>JAUBNQ010000010.1:14211632-14238283 GCA_032353495.1 Ctenopoma kingsleyae | reverse complement strand
TAAAACACAGACAAAGGGACAGACAAATGACAGGGAGAATAGATGACAGCACTGTGTGTGTGTGTGTGTGTGTGTGTATGTGTGTGTGTGTGTCTAATGTGTCTGTGATAGGCTAAATGGAGGAGAAGGGAAGCAGAATGCAGCAGGGAGTGGGTGAAACAAAGGCCCTCTCTCTTCCTGTGATTAACGACGCCGTCTTAATTTTCTATTAAAAGCCAATTACAGCAGGAACAGCAGCGAGATCACATGCGTGCATGCACGCATACGCGCACGCACGCACACACACACACATCCTTCCTCATTATAAGACGCCATTAAGGGGAGATATAATGTCCAAGGAGCTTGCCCACTTACATCTCATTCATCAGACACCACAAACTCAAGTATGCAGAGATTCCTGTTGTGACCACATGCAGCCAGAACCATTAGCACTCAACAAGCAGGTATCAAAAATAAACTAATAATAATAAATATATCTAAACCACTGAATCTTCCCAATCAGCCGCATGAAGAAGTCACAAATGA
Organism: Ctenopoma kingsleyae; assembly: GCA_032353495.1. Lineage (NCBI taxonomy): Eukaryota > Metazoa > Chordata > Actinopteri > Anabantiformes > Anabantidae > Ctenopoma > Ctenopoma kingsleyae. Next base: position 14,237,758 of record JAUBNQ010000010.1, on the reverse strand, counting down.
GATGACCTGTTAGTTTCAACATACACTGACCAGAGGTAAAAGCAGGCCTCACCTTTCCTCCCTTCCCTCTGGAAATCCACATGGCACCAATCCCCATCATTGACCTTCTTGTTGCTGGCCTTCAGCTTCGTTTTCCCAGAGCCCATATCGATCAACAGGTACAAATACCCGTCCAACAGCTCCATGGCAAAGTAGTCGGTTTTCAGTTCTCTGCCCGGTTTCTGCTCTTTGGGTCCCTGAGGGCGGCCGTGGCTGAACAGCAGCAGGCCGCTGGGCTCCGTGGTGCGAAAGTCAAAGGAAATAGATCCTGTCTTCTTGGTGTTCCATTTGGGCAGAGATATGTAGGACTCGGGGGTCTCAAAGGTGACTGGGTCCAGGGCTGCCACGTCTTCACAGCGGAACACCAAGTCACCGTTCAGGGTGATTTTAGGGTCCCGCTCGATGGCCAGCCGTGACAGCTCCAGCTTGAAGTCATTGTTCTTGTACACCACCTGGTGCAGAGAGGAGAACAAATGGTTACAAGGCTGGAAATTTTCATTCTATTTTTTCTTAATCATGACAGTGATGTGCTTGTGGATTCAAATAAGGAATGTAGAATTACATTAAAAGTGGACCCTCTATAGCCTAAAAACACAATGCAGCTGCAGACAAAAATATTCTGTCCACAATATGGAGAGCCTGCAGATGCATCCTAATTGCCCAAATTAATCTGAAGTGTCAGTTATAGTGGCTGCTGGAAAATCTTGTCAGCATGGGGAAATGAAAAATCAAAACATGAATGAAACACATGACTTTCTCTTGAACTGCAATGTGAAAACTAAATCAATAGAATGTACTACAGAAGCTGCTTTAACCACGTCCTGAACAAGAAATTTAGGTCAGATGAGTGCTGAGCTTACTGATGTTCCTTGATTTGGTAAGGAAATCCTTCACACTTTGAAGCCTACGAACAGACTGAGCAACCACTTGGGGCCACTGTGTTGCTCAAGGCATGCTTTTATTGATTTTACTGATGTCTGCGTGTGGGTGTGCATCACCGCTTTATAAACTCCTAACTCTCGGTCAAATCCATAAAGTGTACAAACTGTTCTTGCAGAAAACACGAAGCTCAGAAATGTCAGTATACAGTACATGCACAATAAATGGAACAAAAATGAAAAGGTTCCAGGGCATATCCAAACGCAGGGACAAGTGAATGTTGCCTACAGCCTTAATGCTAATGTCTCAGACAGCCTTTGATGAAATACGGCTCTATTGTTTCAGCTCAAACTGTGTGTCTATGTCTCACTGTGAGCATTCATAATGGATTAAGTGCTAAAGGCAAAGTAAATTATCCTTGTCTGTCATAGCTTTGGTGTTTCTTTTATTTGCTGAAAACTCTGTAGACAAAGGTACCATTACCATCCTCAAGGTAACAGAGTGAAGCAGCTGAGGTCTTTGTGTTCTTGTGTGTGCCTGTGATCACAGCGCTCTTCGTGCTCTTTCACACACCAACACATATTCGCTGACAGGTAATAGAAAAAAACCCATTACAATCTCCATAAGCACGTGGTTACTGAGATTGTTGGTCTGCAGACTTCAGATGCTGACTTTTCTGGTGAGGTCACAGATTGTCTTGTAATGACTATATTCCATATAGAAACCGTTTATGCATCAACACTGCAAATTGGAATGATGCACCACTGCTCCTGTGTCAGCTGCACCTTCCTGCAGGTCTTCTGCAGTCATATGGGTGACATGCCGCTTTCTCCCATATATTGACCTCCGTTTCAACACAAAGTACAGTAACTGTATTTTGTGAGTTCAGAAAGTAGATGGGAAAATTTACTTTGTTTTCTTTTGCCAAAGAAGAAACAGGGACAGGGACAGAACTTACTCCATAGTTTTCACTAAAATGAGGAAGTGTTGTATAAACACCCACAATAAGAAAAAAAAAAGACTTAGTTTTAGAAATTGTAAATAATTCTTTCAGTAGGTCACCAGAATAAAAATATCAACCCAAGCTTGTGCGTACTCGTACAAGGAATACTGTATTCTTATCTGTGTTTTAAGTCAGTGTTTGCTTTGGTTTGCATTGGCCTGTTTTCAGATACGCACAACTGGAATGCTCGTCCAGAGTGACGAGGTTCACTGAATTGGTTTTTGACTGGTAATTTCACCAGACTGCAGCTGTCATTTCTCATCGCCTTTGACAGTATCTCTTTCAAACGCCCTCCAATCTCTCTCCCCCATTTATGCACACTCTCTCCCTCTAGTTCTTCCTCTATGTCAAACACCACACCTACGCATAGGCACAGAATGAATCACAAGAACACAGATATGCTGGGTTATTCTTGAACTTAAGCCTCTTTTGGTTATCTCCTACATTGGCCACGCTGCCACATGTACTGTACACCTCATAATGTCGTCATTAGCAGAGATTAGTCCTGGTAATTAGCCATGATAACACTAAAACTGGCAGCTAATATGGTGTGAGCTTGCCTGGCTTAAGGTGTTAAGGTGAAAAAAGAAGGGTAGGTGAAAGAGAAAAAAGGCAGTGGGAGGACAGAGAGGATTTATTTTTTTATTTTAAGGTATTTATTTTTGGCTACCCATGCTGCTCCATTTCTACGAAGAAAAAAAAAGTCGCCTGGTGTGATATGTGTGCATTATACAAGGGATGATACAGCATGCAAGGAAAAGATGAGGAAGGAAATGAAGCTGGAAACACACTGTGCCAACAGTCTTTAAGAGCAGGTAATATCCTAAATGTTGTTCAAAGTTAGAGTTTGGTTTTCTAGCCACGTGAACCCCTTTTTTATCACTACATGAACTCAATGACCAGTGTCCTAGAGCTTTATGGACACTTCTGGTTTGCTTTTCTTTCTGTGATGGTAAGAACTTACCTGAGGGCTGATCTCCAGATTAGACAGATTATAAAGGCTAGTATTCAATATCAAGACTAGTCTGATGTCAGAAGGATTTAATGTAGTCACCAATCGGAACAACACATAGTGCATTTAGATGGACTTACGTGTGGATAAATGCAGTCGGTTATGGAAAGAAGCCACAATTAGCTTGCTCCAATGCTGTGACAGTGTGGTATCTTCAGGGGGGAGTTTGATCAGACTGAAGGTAGCAAATATGGCTATTACTGTTTGGACAGTTCAGATCATTTTAGTCTTTACACACCACACTACATACCACCCTGGTGGAAATTTAAAAGCTCTGTCCGTCTTAGGTTTGATCCCAGCAGCTGTCTTTGTAGTGTGTGTGTGTGTGTGTGTGTGTGTGTGTGTGCCGTTTGGCATGTTCAGTTCAGAAAGGACAAGACATGAATATTAGATGTTAGCTGGTCATTAAGTGTATGAAAAGCTATCTTTTCACAGTCAGTTAAGTCTTCCTATGTGCCTCCAGCAGAAGGGTTGTTAGGGGCAAACAGCAGAAAACGAAAAGGGGACGAATACAAAATAAAAAGGAAGCAGTAAGAAGGGCAAGAGAAGACGGTGGTGAATGACAAATCAGAGAAAGGCAAGAATAACAGAGAGACAGTGGGAAGCATAGGGGCACTACAGTATGTGAGACATGTAGTGCTGAATTTAAAGAATGTATCAAATAATGTGTGCCTTTGTAAAGCAAAGGACCCAGACGACCTGCACTCAGTCAGGGCCAGGTTCTTCAGATTCATGTGCTGGCTAAGCATCTGCATCGTATGCCTTTCTTTTGTATTTTCAAACCCTTGAGGCTGTCTGGCTTTTTACAGACATTCTGTAATATGTCTCCTTCAATATTAGGTAGGCAGGTCTCAACAGCTTATCTAATGAACCAAATCGCCCAATGCAGAGGAGCTTGCTGGCTTTGTCCACGAATACACAGCCAACTGTCAAAGGTTTAAAAACTCTGAACCACAGAGCAGAGTTATTATTTTCTAGTAATGTAGTTTTGTGCCCTCTTTTGATCTCAAAATTCAAGTAAAAGAAAAAAATCATCGCTTCCGATTAGATGAATTTATTCATTTAGGCATCAGAACTATTGGGTGGTTTTGAGCTTCACCATCATAGACTTTAACTTGTGCTTTCGTAGAGTTCCAATTGTATGACGAACACAGGGCCAAAGTGTTCCTCAGGGTGACTGCACTGATTTGATTTGTCACTGAGAAACTCTGCAAATCCAAAACCCTGCAAGTTTTTTTTTCTTGTTCTACTTGGGGTTGTGAGAGTTGAGCGAGTCATGATGAGTCCATGTCCCACACAGTTAAAGTCTTTGAAGACACATTGCTGTGCGTTCGTAGACAATACATTAATCGGTCATTTTAAGTGTTACTATTATGAAATTTAACAAATATTTTATACTGTATTTTTATCAACTTTAATTAACAGCTCATGCAGTTTGACCTTCCAGCCTCAAGTCACACAGATGGGGCGATGGGTGACTCCAGAAGATTTTATCAAGAAACAAGGGTGAGACTAGAAGGAAGTTGAAAATGAAGAGATAGAGCATTGATATGAAGTTGGGAGGGCAAGAATGGAGAGAGAATGAAAGAGGGTGAGGGCAAGGAGGTGGGCGCGAGCATTCATCCCGTGCAGGGAATCAGTCGAAGAAATCAATTTTTAATTTGGCTGTCAGGATGGCAAAGCTGGCGTACCAGCAGTGCTACCAAGGACTTAATTACACAAAACTGCCCCGGAGAAAGGGAAGATGAGAAGCAGAGAGAGCTGGAGAGAGGTGATGGGAGAGGCGGGCCGAGTGAGGAAGATAAGCAGGAGGGCAGAAGGAGAGAGAAAGAGAGAGAAATGGAGAGACTGAGACGAAGGGAGGGGTGTGAAACAGGCAACAGCAAGGTCACTGTCTCGGAGTGAGATGGAGAGGTGGAGGTTGCAGTGGAGAGACAGATGGTGATGTGCAGAAGAAGAGAAGAATCTATGGAAGCAAGACTCGGGGGCTGAAGAGCACAGAGACCTGATTTCACAGCCCACCACCCTGACTGAGAGCCTAGAAAACACAGATACAGCACACGGTGTATGATCACAGCGCGCCGGTGACTTTGAATGAGCGCACACGCAAGGTATAAGGTTTCAGAGCCTCTTTTTGTGCCTTTTTCTACTCTTCTTTTGCTGTGCTCTTCCTTTAAATTTTGGCTGCCTGGAGGGTACTGGTGAAGCGTATCAAAGGCGTTTGACCACGGTGGCGGCATGAAAGCCTTGCCCCAGACCATAACACCACTGATAATCCGAGCTGTGTCACTGAACTAGCACAAGATGAAACACACGGCAGTCCATCCCCCAAACGCTCACTTTGCTCTTTACTTTCAGCTACTACTACTCTACTTGGTGCTCTGACTTTCTCATTGAAGGTTTTCTCAGCACATTTCTGCATGGTTACCTTTCTGGCCCAGATCTGTGGATGAAGTCATTAGAGCAAAAAATAACAACCAGTAACCTTCTGTATTCTCTGGTCAGGATCAAACATTTGACCTGCAAACACCCCCTCAACACCATGTGGTAATCAGTCTTAAACGTATTCGTTTAAGTAAAATTGGACTGTGAAAAAAGTAAATATATACCCTCACTTCGAGTTCCACTGTAGTAGGCAGCTTCTCCAGTTTTGAAGCGATGACCTTCTCAAGGGCAAAGTCAAGAAGTCCAAATAAGGTACAAGTTCCCAGAGCTTCCCATGTAAAATAGGTCTGCCATAGGTTCACACAGATCCAAAACAGGCCCTGCTTATTAGCTTCAGTGCTAATTTCAGAACCATCCTGTATGTAGTCTGTCCAGCCTGGTTACATGCACCTGGTGCCACTTCCTACTATCTGGAGTCAACAGTAAAATAAGGACATCTCAAAATTCTCTTTTTGCAGCAAGCACACAGTAATTGGGAGTAAGTGCCTCATGTTGTCAGCAAAAGATTTCCACTGATTTAAGAAAAACAAGAAAACAAGAAGAAGATCCTATACTTAACTACAGAAAGCTTTCAGATATTTTGCAGTGCTGACCCTGCAAACCAAAGCGGCTAAATGAAAAATTAAGCCCTTGGCAGAAGGTCAAACTTGAATACCTGATGTGCCCAGGAACACTACTTCTCTCATTGATTTTGTCTGGAACCTATTGCCTTCCCTCACCCATATCTCACCTCTGCCTCAAAACTATCCCACTTTCATGCACTTTTCTTTCCTCACATTCATTTGCCCTTTGTAATCTATAAAAATGCAGTAGAAAACGTGTCACTAGTCCATGAAAGATGTTTCTCTTTTTAAATATACCTATTCAGCTTGCACCTCCAACACTTTCCTCTGTGCAGCACCTACAGCCACTTAGCTACTTACTGGGAGATCACCAAGTCATCAGTGCTCAGCTGAACAGAGTCTTCTCTCTTTGACAACAATGCTTATTCTGTTTAACCTTCATTTTCTGCAATTAGGCCCCCCCCCCCGCCTGTGCTCGGGCTGTACGTTGACTGTAAATCCAGTCTTGTGTCTTGATGAGAGAGAGGATAGTTAAACGCCTTGAGAAGTTTAAGACCCACTAGGGATCCTTCCAATAGCAACCCAAATAATGAAAATGTAATTCTACAGGCATAATTAAGTTAGAGATAGGGCGATTACTGTGCGATCCATTAGAAGTGATGGCAAAAGTAATTACTTATTCAATCAGTGTGGTTTTATGAGGAAATGCGATGGCACCATGTTGCGTCGCCTCTATACAAGTCATTACATTTACAAGGGCATAATACTTTAGGCTCTGATTGGTCCTCTTGACAGCTTGTTAAGCCATGAATTAAAGCCCTGGTGAAAATAAAAGTCAATTTTTATCAAAGTTGAAGAAATAAAGTTTTATAAGGCAACTGTCCTCTACATAACCATTCGTGATTGAGTGTGTATGCTTGCATGGCTACGAGAATAAATCTAAATTTGTCTCATTTTCTGCCATCCCTGTGGTGTGTGTTCCACATCCTGTGGCTCTGTTTAATCTGTAGTGAGGTTAGGAAGATAAGGAGGAATAAAATAAACACTTCAAAGGAATTCAGGGTGCTGTATGTCTGGCACCTTGTGTTCTCATATATGGGAGGTATAGCTGCACAGAGTGTTGATAATCAAGTGATTGTGTGAGAGTCAACAGAAATGTGTTTGTGTGAAGATGTTCACAGCTGAACATTGCGTTTGGAACAAGTTTACTGGTGTTAACTGGTAAAATTAACAAACGCTCGTATGAAGCAACATAGCTAAGTGTGATATTTAAATTAATCAAACACTGCAGAAAGGAGCAACCTGAATAGTTTCCAAACATGAGGCATGGGCACATAGTACAAAGAAGAATGTATCTTACTACATGTTTGATCAGCTAGATACAATTACTAGTCACATACAAAATCACACAGTGCCACTCACATCTTTAAGGCATCCCATGAAGTTGTTGCTGACTGGAGATCCGGGTAAATCGGCGGTGTTTGGACTCCCACCAATGTAGAAGAAGTCGTCCGAGCCCAGCATGGTATAATCTTCCTGGGTATAACCAGTGGTGGTCAATATACCATCCACTGAGATGGTCACCTAGCATAGGCATGGCCCAAAACAGACAGATGGAAAAAGAAAAATAGAGCAGGGATAGGCAAGAACAGAAAATGATGAGGAGAGAAATTAGAAGAATGAGGAGGAAAAACAAGGAAGAAATTGGATTAAACACCAGTGACAGGTAGGGCTGTCCCCTAAATGGTATCGCTTGGTTGGTTGTTTTTGGTGTCAGTCAGACTGGGGGAATTTCACTACAAAGTGCAGCTGCTAAGGAAAACCACTGAATGATGTGGTCACTGACTAATAACTGGCAGTGGTAGAGGAACAGGATTCTGGCAAAACTAATGGCATTGTATTGTGCCTATTTAAAATGTAAAAAACAAAATCATACCCAGCTACTCTTTGGTAAAGAAGAAAATTACACAATCACAGTGAATCAAATGTTACTTCAAATAAAGTAGAAGAACGTCATTTTACATCTAACATTTTGAATAGGCTTTCCCTGCAATTGACATAGCTCTTCTGCAACATTCCTTTGCTGAACCAGTTCTCATTCCAGGAACTAACTATTAAAAATAACCTTTTCAATATTTAATTGCCTCAAGTGTCATCTTTTGTGCAAGGTTACGCATTCTGCGCTGCACATTTGATCGCTAACGGAGCAGAAAGAATTGGGCGGCATCAAACCCATAGCCGCAAGCCAATGTTATGAGATGTGTGGAGTGTGGATTGAAGAGGAGAAACAAGACTTAATATTGCCTAAAAATTTAAAGAATAGATACACAAACGATAGGATTTGAGGTTCCCCCAGGCTGTTCTGTGAGTCTGTCTTTTTTTCCTTTTTAGCTCAAATGATATTTTATGTCTGTAATATTAAGTCTCAGTAGCCTGGTGTTACTGAAACATGACTAACCTGATCAAAAGAGGTCTCAACTAAATTACAACAGCATGTGTGCAGACTTACTGATAACACTAGACCTTACAAGACAAGGTCAGGCAACTGTTTTAAATGTTACACCAGACCCTTGCTATTCCATTTAAAGGATACCTGAAGAGAGAATAAAAATCACACAGACGCTACGCTGTGCTGAATTTAAATGCATCTCAAAGGATACAAATTTTCTCCATTCAGCTTTCCAGGAGTCATCACACTTAAAAATCTTGTCTTTTCACATTTATACTCATTACAACGCCACAAACTGCTGTACTTGATGGAAATGCTAATAAATATAATTTGGCTAATTATATGACATCATTGTTGTATTTGCTCCCAGTGCTGCAGCTTTGCTGTTACACAAACAACCTGCCAAATAATGTTGTTTGATTTGGGAGAAGATTCTGCAGTTAGAGCCCAATTTATCGTCTAATTATACTAATAGATCTGGCCCGGGCGAAAGTGAAGCACTCATGTCTCCGATTTAACATCTGCTATTCTGCATAAATGTACACAGCACTGCAGGGAGCCACAACCATCTGTTTTCTTTACACACTTAAAAGTGATGCTAGCACAAATTACCTTCATTTCAAGTCTAACTTTACACTGTAGTTATTTGCAATGAGATTTTCTTTAACACGTACTTTACTCTGCTTCATGGATCTAGAGTAACTACTCTGATCTATTGTAGCAACCAAGTAAGTATAATTTTACAGTATTAGTTCACTTTTTACAATACACAAATATCATTTTAATATTTTATGTACAACCTATAAAATAAGAAATTCAGTTTCATAACTATGGCAATAAGCCTTCTAGACCAGAGGGCTGAAGAGAAACTTTAGCAACTGCACTTAACAGATCAGTCCCCACAGCTGAGTGCTCATCTTCTCTTTTTCTTGGCTGCTTTTTCCCTTTTTTTTTTTCTTTTGGTTTCATTTTTTTTTTGGCCGTACTTCCCTTGGTAGCAGGGCAACTCATTTTTATGTCTGCTGTTACTACTTGGTGAGAAACAGGGATCGTATTGGACACATGTGCCTGGCAAAAAGAATCAGCGGTTGATCTTCTGGTGCACTAGGATCATCTTTGGAGATCTTGGATGGGGCTTTCAGCAGGTCTACTTCATTTATTCACAGTGATGGGAGAGATTTTACAGGTAAGAAGAAGTTCCTACAGACCATTGGCATGAACTCTTCTCAAGGCAGCGATGTAGGATTTTAGACGTCGAAGGGTAGAGATATAACCTGTAAAGCTTTTAAAGTTAAATGTTGACTAAAGTCCTGAAGAACAAACAGAATTTATGGCTGTTCTCTTTGAATGTGGGAAAATATTTTGTGGAGAGTGGTATAACTTCAGTGCTGAATATGCTCACTTGCACAATGAGGGACTATCATTGGCTAGCTGCCAGACACCTATATAGTCTCCAGTTAAAGGAAAACCGGAGATTGTTAATTTAAGTCTTGTATCTTCATTTCTCTTGCCCTCTCCTCATCCCAGATTCCACCACTGAAAAAGGTTCATCAAGGCTTTTAATGTGTGCAGTGTATAAACACAAAAACCCTAGTCTATCATATTGCTTTTATTGATTCAGTGAACCCAGACAGCAATAAAAACCCACAGAGACAATATGTCAAAAATCCTAAATAAGTGTGTGAATTATTAGTCCATAAAACAAACAAAAGCCAAACACAGTGTTTCCCTCGAGGTAACTTATTAATTATTCAGTTAACTACTTTTGCTTTAGCCACACTCCCCATTCATCCCATACAGTAACATTACAAGCACTTGCATCAGTGGCTGGAGGAGGGAAAGGGTGATGATATCACAGGTTGCTAGTTGAAATGCTCTGCTTCTTCCAGCCTGGAAGACACACAGCTCGCAGGAGATCATGCATTCTCCTCGCAAAATGTTTGCTTCATCATGTGAATCCTGATACAGAAATTATTTACCAGAAAGAAACGTACTGGCTCCTTGAGCTTCCACAGATCCTGCGATAATGACCGAGGGCAGTTAAACAAAGAACCATAAAATACTCTACTAAGATTCACTTTGATAAAATATGTTCAACTTTCATCATTAGCTCACTATTTGAACAGTCTGTACGTTGATAAGAGGTAAAAATGTATTGTTGATGAAATGTTTGATTGATATTGGTTTTTTTTAATTTATCATTAAATCGTGGCTTAACCAATAGTTCAGTGTTGAAAACAACAACTTATTTTGCTCATTTTAAGAGATCAGAGAATATGCCACACAATATGGTGCAAAAATAATTCTCTGAAATTGTGTGATCACAGTTTTCTTCTTGAATCATAGCCTAGTGTGAGAATGTAAGAAATGCTGAAAAATACCAAAATATAACCATCTAATTAACACTTTTATGGCATCTTTCTATTCTATTTTTTCACTTACCAATGGATACAATAGAAATTTTTAGAAATCACAAGACACAGTGTGCCCTTGGTCCTCATTTCATATGTATTGAAAATAAGCAACTATCAGCACTGTTTAAATAGTACAACACAAGTAACACATACACAGCTCCAAAACCAACTTGCTGCATCTATTAGATCCCTTGTTTTTGTTTTTTTGTTTGTTTTCAGCTACACCTCAAATAATTCTTTAGCCCAGTACACACAGAAACCAAACAGACCTGGCTGATCTGTGCTGAACTGTGTGTCCGCCAGATAACACAGAGAATGCAGACTGGAGCTGTTTACAGCTGGATATACTGTGCACTGGCACAGCTCTGAAACTCAAATCATGAGAAGCGTTCCCATTCACATGCTGCTGAACTAGCTTCCTAACCTCCCTACACTATAAACCATCAAATGGGAATTTCGAGATTTGCAAGTTTATTTGACTTAAGTTTACTTAGCCTACCCACCAACACCTAGAATCTAACATAGCTGTGACTGGAACTTGCTTCCTGCCACTTCCAACATTACTCACTATTATCAAGTATTTATTACAGTGAGTTTCGTCTGACTGTTGGTTGGTATCAGTTCACTGAGAGCACTCACTGAATTCTTATCTGTTATATTTCAGACAAGTCAGTCAACTCAGCAGAGGACTCCCTGGAGCTACTAGCCAGATGCTAATGGATAGTATGCAGCACTGCTTTCTAGTAAATTTGAAAGTTCTAAGCAGTTTATGCATATTTAGGGCTGTAAGAACGGTGAATTTCATTAGCGCTGCATTGTACGCCCATGTAGCGAAGCATCCTGTCCCTGTGTTCAGGGACAATACAGAATCTGAATTTTGGAAAGGATCAAAGCCCAAGAGCCTGCCCCTTAAATAAGGTAACAGGTTCCCAAGCAACTTTTTTGTTAAGTCAACTAACTCAGGATAAGAGTGTGCTTTACTATCATTCCTTCACTGTGCTTACCTCATAATTCACCAATTATCTTCAGAATAAATAAGCTTTCCTAATGGGGCTTCACGTGTAGTGTATGGCACTAGAATCATTCTCCGTGTGGAGTCCTACTGTGTGCTTGGCTGAGCGCATCACTGCCTCATTGACCATATCTGACTCCATGACTGCAGGCTACTGAGAGCTGTGTAAACTCGATCCCCCTCTTATCAAGTAACCAAGGGTAAGCATGATTCCCACTGTGCTGGGGATTACACCAACCACACTAACAAGGAACGTAGAATGTCTTCTTAAAGGCAACGAGAACAATAACACAGTGACAGAACTAACTACGTCCTGTCCACACTACAATCACACTTTATATTAAAGAGTTCACATCTGAAATTACAAGTGCTTGGAGATCTACAGTATGTCTTACACACACGCATACTGAGGAGACTCGCAGTTCCTCCACTGTTTTGATTTTCAAGAGTCTGGTAGCAACTGATTAGGGAAACGTAAAAAAAAAAAGAAATGATGGTAAATGAGGAAAGCAGCCACTGGTTTCATAAAGAACAACATCAGGATGAACCCAGGTGGAACTGAGAGGCCTGAGATGTCTCAAAGCAGGTATTACGTTAGCTATATCCTCAGTATGAAAAGGAAAAATGAAGGAGAACTTTGACACTTTATGGTAGCTTTGTGTGAGTCAGCATGATCGACACCTACCAGTACTCTCATACTGACATCATAATCCATGCAGAGAGGAGGCAACTAGCTTACCTTGAAGATGCATCACTTACCCTTTTAGGCACATCTGATTACTGTCAGACATCTTTTACAGGGAGAAACAATGTTTTGGAGTTAATGCATTACATCAAACAGTTTAAAGTCAGACCCACAGAAAGGAAGGATGCTCGAGAGAGAAAGGGTAACGAAGAGTTCCCACACAGCAGTGGACTTCAATAGGTGTCTGGCAGCTTGTCAATATGTATTAACTCAGCCTGTCTTTCAACACTAAATATGTAATGCAGAGCTTCATAAGGTAAATGGAGAAGCTTTGAACCTTAAGCTACATCCTTTACATTAAGTTTGGAAGATTCGGACGAGTTGGTAAGAGGATGGGGGAGAGAAAGGGGGAACGTTCTTTAAGCTGTGTGCCGAGAAGAGTTAAGAGGGTTGGAGGGTGAACGAAATCGGTTAGTACTTTTGTAAGTAGGGGAAAGTCAGACACAAAAATGGTTGTTAGTACAGTTACAACAAAGGTTTGATTCAAACAGTAGATTAGTAACACTGTTTTAGTAAATTTAGTCAAAGTGGTAAGAGTGTGTGAGGATTCTTTAAAAGTCCTCTGCAATTTGATTGCTCAAACCAGATCCAGATTAGGACTGAATGTGTTATTTCATGTGACAAGGGCTTGTTTTGGTTAAGAATAAACAAAATGAATCCATCAGAGCTAACAGGATGACACACAAGCCATGCACTTAAATGGTGACATAAGAATGGGGATGAAGGGGGGATTCCATTACAAACAACACCAACAGACCAACTATTAAAACAGAAAAACAAACGATCTGGCAAGATGCAGCAAAATGGGTTAGGTAAATGTAATTTCAAAGCACCACAACACCAGACAAATGGTGGAAGAAAACAGAGAGCTTTCTGTGTTAAAAAAAAAGTGCTTTATTGGATAAGAACGCAACAGAAAGGCCCATCAAGACACGTGTACAAAAGACTGACACGTGCTGGGCTAGGGCAGCATTTACACTGTGTGAGGATGCTGATGTGAAAGACGTTCTAGCCAACAGAAACATGCAAACAGGGCTCAGGAAAACAACCACTGGATACTGTCAGTTTGGAGGTGGACGTGGGACAGGATGGGATCAATGTCACCAATCACAGATGAAATCAATGGAAATGAGAGGGTTTTTTAAAGAATAGGGAAAATTGAGACGGGGTAGAAGACATTCCTGTCTTGGTGAATAGAGTCAGTTAGTATTCCACTGGTACTCTCAAAATGACTTTTATCAAATTTCAACTGAGACCAAGTGGGTCACTCAGAGTGTTTTTCGCACACTTGTAACCTTTTTTTCTCCAACTCATGTTTAATGATGGATTGTCGAGATTTATTCCTCGCCGCATCAATCCTCTATTCACCCAGAAATTGAAAGTCTGTCTCCCCTCTTTACTTTTTCCCTGTTTTGTTTCGGGAAGATAAGGTGTGAGGTCATTATTTTTTTAGTAAGTTAATTTGAAGTTAAACTTACAGAAATAAAATAAATAAATAAATAAAGGAATAAAAATAAATTAAATTAAATCACTAAAAGACGGGGGAGTGGCTAACATGTTTTATGGCTATATTGATTATATTTGGACAATTGATATATGTATGCATATATGTTAGCCAGGATATATACATATACATATATACTCAATGCAATCTGTATTTCAAATAAATAAATAAATAAATAAATAAAACAAACAAAAAAAAAGACTGGGGGGGTCAGATCTCTACATGCAAGGAGTGAGGCCAGTAAAATATAAGAAATATAAGTTAGTGTTAGTATTAATGAGGGGCTGGATCGCACGCAGGTCAGATTTCCCAGGCAGTTCCCCTCTAGGGTCTGAATCAGTGAACAGAAAGCTTCATTTACTGATTGGAAAGCTCCAGTGAAAGCAAGTAAGTCACTACATGCTGCACCCTTTGTTTTAAATAAATGTATGCAAATTTATGGTATTTTGCCAAATGTCCCTTAGTGCGCAGCTGAATAAAGGTGCAATTAAAGTTAATGAGCTTTCATCAGTACTCTTGGTTTGATCATTTCTGCACCCAAGATCAAGGCAACATGTGCAACATTAAAGCACTTTATTAAGTGTGTACATGTGTGAGTAAGAGAGAAAGCGTGTTCAGGGGTAGGTCTGGGAACAGTGTCATCCTCATAAATCAGCCTGAGGCCACTAATGGGATCATGCCCTCATTTGAGGCCTACTTTACAGTGAGGGCTCTAACCACTAAATCAAGAGTAGTAAATATTCCTTATGAGTCTATAAAGCACTGGATGACATGCTTAGATAACTGGTGGCTCCATACCAGGCTGAACAGGGCCAACTGAGGCAACATAGCAAAATGGTCTCCTCAGTGCTAATTCTCTCATATTGGAATAAAGTTGGAGGAAATTACACCTTTTATTTTTACTTTCTCTCACTGGAGTTGCCATAGTAGGCTATTTGTCTGCTTGAGAAGTCTGCTGTGTACGCTCACATCACAGGGTTCTTCTAAGAAAAAAATAAAGAGGAAACAGGAATTAACAAAAGTAACTTAAAGCTTTTCTGGTACTCAATTGAGAGAAAATCTTGCATTATGATTCTTTATTTCTTCATACGGATAGTGTCTGAAGTCAAAGAAAAAAGCAAAAATTAAAAAGGGACAGAAAATAAACATCAAAACAAATCAAATCTTTTTTCTATCTTTTGGACAGACCTCTTTTGATGAACATTTAAATTCTGGTCAGGAAGGAGGGGAACTGGATGGTAGTAAAAAGCAATAACATATATATAGAGAGAGAGGGCTAAAAGAAAAACAGAGGTGGAGTTTTTCAGCTACCTTGGAATTGATGGTGGATTGTACTTTCAGTAAAGCAAACAGAATAGAAAGAAGTAACGGAAAACCCAGGGCAAACCAAAGTATAAGACAATTAGAATGATATCTACCATATAATGCAGTTTGTTTACCATAGCGTGTCCAATGCCTGCGTGCTTCAGGAGAAAACAGGGGGAGGGGAAAGAAAAAAAATAATAATGACAAACCTTAAACTCAAGAAAACACACCTCAACCCCAAAAAGGGTGGGAAGAAAGAAAAGAAAAATCGCCTTTCATAAAACCACCTTCATTGTTAAACAGGCGAGTTGATTCTACGCAAAACTTTTAGGTAGTAGTAAAAATAATTTCAAAAATTGTCCAT
The DNA here is from genome assembly GCA_032353495.1 of Ctenopoma kingsleyae. NCBI lineage: Eukaryota > Metazoa > Chordata > Actinopteri > Anabantiformes > Anabantidae > Ctenopoma > Ctenopoma kingsleyae. The sequence goes on along the minus strand of JAUBNQ010000010.1, from coordinate 14,222,024 downwards.
TTCCTATAGTTTATGTAGTAAAACATCCAAATAAAGAAATAAAGAAAGCAATTGTGTAAGCATTTTGCTATAAAGGGTCATCTACAAAACAAAACTGTAAAGAACAAAAGGAATAAAAGGATAACAGTACATTTGTTAGTATGTAAGTCGCAAGTTAAGTAGAGAAAACAACAGATGGTTCACATTCCGTGAGTGACACAGTGTTAGTTGTTGAAATCATAAATAGGTAAGGGAAAAGAAAATTCACCAATGAAAAGAATCAAATTGGAAGAATTCTGAAGCTTGTTGTTAGTAAAAGAGACAAGAGTTAGCAAATCAACTTTCACAGAGGGGATTTGGGGTAGTTTTGATGGGGAGGTTTGTTCTGAGTGGGGAAAGGAATGAGGGAAAAGTAGATACGTTTCTGTTTTCACTCTGAGAGGCTAATCGGGTCGGACGGGGTGGGGCCTTGCTGGCGGTGGGGTCTACTCCATTTCAAAATTGCGTTCTCTAATACAGGGCGGGGCCAATCATGTTTGGATGAAATCCCTAAGAAAAAGTCCCCCAAGTAGTCATTAAGGGACAACTGTGATAAATGCAAGAGAAAACCAAAAACAAATTATTGCATTGTAAAAAAAAATGGGCAGTTGTGGTAAAAGCCACAGTGCATCTCCAGGTAATGGTGTGAAATTATCAGAGCATTAGAAAAAACTGAATGAATTTAGAGTTTGCTTGAGCATTAGAGAAAAGGCTGAAGGACAAAGAAGGGCAGAAAGAAGGACAAACACATTTCTTGGATGACTGGTATCTGCAGCATCCTGATAGAGAAAGAAATGTTTATTTAGGAAAATAAGGCATTTGTAAGAGCAAGGCTCGCATTCCCTGGGAAAAGAAAACATCCAAGAGAACATGAAAATAAATCAATGCATACCATGTCATATCTTTTACACCTGTCACCTGCACATTCCCCACTTTACTGACTATGAAATATCATGTCACTGTTCCTTTCATCATTTTTATTTCTCACTTATTTGGAGTGTAACACAATATGTACATTTTCTATCTCAACATATCATCTCCCATCTCAACGTGTGGCATTAAGGCTCAGATGGACAGATGTGCAGGTTGGCCAATTGCAGTAAGAGCTGTAAGAATCTATCACTGAGATCTGAGATCTGTCCGGAGTTCTCCCTCAGGACAGTGCAGACATCTGAAGGACACGTCATATCTTGATCTGAAAGCTGAACATGTGGGCAGCTACCCTATGTGACACAGAATTCGTGCAAAAATAGTGAATGTATGTGGTTCCACTTATTAGGAAAGAGACACTTACCAACTGAAATTCCAGTTTGTTATAGAGACAGCAGAGCAGATTTTACATGAAGTTGTAATCTTGACTAGTGCAGTTGAAATAAGAGTCAATGCAAAGCTCCAGATCAGGCAGTTGAGGCATGCTGACATTTCAAAACTACCAACATACAATGTTTCGTGAGTGTGGGACTGGTCATTTGGTGCCTATTCCTGTAGTATGTACAGTAAGTACAGTACTGTGTGTGTGTGTGTGTGTGTGTGTGTGTGGGTGGGGGGTTGTGTGGGATGGATTACTATGTACTCATGCTACTAGTGTGGGAGCTGAATCTAAGTGGTAACCATAAACAAGTCCTCCCCATGGGGCTAACCGGTCAGTTTGAAGCATCATGCACGCCCACTGTTTGATCTGGGGTCATGGTGAAGTGCTGTCACCAGTCAGCCACTTTGCCTAATGACTCCTCTTAATCCATTAATTAGGTAAATAAGATTCAGTGGGTGGGTGTAAATTTGCATATCCACATCACGCTGCACTCCCCAGCTAACATATCAAACAGTGGATTGAGGTGAAACGCTTGAAAAACTGGATGCCTGTCAGGGCTTTATTAACTTAAATGTGCCCTTAACAAAGGTGACAATCACTTTCGGTTTTTTAAAACCCATCCCAATAGTCTGAGACTAGAGATTATTAAGTGATTTGAAATTCTGTAATTTTTAGATCGCTCACAGGCATTTGATGTCTGGCTTTTTAGCTTATCTCTCTATCAATTCTTTGACAGAACAGCCCTGGGATGGTTGTGAATAAAAAATGTATCCTTCAAAAATTGCTGATGATCTCCGAAATAACACGATTACGTAATGGGAGCGACTGAAAAGATGACAGGAAGAGATTACACTTGGATTTCTGTTTGCATAATCTTCTGTAATGAGTGGAGGACAGTAGGCATGTGTGTCAGCCAGCACATTTCTGAGCGTAAGCAGAATATGCATATATTGTCCTGAGCAGGTCTCAGGAAAGGGTCAGGTTTAGAGGGCGAAACAAGCAGACTAATGGATGTTAACAGTCCAACTGACACGGAAAGAAGGAAATCCCATTCGTCTTATTTATCTATTTAGACGTCTCAATGGAGCTCAGTGGTTTGTTGGAACTAAAATTATGGTTGCTTGGTTCATCAACACCTGAATTACCCAAACATGATGAAGAAAGTCTACATGTGGAGTCAGACTGGGATCATGATATGAAGAAGTAGTAGAAAGTGCAAAATTAATAAACTGACAGACAACAAAAATGTTGCGAACTGAACCATGGAAACCAGAATAGCTATTACACAAGTTAGGCTCTGGACTGCAGGCGTGAAACCTGTAAAAACTACTCAACTTGTGCTCCACTGTCAAGATCAATCGTGCAGAAAATTCAACTTCTCTTCTATTTTTTTTATCAAGCAGTACAAAGAATGGTCCGGTAACTAGTTGGTTTTTAGGGGTTTTCAATCATGACTTCCTCAATCTTATTGTGCTTCAAGAAAAACGCATCACATCTTCTACAACAGCAATAGCGAGAAAGCAACCTGGGAGTGCCAAACTGTTTCAGCAAGACAGGAGGAAGTGTAGTATAGAGCAAATACAGAACAACCGAGAGTATCAAAAGCTGGTCTAGTAAGAGAGAGGGAATGCAACACTATCAAAAATAGACCAGCTCACCCTTTTGCCAACTGCTAATTTTACTAGCTTACAGTAAATTCCCTATTCATTGCAGCTTTGCCTCAAACCCAACGAGTCCGAAGCTCCTACTGTGACAGCCCATCATTGTCTCTGTAATTGACCCATGTGGGAAAATGAAAACTGTGAATGTCGATGTTTACTGATGGAGGATAGAGCTCCCGGTCATGTAAACAACCACAAGCACAGACAAACAACTTTGTGCTGCATCTGTCTCAAAGGGCCCCCTGGGGTACAAAATATTCATGTATAAAATAAAGGGGGATTGAGGGGGGGGTAATATTAATACTGTTAACATGGTAATTCACTATCTGCTGTTTCAAACACTGTTGAAATGGCTAAAACGGCTCTGTCAACATGTGCAGAAGACCTGCAGGACTCCTGACTAGAGTTGGCTGAGATCTACAACGATGTTTCTGTTGTCTTACAGATCTTGCACACACTTGTCACAGTGGACGACCACTGAACTGCGGCCACCAGCGAATAAGCTGAATAAATATTTAATGACGCAGCTTTGAAAATGATCAATGGATAGTGCAGTGGAGCCAAGATTCTGGGTCCAGATAGATTTATCACTGTGACTGAGAAGGTTGTAAGACTGATGACCATTCCATAGATTTCCAATTTGAGCCTTTAGAAATAAGTAATAAAAGTGATATTGTGGAATAGTATTATGGGATGGGAGATGTGTCATGAGGGGAACAATTTCACAGTCTGAATTAGAGAACACATGAAATTCAATATTTGGTAAATAACTAAGTACAAGCTTTTTTTTCTGTAAAAATGAAATCATCCACATTAGTATACATCTATGTGCCTGGTTGGATATTTATGCATGTGCAGTCTGTCAGGCTGATGTCCTTGGGAACATACTGTAGACGCTTTGTTGGTGACCCTGTCAGATGGAATGGAGCTGGGCTTCGATTGCAAAATGGCCTTTTCAGGTACATTTGGTTCCGTGTTCAGTCCAATCATCCAGCATTCAGTCTAGTCATCCTCTCTCTAAGTCTGGCTCCAAGTAATGGAAACTGGCAGACAGGCTTCAGGTGCAAATATAAATGTCACCGCAATTACGGAGGAGAGACGTCTGCAAACAAACAGCATATGAGGGTGTGTGTGCATGAAAATTGCAGTAGAACATATTGTATATTGCAATGCAGATGGCCACAATTCAACCTCATTCTCTGCTGTGCTTCCTATCATTGCCATCTCTATTTTCCCATCTCTGACTGACTGATACTCTCTTTGAACAGCAGCCCTTATTTCTCTTTAAATTCCATTAGGATGTGAGTTCAATGTCAAACAAATGCAACTGCTGAGAGTAAAAGATATGACAGGAAAGACAGGAGAACAAGATTCATAATAAACTAAGTAAAATCAACTGTTTATTCTTATATTCTTGGGTTAATCTCTATAGAACCTGAACTACTTAAAACTAGTTTAAATGTTTTTTCTATAAAAAGATGGCTCATCTAACTGTTTAAACTAATCTAATTTATGAATTAACAGTGTGCGTAAAACTGTATAGTGAACGTTTATTTCTATTCTATTTCTATGCTTTTATATAAATTTGGATCCATGTATGAGCAGCTATAGCAGCTGAATATAAATATGTAATGTTTTGTAGAAAGCAGCTCTAGCTGTTAATCTTTTTTTGTTTGTATTTTGTACATAAAGGCTTTGTGAGGAATATAGTTCCAGCTCGGCTAAAGTGCCAAATTACTTCTTACCTGCACAGTACAAAATAATAAGGCTGTGACAATGGGGAGGCTTTATGTTCTTAGATTTGACTGTGGGAAAAAGTAGTCTCAAGAATCCCAAGTCCAATGTAAATGCAAACTAGAATTACCACCTTGAAGATTTATGCCTCTGCCAACCAGTCAAGTTGCAGTTTGAGGGAAGAAATTCCTTGAGGGCGTTCCTGTGATATTATACATTAAAGGGACAGAGCTGAGGTCACAGTGACCTGGACCTTTGACCATCAGAAGCTAATCAGTTCATCCTTGAGTTCAAGCGCACCTTTGTTGCAAATATAAAGAAATCCCCTCAAAATGTTCATGTGATATTCTGTTCACTGAACGGGATGAACAGACAACCAGCTACGGGAAGATAAAAGACACCATTTTGACCCAATACTGAATTACTGTATACATGCTCAAATCATTTGTATGTTCTAACTAGTAGTGTCCACCTACTGTGTTTACTCTCAGCTACTCTGGATGGGTCCTCTGGTGTCAAGAGTAAGATTGAAAGAAAATTAGTAGATTCACTAACTGAAGCCAGATGAAGGGAGGAATTGGAGGGATGGCACTCCCAGGTTGGATGGGGGTAACAGCTAATGATGCCTATAATCACTGTCTCAGTTTTCACTAGGAGGCTATTTTATGACAGGTTGTCATCACTAAAGAACATGAATAATGCTGAAAAATATTCTCTACTAGTCCTTGATATTTATTTGACAAAGCTCCCTCTCCTTTCTGAATCATTCAACCTGCTGACTTTCCCTGTGCTCTCCCACAATCTCTATCTCAATCTCTTACCTTTTTTTTCTGTCTCACTATCATTTTATTACCTGTTTCCACCTGTGTGAATGTGCTAATGGCGCGGGGATTTGTTATCTGATTATAGGTTTGTGAGGCAGAGGGATGAATAAACATGAAAGTGCTGGAGCAGGCAGTGGCAAATGAGGCTGATAAGTGAGTGTGTGTGGGATTGTGGATGAATATGCTAATGTTGTGGAAATGTGATGCAAATTAGCTTTTTCCCCCTCAAATGCGCCTCTTGGTGTTGGTATCAAACAGCCAGGACAATGTTTTAGCATGAGGTGTCTGTAGTTTGGGCAGTGTTCAGGCAGAAGTTGTACTTGAGGTGCTGCCCTCTGATCAGCTTGAGGAATTAAACACAGTGAAATAGGTAAAAAAAAAAAAAATCCTAAATGCACATCCACATGACTGCAACCGCCTTCCCACCTCCTCTTAGCACGACTGGAACACATTAGGAATACCTAAAATGTCACTGGCAGTAAACTGAGAAAGGATTACAGGGGTGTTAGCATGTCATTATGTGCATCAAACAAATGCACTACCCCTGCCTGCCTTGAATAGCAATTTCTACCATAAAAATGCGCTGCTGTATGTGTTGGCAAAGCTGAGCAGTCTAAATGGCATTTTCAATTTGGCCACAAGAGGTACAATCTGTCATTATGCTAAACGCATTATGCTGACCCTATTGAGATGTTCACATATAAATGGTAGGAACTAATCCATGCTGTGTATGTGTGGGGTGGCCATAACATGTAAGCCTAGGGTTTCAGATTAAAATAGCTTGTGTAACCTGTCACTCATTAAAGTAATTTGGTCCACGACTTGGATTCAATGTGTCTGTTCTTCTCTTATTACTGTGTACACAGCAGGCTCAAACACTTATAGTTTCTAGTAAATCAAGACTTGTAAAGCCTTTTTTTTAAACACTAATACTAGTGTTTAAGTGGAGCTAGCTGTATGGAAAGGGTTAATACAAGACTGGAGTACTAGAGCTGGGGACAATTCATGACCCTAGCAGACACCGTTGCTAAGTGACAAATTGCTAGCAAGAATGGATGAGAAAGACAGAGTGCAAAAGAGAGAGAAAGGGGAGGCGAAGACGGGCGAGAGAGGAATTGATTTGCTCTCTCTTAGGAATCCTTGCTGCCTTTTGGAGGAAGGCCGGATGAGAGGGGAAGGAGAGGAGGCATGGCCTGATGAAGGAAGAGGAGGAGGGAGGGTAATTGCTGCTGATCATTCCTTACCAAAAGGGATGAAAAACAATCTGAACAGGTAAGAGAGACAGGAATAGAAAGAAGAAGAAAGATGAGGGGCCTGCCTGTTAAAACATGACTCTTCCATACAGGAGCTGACTAATGCGAGGTTTCAAACGCTGCTGTCAATGTGGAGATTCCTCATCTTCCAGTGGAAGATCGCACTGTATGCAGAAGATCTTACAACAAGAATAAATGACAATGATTCTCCCTAATGCTCTTCTTTCATGAGCTGTGACAGTGTTTCATTTACAAATCACACCATTTTTTGTGTGGAGAGCCTGTTTTTTTTAATCATAGGTTTTCTATCTCTTGACCAGTTTCTATTATGTATGGGACACATGCATGGAGGCTAGGAGAAGTTTAGAATTTAATGTGATGTGCTTGCGCCCTCAACTGCATAACTACTGTATGTTTTCTTTCTGCTTCTGAAGTGTGTACGTGCAAAGTTTTATTATCCATTATTGACTGGGATGCTGTGCTTGAGCATGTGTGGCTGTGGATTCACACTGACACAAACTTGGAATTAGATTTTCTTCAACCTAATCTCCTCAAGACTATGTTTCTATACAACTAACGTGCAATCACAAATATGTTATGAGGGGAATGTAACTGCGAACTAGTTGTTTTCTCCAGACTTGAACTCAGGTCTGAAGTTTGTCAGTCTTGCACTGTATCTCCCTGCTGTTATCACAGCATGAAAATGTCAACACTAGTTGACAGAAACATAAAACTTTTTGTTTTGTATAACAACTATGATACTGTAGGTACGTATGATAACCACCTTCTCTGGAAGAAACACGCAGTATCATGCATTCAGCACTAAACAGGCAGGGGAAAAAAAAATATGTTTGAGACATTCATTCATTCAATAGCTTAATTCAAGGTCCTATTGTACAAAAAAAGAGATGTCCATAGGTGGGAGGACATAAAGAAAATCAAGGTAGACAGAGACAACAGAAGGACAGGTTTTTGTAGGTGAGGGAGTAAAAGGGAGGTGATACACAGTGATACAAAAAAACAGATACTGAGTTCAACAGTCTCTGTCTCCAGGCACTAGATACGGTTCTGCCCCACTTCTGTGACATTGTGAATGTTGAATCGTTTGGTTCTAAAGTAACATTGACACATTAAAACAAAACTTCCCTCGATTTATTATCTCTACTGCATCACAGTAGAAAACAAACTACTGTCTGTCTCCCAGTGCTCCCATCATACTCTCATAACTCCGATACTCCTTTACTCTCAGATAGCAGCACTACACTTCATTTCCTACTCTCTGCTGTGAACACAATCTCTCTCTTGCTCTCTGTGTCTCCTAACAAACGAAAATACTGGCTTGCAAGTGCACAGTTTTGCTCCCCTGGCAGCATGGCTCATGTTTCCCCTGACGGCCAGTGAGACCCCAATGCCTCGTCAGTGGACAGTGTGATGCGAGGCCATTGTGATTGTTCTAGTAAAATTCAACATGGACAGAATATGTTTGTATAGTATATAGATCTTCCAGTAGACTGACTTTGAGTTACGGTATTGGCAGGAATGTGTATGAACATTTTGACACAGCCACCAGTGGTTTTCGTTTCTGTACAAGATATGCAGTTGTCAGAGTTATAGCTGCAAAGCTGCATGGATCTGCAGGGATTCTGGGAAAATCAGAGCGGGAAGTTCAGTAATATTAATACTCACAAAACACAATGAGCACTTTTTTTATTTAAACTATACCCTGTACATGCACTTAGAGAACTGCTTTAACTATTAGATGCATGCTGGCTAGAGTGTCTTTGCCACTTAATGCCTGACCTATTTTCCCTGTGTGTTCTGTTTTGGTGCAGTGTATTGGATGTATCTATCATTTCCCAAGAGACTCTGACGTGAGATGTTTCCATCTTTGTCTTTGCCCTTCTTTCTGCAGCATGTTTAGATACTGTTCGTACTACAGGAAGAGGGAAAGGGCGAGGGCGGTCACTACCGCTGAAGTCTACAAGATGTCCACGAGGGTAGATCATCATGTCAGTGAGAGCAGAGAGAGGGAGGGAGACGAAGGAGCGATGCCTCCCTTCTTATGCTAACCAATGTGTGCAGTAAATGGGATAGGGTGGGCGGGGATGTGTGTGCATTGTGGGGAGGTATTTGCACTGATGAGAGGTCAAGGCAAGTGTCCTTGCCTGCCTATCAACTGTACACTACAGGGATTAGCCCATCTCTTCAAACATGTAGTTAACTCACACTTGCAGTACTGCCAGATACCACCAAGGGGAGCTCTGAACCTGTGATCATTTGTTAGGCATGCAGCATACTCCGCCCCCCCACCCTCCCAGTCTCTCCTCTCTGTTGGCAGAGTGTCCCTATCACCTCACCTAATTCTGTCTGCTTCATTTTATCCCGCACAAAGCTGACAAATTCATAGGTTTTGTGGAGAAAGACGATGAATATACACATACACACAAAAAGGGACAGACAGTCAGCGAGAGAGAGCGCGCGCGCGCGCGAGAAAGAGGGGGACTGGCTTGTGAGAGCTCACAGGCTTTACTTGTTTTGGAGCTTACTGATGCAGCAGTAGATATGCATGACGTTGCAGGAGCCATTAAGAGCAACAGACAGAGAGAGGATGAGACTTTGGAGACCACTGGGGCTGTAAGATAACCTCAACTGGATTCCACTGCTTGTCTTGGAGACTGCAGGCTGTTTTTAATGCAAGATATCATGTTAGCTCAATTAGGAAACAGCAACAGAAAACAATAATAGCATCTATTTTCTATTTAAATATTAGACTTTTAAATTAACTGAATCTATAGTATCTAAATCACTCACTATTTCTTAGTTGCACTGCTCTACCTAAGTTGGAAAACCTAACTTTTCTAACAATTTATGTCTAAAACCCCTAAAAGGTTCCTCTTATTTTCATTTTTTATCACCCTCTGCATATAAGAAATACAGTGACATGTGAGTGAAACTGTGAAACGAGTGTGCCTGTGCAAATGCACATGTTTTACAAGAACTCCAAACATGTAAGTGTTCATTGATCAGCTGGGTATCAGCCCACGAGTAAACACAGGGTCATAGATGGTCAATGTTATTGACGCTTCACTCCTTGTCTTTCCTCAGTGGGGATGGTCCAGTGTAAATCTAGAGAGCTCTTTAGCACGTAGGTCACCTGTTGTGTCAATTAGAATGATCCACTGGAGATTCAAGCTGTTATGTGAGGTTATGGAGATTGGCTGGACAGCAGGATGTGGGTGGTTAGATCTGGGTCAAAACGTACAGGCATTAGTTATCTGCATCCAGATTTTAGAATTCAAGCTGGTCCTCTTACCCAGAAACACGGCACCTCTGAACTAATAATAGATGTTATGTTAGGTTACTTGCAGAGTTCTGCTCACTTGTTTTAAAATGTCAGTTCTAGTTCTGCTCATTATTTCAACAAGACATTATAGTGTTCAAAACTATATTACATAATGTTATTTAGGTAGAATTTAGTAGCTGCTAGTCATGACGTTGCTCCAAACTGAGTATTTAATTTTACCTTCACAGTCCACACTATTGTAAAATGCAGACAGACAGGCACATACACTACCAGTCAAAAGTTTGGA
>JAUBNQ010000010.1:14197115-14211532 GCA_032353495.1 Ctenopoma kingsleyae | reverse complement strand
TTTTTTTTAATTCTGTGTGTGTCCAAACTTTTGACTGGTAGTGTAGATGCATGGAGACAGACATATATTAATTGTGCCTCAGTTACGTTATGTGCATGTGTTACTCATTTGCCTAATGGTCATTATGGTGCAGTTGGTGGTAGGTGGGTGGGCTCACGCTGCAAATCTTTAAAATCGGGTTTGCTTCCCAAACTCATTAAGCTAGTCTCACTCTGCTGATCACACATAGCTCTACAGCATGACATATTTGACCCCGACTGTGTGTGTGTGCGTTTGTGTGCGTCTGAGATGGTGCATCTGATTTTGTGTATGCTTGTGAGTGTGTGATCATTTACCCTTATCCTAAGGAAAGTACAGCATATGCTAATAAAACATCAGCTTCACAAATCTTGGACTTTTTCAATGTCTATGTTGCCACACTGAAACATATAATGATATCACTGCATTGTGACAGAAATTGCAGAGTGTGGTTGGAATGGAAATTTCTCCCTATAATTTAACAGCACTTAGTCCACATTAAGAATCACTTTTCTCTAAGGTTTTCCTTTTTGCGTGGGGAAAAATTTCTTCAGTGTCTAAAAGTACATGAGTTTGATACTATTGGTTGTTTTTCTTTTTGTTCTTTTGCAAACTTTCAGCAGATTCTTTTGCAGACCTACACAAAAAAACTTGATACACCATCTTTGTGTTAATGCATTCACATCAGGCGTTTTTGCATTCAGTGCCGCTTACAATGCCCATTATTAGGTCTGACAAGCCATTCATTCCCATTACAATTACCAAAAAAAAAGAAGTAAGCACAGCAAGCCTAAGTGCAATTGATTGTATCTCACTGCTTGTATCTGCAAATGCCAATTGATGACCCAGTGCATCCATAGAATTCGGTATCCACAGATCACACTGTGCACGTCGTTAATGCTTCGCTGTGCACGTGTGTAGATGGAATAAACAAGCATCAATTCACACACGCACACAGACGCTCAGGTTGTTAGTTTTCCATTAGTTACGATTAAAGGTTTGTAAAGATGTGCTGGGTAATTTGTTCAGAAAAGGTGTAAGTGCATTGTCACCTTTGATAAATTGGGGTTCATTCTCTTTGTGTAGCTGAGTTAATTATATGCATACATACTGGGCATAGCACTTTCTGCACTTGCTCATTAATAATACCACAAACCAATGTGCTAAGGAACCTCAAAAGTGCACAGATTTCACTGTAATCTAACTATAACCGGCATATTAGTTACATTTTCATGTGGACTTTCAGTGACCTTTGAATATGAAGGTGACATGGATCTTTGGTTGTTTAAAAAACTCAAAAGAAACCAAGGAAGAACCCAAAAAACATCCACGCTGGTTGTCTGTTCAACTCTGACCTGCAACACAGAAACATCTATTAACATGTGCAACAGGAGAAGAGAGAAGGAAGGTGGGGCAAACACTCTGCGTGTCTTCCACGTGTAGAGAGAAAATAAAAGAAGAAAGTCAAATGAAGCAGCACAGATAGGTGGCAGACAGAGGCACCACTCTGACTGTGGTGGCCCTGGATTTTGCAGGTAGTGTTTACCTGGCGCAGGTTGCGGGTAACGCGCACGTCATGCCAGGCGTTGTCGTTGAACTTGCCGTTGACGGGCTCCACTAAGGCCTCGAAGGCCCCCGAGCCCAGGTTGATGACCAGCCAAACCGCACCGCTCTTCAAGGAAAGGTTCACATAGTCGGCCGACTTGCCGGTGTGCAGCATGAGGCCGTTACGCTGAAGCGTGCGGAAGGAAAGTGTGATCTCGTCAGTGCTGCTCTGGATGGGCGTCAGCGACAGGTCGTAGCAGAAGAACTCGTTCCCCTTGAAGGTGGCCACTGACTCTTCTTTACCTGGAGAGGAAGGGAGAAAGAAAAAAAAAAAAGTATGTATCATATTTTATCTTATGTCGAAAACACTAAAGAAAAGTAAACGCTTAGCCTAGTTTATGATTAGTTTGCTGCAACTTGTTATACTTTAACTATAAAGGAGGGGCTGCAATTAAGACCCCACCACTCAGAAATGTGTTTTGCTTATTCACTTTTACTTGTGTGGACATAAGTTGTTTTCAAATGAATCTTCTGAAGGGAGATAGTTTTCCTGTGGTTAACTTACATTGTGAACATTTCTAGTAGTAGTTCTCTTATTAATTTTCAGTTTTTTAATTTGGTTTGTGTGCTTTTATGTGGGGGACGGTATCAAACACATATTGTTACTGAAATTATTATTCAAAGCAGAGATTTTTTAATGCCCTAAAAGATGCCTGGAGGGGAGCTGTAATGAAAGGATTATAAAGCCATGTTCTTGCTATTAAAAGTCAAAAATACTGTCCCTGAGCAGACTGACCTCGGTGTTTGCTCAAAGCTTCATTAAACCAGCACTGAACTAACTTCATCACTTCTCTATGGAATGATCTCATGGGTCAGAAATTTTGAGATAAAACGTGGTTATTGATTTTAGTGTTACAAAACTGTGATTGCTAGATAGCAGGTTTTCATGATGGAGGCTTCAGGGGCAAAAATGCTATTGTGTTTGTGTATTAATAAATTCTCAACAAATTAATCCAGCATATAAAACAGCTCCAGTGTAGAGTGATGCATGTGCTGATGGGATAATTCTGTGGTATGAGAGACCTGTGTAAAAGAAAATTTCTTTCATCACTGCAAAGCCAACAGCTGTGTTAGGATTAGATAAGAAGGTGGTTTTGAATCAAGGGAGAAGAGAAAGAGAGAGAGAGAGAGAGAAAACAACAGAGAAAGTACAAGGAGAAACATGAATACCAAGACCAGACAAAGTGGATTAGAGGAGCAACTCAGAAAAAAGCCAAACAGAAAGGGAAGAAAAGGCGTTGACAACTTTGCTAATGCCTGTCAGTCTGTCTGCAGCACATGGTCTCCTTCCACTGCAGTGAGCTTCGTTCACACAGCGCCAGTCAAAACAGCCAGTTTGCACAATGGACACATGTCAAACAGCAGACTAACCTCAGCAGGGGAAAGACACAGTGTGCATCTGTCAGGAACTGAACAGACACCTGCAGCTGTCACAACAGAAAGCACCTCAGCAGCAACATTCACAACAGTGATACCTCAATCACAGTGTGAGAAGACATTTGTATTTAAAGTAACTTTATTTATAAAGCACTTTTCTTAATCCTGTTGATTTGACAAATGTGAAAATAAAAGTATATATACAAAAAAAACCTGATAAGACATAAAAACTAATCATTACAATTCACCAGAAAAAAAGGAAATCACACTTATCAGTTAAAAGCCACTTTAAAAATGTATGTTTCTAATTCAAAGTAACAAAGCAGCTGTGTAGACTGCAATCATGAATAATGCCACAGATTAGATACCAGAACAAAATTCATGGCCACTGCTGACTGCAAGATTAGACTTATGAATACAAGGACTGCTTTGTGCTGACCCAAATGTGCATTCTTATACATAGGGGCACACACGGTCACAAATAACCTCGTAGCTAACCCACTGAATGATTTTTTATTAAAATAATACATTTTCAAATGGAAGAATTCTGGAAGAAATACAAAGGCAATAAAGGGATGCTCAAATCAAGTTAAGATCCACTTCAGCTCCAATTAAAAGTCTAGTAGAAGTCTAGTAGACCGTTCTGTACAGTAATCCAGGGAGAATGAAAAACAGGCATGAGTAACTTTGTGCGCATCAGCAGCGGACAGAAAAAAGTCACATTCTGAGTGGAAGTCCTCTACTGCTTTTTATAAGATTTCTGTTACACTGTCTGAAACATCTTTTGCTACAGCGATGACCTCCTTTCTCAGCAGGATCAATAGAGTTTCATCTCAGCTTAGAGGTAATAACAGTGAGAAGTCTGATCTCCAAGTTCAATGCTAAAAATCCTAAGCTATGTGGTACTGATGAGCTGCTTGGGCAAAAATGCTGAACACCACCAATAAAAGCAAGGCCTCCCAACTTTCACCTAACTCTTCTTCGCTGGGTGGTAATACAAATAAACTCGTTTCCCAACATGAACTGTGATTTAAAGTGACACTCCACTTCCTGTGTTCGTTTGCACGTCCACCACCTTTGTTTTCCCTGGAGAGGCCAGACTGAAGAATTGGCCTGAGGTAATGAGGTTTTGGGCCGAAACGGGTGGGAGAAGAGGGCAAACTCAAACTGCCAAGAGGTGCCCCGTATGGGTGGATCATCAAATCTACTTTATCCTGAAGTTCCATTACAGGAAAATCACTCAAAGACCTTGGTGCATTTCCCTGGGGAGAAAGGCTGGGGCCGGCTGGAGGAGGTGGTCTGCTGCTAGACAGATTGAAAGCCAAATCTCATGAGCGAGCAGATTTGCCACAGGAGCAATCTCAGGTGAGAGGAAAAGAGTGTGATGGGTAACAGCGTGTCCATTTGATAGCTGTGCACTTACTGAGATATAACCATGGGCTGTTCAACGTGTGGTAGCCTGCTTAAGTTGGTTACACTAATGGAATAAGTTAATGAATTATCGTTGCAAAAAACACAAGAAGGAAAGGTGAATTTGGAGAGAGGCAAAGAGAGAGCTGTGCTAAGTGACAGACAGTGCTGTGAAAAAGTTTTGGTTTTTTTTGCATATTTGTCACACTGAAATGATTCAGATCAAATAGATTTTAATATTACACAAAGACTCAAGTAAATACAAAGGCACCTTTTACATGATGACTTAAATTATTAGGGGGAAAAAAAGATGTCCAAGCCATGTCTGGCCATCAGTTTGTGACCTTAAGCTCAAGGGCACTTGGGGTTTGCAGCAAGAAAATGATCCGAAACACAACAGCGTATCCAATTCTGCAAAGAAGAGTGGGACAAAATTTCTCAACAGAGATGTGAAAGACTCATTGCCAGTTAACGCAAACGCCAGTTATTAGGTTTAGGGGGCAATTACTTTTTCACATAGGGCCAAGCAAGTTTGGGCAGCTTTTTTTTCCTTTATAAATGAAATCATAATTTAAAAACTGCATTTTGTATTTGCTCAGGTTATCTTTTTGTAATATTAAAATGTGTGTGTGCAAAAAGACAACAAAAAACCAGCAAGGGCAAATACTTTTTCACAGCTCTGTACTAACAGCTTCTACTTCTGGAACATTAAAGGAGATGATAGTGCTCACTCAGAGACAAACACAGCCACATAATATGGGTGCATGCACTCACATAAAAGAAAACATTCTGTGTGCGTGTGGGGAAGGGTGAGGGGTGGTGGAGGCGAAGGAAGTGAGGGACAAATAGCATCCAGACACAGACAGCTACTTAAAAGATCATTTTGGCTGAAATCGAAGTTTAGAGCAATCTCAACTGAAGTGTGAATTGTCATTGAAAAAAGGCATCAAATGAGAGTGAAACAGATAGAGGGAAAAATGACATGGAGAAAAAAAAAAGCAAACGCCCAAGAGCAGCCTACTAGCGGTGCCTGCGATGCTGATGTAGGAAGAACAAAAGCGTAGCAAATGGACCACAGCAACCATTTTCAATTATGTATTAAGTTGGACCCCCCTCCTAAAGTATGGGCTGTTAACGGTAAGCAACAAACAGCTTGTGATTGCTTCTTTGAGCTCTGTGAGATTGAGCCGCACGCAACAGAGAGACACAAGCGGCAAACAAAAAACTTTCTTTTGTTTATGTCTATTTAATGAACAGAAGGCTGAGAGGAGGAGATAACGCTGGAGAGGATCAGGGACTGATGGGAGACTAGGAGAGAGACGGCTTTCATTGTTGAATCAGTCAACGCCCATAATGAGAAATTCTTTTAAAATGAACACATAATTTTGAAATCAGAGCCAGAGAATGGAAAAAACAACACTGACAAGCCACTAATAGACTGTTGTTGTGTCATCCAAAAATGTACACCGATGCTTCTCTAATTCAGAGAGACTGAGTTGGATCTAATTATTTATTACTTATGCCGATTTGCATGGAAGACATGTTAAAAATGCATCTTTATCCAAAAAAGTCCAAACATGACTGTCAGAAGACTGCTAAGCACGAGCATCTCAAAACAAAACATCCTGGGGCTCTCCGACTTCAAAATGACGAGACAGTAGTGCATTTATTACTGTGAGTTTTGCCTGATTGTTGGTTGGTATCAGTGACTGAAAGTACTCGTGGCATTCTTATCTGTTGTGTTTCAGATGTGAACTCTAGAAGAACTAGAAGACTCCCTGGAGCAAACGCTAACAGCCAGTATGGCAACACCGCTTTCTAGTGAGCTGTAAGCAGTTTGGTTATGTGCTTATAAGCCTATAAAACTAAACAATGCAGTATCCTGTACATTGGTGAAAATAAACTTTTTGCACATAATAGTTTTGATTTATTAAGTAATGAAATAAATAATCTGTAGATTAACAATCTATGCAGCAGTAATTGTCAGATGCAGCCATATCTCCTGAATTCTCCAAGAATCCTCCTCCACATGCAGTGCACTGGAAATTCCCAGGAGAGAGAAGAGGATCACTTCAGCCACTGCTTTCAAGACACAAATACAAAGAATGACTCTTTTCTTTCCTTCTCTGAGACCACTTCAGCATGTGTGTTGTCGCTATACATCTGTTTTTCCTCTTACTTCAACTGCACACTCTATCTCATCCTATAATTCCCACAGCGGCATTGTTGTGATTGCGTGCACATGCACACTTGTAGTATATGCTTTCCACTCTGATCAAATCTCTTCCCATAAAGCCCAAGAGCCGAAGCTGCAGCCAGAGGTAAAACAAGACATGCAAGCACGCAGCAGAGAATAAAGTGCTGTCAAGGTCTCAATTAACCTCACAGAAAGCCCTGACTACATTACAAAGACGACTCAACTGAAATTTAGCCACCCCTAATAGTGTCTTTATTATTAATTAAATGTTGAGTTCCTCTGGTATTTGATTTCATCAAGTTTGGTGGATAGACCTTAAGAGCTGGGTATTTTTAGGGGTCAAAAATGATCCTCCCTATGTCAAGGCAGAGAAATCTAACCAACAGTTGTCTCACGAATAAGCAGATGAAATGAGGCAAAGTGGTGTTTATCGTCTGCCCACATAAGCAGCCTTTCATGGTGCTTCACTTCAGGCTGCTTCTCCTACGCGTCTGATTCAGAACTTCAGTGGCTTCAAAAATTTAAGCAAAGACAAAAAGCCAAACGCAGACCGAGTGATTCCACTGATATAATCAGTGTTTGGAGCTACTTTTTGCTATAGTAGTTGGGACAAATAAAGATTTAGGTGTTCAGTGCATTCAGTGATACTGTAAACGCAGCTCTTTCTGTGACACTCACCTGTTTGTCTAGAAGAAACTAAAAAACACCAACCACATCCTAAATAATTCTCTTTTTCTTACTCCTCTACCCTCTTTATACTTCAGGCAGACATGATTCAATAACCTCAACCTCCACACTGACCTCTGTCACACTCATGGTACCAGCAATAGTTAAGTACTTTGCTGCAGTTGCCATGTCAAGCAGCTTAACCTTAGTGAGCCCTGGCCTTCATTGTTCTTGAGAGGACGTTTCTGTGAGCGACACAGGGGCAGGAGTGACAGAGGAAGAGGATGAAAAACCAGTCAGGGTAGAATCAATGCCAACGACTTCGACAGTCACCCCCTCGTGCCCACACACGTATTGTCTGCACGTAGCCCCAAAAATCCTGCTATAGATGCACTTGAGAGCCATAAGCAACAATGAGCATATGGATGTGTAAATAAGTATGTTATCTAGGTTCCCTGCAACAGCTATGAGTCATGATCTATGGATATTTATAACGGGTGTCCACACTCTAGAGGAACACAGCAAAATAAATGGTGATAAAATATAACAATGTAAATATAATTTGTTTATCGGTGTTTTGCTGAAAGTGCCATTTCAGACTATAGTTTGGTGAATAGTACAGTAATAAAGACGCAGTGCAGCATGTGTTATTAAATTGGATTCAGCTCAGACAGAGAGAGGGAGCAGGTTTAATAAGATGAGCTGCATGAATAGCTCCATCCAAACTTGTGTGGTGCATTAGTCAACGCATAATGAACCTTAAAATACTGGTTTTTGGCCGATTGGATTACATATTTAGAGTAATTAGGTAGTTTTGGAGGAATTAGATAAGAGAAAATGGAATAAAAAAAGTGTGTGCACAAGTGAAAACATCCAAATCAAGATTACCACATGCTGGCAAATCCACTCGTCACAGCACATTACCTGCTGTTCTTATATGCACACGTACAAACACAACCACATGTGCATATACAGTCACCCTCTATTAGCTTCCAACGAGTGCCATCCACCCCGCAGTGAGTATTCGGCAGCTTTGGAGAAACGGTTCAACAGCGAGATGAGAGAGAGCAGTGGGAAATGTACGAGGCATATGAAAGCTTTGATGCTCCTTCATGAATCAAACAGGACTGCTGGGTCCACAGACAGAGGCTACTGTCCTGTGCTAGCTCCAAGGCACAATGTAAGGCCCTTGAACAGCTTGGAAGATGCTTGTTTGCTTATTAACGTTTGGCCAGTGTTAAAGAATAAGCACATGCATACAGACCTGAAAAAAACCTCATCATACAGTACAAGTCAGACTAAGTGAAAACAAACAGAGGGACACAAAATACAGCAACTCTACTCATAGGATCCAAGGCAATGATGAAGAGGTTTGGCACACAGAACATGTTCCTGTTATATCTACAGCTAAAAAGAAGAAACAATGAAGCTCCACAATGAAATGAAAGAAAACGACCAAGGCAAAGTCAAGGCAACAGAGACAGTAACACAATACGAGACATGGCATTCTAGTTTTACTGCTTATTATCACATTACGTGTATCACCAGATAATGCAGGTCTGTCCCAGAGCAACTCTGGAATATTTTAATATCAGAGGTTGGACACATAACTTTACGAGTGGTACCCTTTTTAAATAAATGAGGGGGCCAAAACAGTAGAAACACCTCTTAATATAATACACTCAATACGATTCCACCATCCTATATGACCTCAGTAATAAACATACAGTGGAATCAGCACCTTTCTGACAGTTTCAACTTAAAAACCGAAGAATTCAGAGATTAAAAGTAGAATTCACAGCAGAGTTTGTAGTACTGGATTGCATTAGATTGTACAGGACCTAACAAAGTATATATTAATGCATGAATGTTTAAACATTGCTAATGTTGCAGCTGGTAAAGATAGAGCTACTGGCCTGTACAGTATGTGTGCAGGCAGGTGGTTAATCTACAATAATACATCATGATCTATTATTTATGCATAGATGTATGATATTTTACGTTAAGAATCTGCATATGAAAAGCTGAAGAGGTCATAACTGGTTTCCTTCTCCCTGTCATTCATTCTCTGGCAGTAATACTTGTTTTAACCTAGATTCTAAATTTAACCAGACAGTATCTATAAATGTATAAATACTGTGTATATGAACGCAGTCCTGCACAAAGTGTGTTTATCTGAGTGAAATTGTGTACGTGCACTAGCAGTTTTGTCATTTGTCATTAAAACCTCTCTAGCTTTCAATATTTGAATTTCTACAGAAACAGTGAAATAAATGTAGTGAAATATGTAGGAAGAATATTTACCTCTGAATTATGGGGGGGGACGTAATGGTGATATAAAATTGAAACACTCAACTAAACTACATTAGAATTGTACTTGACACTGCTTCTGTTGATCTAAACAAGCCCATAGACTGACCTGAACCTGAACGAAGTTTTAAACCTGTAAACTATATATAGATCTACTCAGCAACAGTACACGGCATTACAGTACACGGAGGAAGTAAAATATCTAGGCAGTAAAACTTTGATATATCTGGTTGCTAACTATGACTTCAACCAGAATGTAGAAAAAACAGTGCATATTTTTCATGAACTTATGTATCATAGCTTATGATCTGCCCTGTGAACCTGCTGTTTTTAGCTGTATTGTTGGTTTGCAGACACATTTATGGATCTCTGCCTCCATTCTCATGTAAGGCAATTCAAACAAGACTAAAATAGAGGACCACTGTTCCCAATGCCAATCCTCTACTCTCCATGCTCTGCATAGCTGGTGATTACTGTACATATTGATCCACAGACTGATTGCAATACTTTAATGAAAGAACTATGGATCGCTGTCTGCTGTCTCATTTGCTGGAGGCCAATGCTCTTTGTTGCGCTGATGATTCCTTCTCCATTTAAGAGCTGCTGGTTGAGCCATAGTGAATGTGCTGTCATGCCACTCACTGTGTTCCTATTGTTCTGAGGGATGCTGCCAAAAAGAGCAAGAGTGTCAATATTGATTGAGCTGTCCAAAGTCACTTAAGTTGTCTCCATTGTCTTTGTGCCTCTTTAAGAAAGTTATAAATTATTCATATCCACGTCTGAGTGAATATAGTCGAGATGAAATGAATGGCATCTAAAAACAGAGATATATTGGCTTAAATAAACTTACTGATTAGTAGCTTTCATCAAGTTTCAACTTCCCAATATGGTACTGTAGAATTTACTGGTATGGTTTAAGTTTAAGTGCAAAATATTGGGACCTATAACCGAATGTTTAAGAAGCATATCCTTTTGAGGCAACCACAATATTTGACAGTTTATGAGCTCTTACTGTGATGTTACACTTCTCAAATAGTACTTTGGTCAACTCTTCTTGAGTTCCAAATCTCTCAGGTTTGATGAGTCCTTTCTCCCAGCTGGAAGTATTGGATCTTTTCCAGATGTTCAACTGAAATCATGAGTCATAGGAGGTCACAACGGTCCAGTGTTTTCTTCTTTTTCATTCTTGGTTCTCATAGGTGTATGTTTAGGGGCATTATCCGGTGGAAGGAGCCATGACTGAGACTGAACTCTCATACACTGTACAGTGTGTTACTCTACAGAACGTTTTGATAATCTTCTGATTTTATTGGAACCTGCACAACTTCAAAGAACCCATATAATTGCCAGTCTTTCACTTGTCTGTAATCATTGTGTTGCTTTACAAAGGTACCAAAAATCAGAATGGGGGACTTTGGTATGTTTTAAAAGGTTTGCTAACTGATTGTTAAAGATTGAAGACACATTAAGACATTAAGTGAATGCAATATTCTGCTTGAAATGTCACAAGTCTACTTATCTACTTATTTATCACCATCATTCTTTGTAGAATAAGCAAAATTCAGCTCCCGGGGTTGTTTGGCATGCAAGTACGGATGAGAATGGACCATTGTTTAGATGAGATATAAGGATATGAACAGTTTTAATCACATCTACAGTATGTCTGCCATTCTAATCACCCCCTTGACTTCATTACTAAAATGAATGTCTACAAGGTGCCTGCAGGGCTTATTCTAACCCCTGGGTAAGTATGCTGGTGGAGCACATGCATTTTAAGAGCCCTTGGCGTAAAGATATTTGATTAGATTCTTTTCGTTACTCCACTTTTAAATGTAGCTGCAGGTCACATTTGAAGAGTGCATGGTTCGTTTTAATTTAATGCCTTATGCCGTTTGATTGACAATACTTGAAGGTCGCTGGAGGAGTGTGCAGGTGATAAAGCGATATGAAAGTACATTTTCCATAGAGCTTGAAGAAGACAATCAAGCATGACTTGCATACTAAATCTGTTCTTCACTGATAGACTGGTGATGTAAGTTGGGTCACATTAACCTTGACATAACACTGAAAACAAGGTTGTCTCCAATAAGGCTGGCAGCATTGAGGAGGAGCAAGGTAGCACGTTCATTTGACATTTTTAACTCCTTCACTTACTCCACAACTTTATATGCAGTATTTCTATAAGTTGCTTGTTGTCTATTTCTCTCTCGGTGTTTGAGGGTAATTTGACGTACTAAAGGATAACACTTAAGGTGGATAAAGCAGCTGTATTTAATTGTCTGTTGCCTTGGAAACAATCCATTTTGTAACTGCAATGTCAGACGCCATGGCAGCAGCCTCGTTACTCCACTGCACCTCCTTCTCTCCGAGTTGCACTCCTTTCTTCTTCTTCTTTCTTCTGGTCGGTTTTCCTCTGTCATTTCTTTTCTCTCCCACTGTGCGTGTCTGGCAAGTTACTATTATCACACTGCAGGTCTGTTCAGTTTCTGTTCTCAACTGGGGCACAAAGAAAATGTCAAGTAAACTGACACTAACGATAGGCTCGTGTGCTCCTGAATGGCAGGCTCCTTAGCCAACGGTAAGCTGATTGTATGACAGGCTTCGCACATAATAAGCCCTCTTAACTTGAACCAGAACATGCCCTTCACTTGAGCAATGTATCCCCACCGCACCCACGTTCCACTGTCAACTTACGCACCTACGCGCACATCTCATATTGGATCAAATTACTGTGTACGTTTGCTACAGTAATCAAGCTAATGCCTGTATACCGTTACCTCAACAGCATGGAAGCAGCCATATGAAATGCAAAGATATTGATATTTCATCCACAATGCTGCCAGTGAGCATTGGTTGCACTTGGCCAATTGCCTCTATATTGACCTGTAGTGGAAAATATTTCACAGAACATGCCTAATTAACTTGAATATTTGCACACTACAAGACACTTTTAAAACAGCAATCACACAGGCTTATGGTCTGTAAGTATAGCATAAACGTCACTCTTGAAAAAAGACTGTAGTTGTATTAAACTGTAAAGTGCCTAAAGAGAAACATCAAATTTAATGAAATGCACACTCTTGCACAGTTTATCACAAGTTACTGTCAATAAAGCAAAAAGAAAATGAAAAACAATGCAGTGTTTATTTGGCGGGGTGCCTGGTGCTGTTTTATCTGGCTTCTTTTAATTGTATGAGAATCCTTGGCAAATTGCCTGAAGAAGCATCCACTGTAAATTGCTTTACTAAATATTATAATGTCACCGCCGGCAGTGGAACAGAGTCGTGCAGCAGTTTAATGTACCTGCCCACCATTACAATAAAACCAACAAGCGCTGCAACACAGTTTTGTTCTACTTTTGGAGAAAAAGGGAGACAAAGCAATCAGCAAACAAAAAAAGTATTATATCTTCAAGGGGTGGTTAGTTATTGATGATCCAAATATGAGAAGACACAGATCAGATACATATCTGCTTTTGTACTTTCCTCAAGTTGTGTCTTTGACATCATTTTATTTTGACATCACAAAGACACAGATGAAGAGTATCTAGCAGGAGTACCTCCACCATGGCTGTGCATTCCAGTAAACTACCTTTTACATATGTTAGGTTTACATTTGTGTTGCTGAATTGGAAACTTGTACCTATTGGTCAAAGTGAGGGTGGAACTCAAGCGGGACCACATGCACATGCCATGTGTTTGCCCCACCCTGTGAAGTACATCACTGGCAGGTAAAAAGAAGAGTCTGCTCACAGCAGGTGTCAAGGAGGTACAGTAGCACACAACTGCAGCCCTCTCAGTATTAGTGTTAGCAGTAACTACACAGCAAAGATCAAACTGGAAAGTGGATCAAACCACAAAGTTATGAAGGGCAAAACTGACAGCTGAGTGTCAGACAGTACACACACACCAACAACTATACTTCAGGTCAAATTTGAGTAAATGTCAATGTTGAAAGAGGCAGTAAGTAATCCAACATGTTGAACCACTAATAAGGCATTTAGTCAGCCGAGGAACAGTTTTAATGAGTGAAACTTGTTGCCAGAGGCATTTGACCTCTTGAACCTAGTATTGAAAAACTGTAACTGCTCACAGAGGAGATGGAGAACATGGCTGATTGCATAGTGTATCTCACAACTTTTAAACACGTAGTGGTGTAAAACAAAAATTAAGTAAAAACACACACACAATGCATGTACACAGCTATGCCAAATGTGGAAGATTTGTTTTTTTGGTTTTTTTTCTGCACATGATCAATATTTCCACTGATATATGAAGGTAAATGTAAAACTCTGAAGGTTCACCAAGTGGACATCAAACAGAAGGCAGGGGTTTAAATGTGCTTTAATCCGCTGACGTGTTAGAAACCCTTTAGCTAAATGCTAACCTTTCCCTCTAGAGCCTTGTCAATGATGGATGCTGGAGCATGAATCAGCCCATATGGCATGCAGCGAGCTAGAAGCCCTGACCTCGGGAGAAAACTGTTTCCCAATATTACATTATATAGACAAACAGATAACTCTTTAGTCTCGACCTGGGGAAACAAAGAGTTAAGAGAAAAGTCTCATAAAGGCCTTTAAGGAAATGAATAATTCATACAAAATTATGTAGACACTATTAATGTAAAGGCCAATTATCCCAAAAAAGGTTATTCAGCGGCAACTGGACTTAGTTCCTTGAAGACGTTTTGCCCTCCATTTCAGAGGACTTTCTCAAATCTGACGTGGCCAGTTCCACTATGAAAGCGTATATATAAGTGAAAATACAACATCAACTTCTTCATAGATCCAAATGATGATGGTGCTAATTTACCTGATACAAAAACTCTCCTCTTC
>JAUBNQ010000010.1:14157301-14174133 GCA_032353495.1 Ctenopoma kingsleyae | reverse complement strand
TGTGATGATGTTTCAGCTTGTTTTGGGGAAAAACAGAAGTATGAAGTATAAACCAGTAAAAAGTGCAAAGGCCATGTGTCTGTGATGGTACGGAGGTGCATGAGTGCCCATGTCTTGGATGACTTCCCTATGTGTGAAGGTATCAATGAGACAATGGCAGCCATGGAGCGTTGAGCAGCTGAAGTGTTGTAACCAGCAAGAATGAGTAATTCCAACTTGTTAAACTGCAACAATTAATATCCTCAGTTCAAATGTTCCCAGTCACACATATTTAAAAATATGTGTTGTGTTAAAAATATACATACACTTAATAATTGTTTAAATTGTTTTGGTGGCATGTACCTGCTTTCAAGTAATACCATAAGTAAACATATGGAAAAAGGATTGATACAGGCATTAAGTGAGATGTTCTTCATATAGTCACCACACACTCATAGTGGCAGCTGTGCAACTGAAAACTACTCCCAGGAGTAGGCTACTATGCAAATGAAGGTCAACAACACTGTGAACCAAACTCCAAAACAACAACAAAACTGAGAACCATCAATGAGGTTTTCATCTGGCCTGAACCAAAATAGATCAGGGACCACGGAATGCTGGTTGATCGACTTTTAGATGGGAAGAGAAATATTATTTACTGAGAAAAATTATGAGAACTGGAGAAAGAGTTGTGTTGTTGCTTAAAGTGGGAAAATATTATATAGATTATGTCTCCCCAATGAGTTAAAATACAAGAGCACTTTAATGCAAACCAATCTGTTAGACTGAAGATGAAATCACAGCCAAAGCACAAACAGGTATGCAGAAAATATCTTTCCAAAAGCACAAGAGCTTTGGATTGCAGGTTTCTGTTGAAGTTGTAACTGAGAAACACCCCTGTCACATTTACCACAAAATGAAGTATTGATTTTTCATCACTGTCATCTCACACACACACACACACACACACACACACACACACACCACCATAACCACAATGTAGATGATTTTAATCAATTATGCATACACTATTCAAACACGATCTGCACATTTCTAATTGCCTCCCCAATGATCTCCATGGCAACAAAGGCTCCAAGCACCACAGCAGAGTTTGCTCCCCACTCCCTGGTACAATCATCACTTTTTTTCCCTCCCCTCACTCTAATTTCTCTCATTAACTCTAAATCAGATATTGAAAAAAAAGAAAGTAATGCCCTCATCCATTTTTAATAATGCTTAACTAAGGCTATCATTTCTCCTTCTACCCACCAGACTCACTCGTCTTTCTCCTTTTTCATTTGTCTCTACAAATAAAGTCCAAAAGCTGTGAGGCAAGTCAACAGCATTTCAAATTGTGGTTTGTCCATTCGGTAGAGAAAAAGGAAAGATAAAAAAAATCAGTCTGTAGTTATAAAAACTGTTCTATGAGAAGGGAAAAGAAATAATGTAGTTAAATTTAAACACTTTGGTGCACAGAGTCTCTGTAAGAAGAGTAGCACTAACAAATTACTTAAAAAGCTGCACACAGTTACGGTTATTTATTTCTATTTTTGTTCATTTGTTCTTTTTGAAGTTCAAAATCAATGTTACTTTCCATGCCTTTGAATAGTTTTGTTTCTTTTGCAAAAGTAGCAGTGCTTTCTTGTTTAGACGTGAAAATATGCAGGCGAAAAAAATCCTTGTTCTTGAGGCATCTATTTGTTCAAAGACATGTATGTATGTATGTATTTTTACTGGAAGCCAACTGACCAGAGTTCCCGTCTTGCAAATTGAAAAGGCAACAAAGAATCAGAAATATCAATAAAAAGTACAAATTGGGCTAACTTTTTTAACTTCTTACAAAAAAACACTGCATTCATGAATCTGAAAATCTGCAAGCATCTACATTTATTACTATAACACTAGTTAGTTCAACACCTGCCAAACCATGCCCTACGCAAACTGGCTAGTCCCACAGCAGACCCACACCACCCTGTACTCAAGCAACATACTGGAAACTAACAGAAAAAAACCAAATTATTCAGTTCTTCATTTATAGACTCTGAATGGAATCATATTGTGATGATACTGTATGGCTAAATACATGAATCATTTGGAGCAAGCTGTAACCTGGATCAAGGCTTTCAACATCAATTGAATTATTTTACATGTTGTTTTGCATATATTTCCCAGTATGGGTATTCATACCTCTTTCTTTTCAGTTTTTTTGGGGGGTTGGGACAATCTGTACTCTGTACTGTCCCTGAATGTAACATACTGGAGCAGCAGTTGACCACCAACAATGATGATGCCCTCTTACAAAAAGAAATATCAGATTTCATACTCATCACGTTTGGGGATGTCAGAGAGACTCCACCACACGGGAGGTAGGATGTCTCCAGCAGGCTGGCAGCAGGTTGAGTGGGGAAAGAGAGTGAAGGGGTGGGGTTTGGGGGTGGACGTGTGTCTCAGCTTTCTGTCTCGGTTTTCATAAGTGTTACAAACCAGAATATAATATAAGACAATATCTGCATTGATATTGTACTAATTAATTCAGCTAACTTAACCACCTGAGGCAGAAGCATGAAGTGCTGCCCACTTGTCCACAAACAAAGTTCCGGATCTGGAAACCTGACATTCTCCTCTCTATGGAAACTGCAGACTATAACTATAACTATAACATAACTATAACTACTAGCAAACATGAAAATCTGATAAGTCAGAATAATTAGCTCTGGTTGAAGGAGACTGTTCACACTAAATACAGTGCTGGAAGTCAAAGTGAATCCAATAACCAATAACTTGTATAACAAAAATATATTAATGCAACAACAAAACTGTGAGTACTCTTGCGTCTCTTTGCATGTTCTTGCACCATGGTTATCATTTTGAACTTACATTAACATTTACACAAACACACCAGCCCCCATCTATTCACCTACAGCCCTGCATCATGAAGGCATCTAAGCAGTACATGGCTGCAAACAAGCTCTCCCTTCAGCGCTGAGTGTTGATTAGGCCAGGTAGTCAATAAAAACCACAGTCAGGGCCCAGGCGTGCCACATACACTCAAATGTCTTTTATCAGCCTCTCCCCAGCCTTCAGCTTCGCCAGCAGTCAATAGCTGGAAGAGACTAATCCATAACTGCAGCAGCAGCAGGGTGTCTGACGTGTGCCCACATGATTAAGAGTGAACAGTCGAGTGGCGTTAGCACCAGCATCTGCCAAGCCGGGAGCAACACTTGTGTGCCAATATCGTAAACAGGCCCACGATAGAAGAAACAGATGAATGGGATTCAGTTTGCACGTGCACACACACACAAGTGTGAAATACACATTTGCACATAAAACACATACGTGTGGCTCATTTGACACACAGCTGGGCAAGTGTCAGGGCTGTGCAGATAAATGCGTGCCCCACAGTTTGTGGAAAACATAGATGTTTCCTTCGAGGACGAAAGAGGCAGACAGCGGTTCTGTGTGCGCACACACACACAGAGGAGGTGTGAGGGTTTCCCAGCATGCTGTCCTGAAACCCTGCCACAGTGTTCTCCAACAAACCCATGTGCACAAATAAGCGCATATACACACATAACCTCTGCTTCAGTTGTCCTCATTAAAATTTCAACACACTACGCAGTCAGTCACACCTTTTGTAACAGCAACGATTACGGACCAGTTCATTTCAGCACAACTGCTGCAATCAGTGGATTAACACATTAGAATTTTTACACTGTGTTGAAAGTGCTGACCTTTGAGGAACTAGTAACTTGAGCTAGGTTCTTTAAAATAAATGTGTGAATTTGAAAGAAAATGTGCAATTTCAATTATAACACTTAAAAATTTATGAAAACACAAAATACTTCATTAACAGGTTGAACGGCAACACATTTGCACTACTTAAAAACAGTGTAGTAGAACCCCTCTCCACATCTCAGGGAGTTATAGACTTCGGTGGTGACGCACACTAAAGTAACCCGTGGCTGGCATCACTGTGCACTTTGTGAGTGTGAGCCCAGCATGTGAGCAGTGTGTTGCTACGTCTGTGCATCTGTGTAAAGCACTGCTGTCTGGCTGCGTGATGGATGCCCCTCTTTGTAGCACAGGTTAGAAGGCATCCTTGATGGGATAGGCCAACTGTTCATCACTCCCCAGTCTCTGCCTCTCCTTCGCTACTCCCTCCGCACCTCCATCCATTCTTGCCTTCCCATTCCAGCCCCACATGACGAATAGCCTACACAAGAAATGCGCTCCTCGATATCTTGCCATTTTTCCTCCGCCACAAGCTTTTCTTCACCCTTTCATTTGATTGCTTCTTTTTCTTTCTCTACTTCTTTTATTGCCATCCTCGGCAATCTGTCTGTCATGGAAGGTCGGTGGTTAATGAATCTCCAATGTTTTTCATTTAGTTTCAATCTATAGCCTGACAAGTTAGACTCGTCCTTGCTGAACTAAGCCAAATACTTAGCTTAGCTATAGCTTTGTTCAGTTAACCCAAAGGTAGCTTAAAGGAACCCATTAGGTGTCGGTTTGGTAGAACTTCTTATTTATAGGTCTAAAACTTTTTAATTCATCAGAGACAGATACCACTGATTCCTGATTACGAAAGAGAAACACTGACAAGGATCTATCTGAACAGATTCAATATCCTGACTACGTCTTGATTATCTAAGTGCACATCCTCTCTGATGTGTTGGTCGAACAACATTAATCTGTGTTTACCCGGAGCTGCCAGAGAAGATATCCTGGGATTTATGCACACCCATGCTTCCTCACTTCGGCGAGGAACTGCTCCTTCTGCTGCTACTCATCCACTTATCTAACCGGTGAAATGTTAAGTTAAAAGCATTAGGGCTGAGCGTCACACCTAGCCATTACCCACTGAAGCTTGTTGCAGTTTCACTTTTCACTCAGGCGACAAGCAGAGAGAGGAGGGGGGAAAAAAATTGATCGAAATTACCATTGCTGAAGCCAGAGAAAACATCTTCTGGGACGGAGACAGGGCCGTCAGCAGGCTCGTTAATGGGAGTGACTTGATAAACGGAGTAATTCATCATCTATTTCCTTGGCAAGGCGCTGCAGAGACAAATTCCCTGCTCTTCTGGCATGGGGAGGAGGGGTGCCATGTCCTTGATGATTAATTTGAATAAACACAGCAACATCAACATTAATGTTGATTGCTGATTAAGTTCAGATCCATTATGTTCCCCCAACCGAGATGCCCCCCTCCATTTTTCTTTATTCATTTATTCCTCTCCATCATCTAGTCATTTACCCTCTGTCCCACTTTCTCTAGCCACATCTTAACTCTCAAACATCTGAAGGGATTGTCATGAGTGTTTGATAGCATTAGGTGCTAAAAGTTCCTGTAAAAGGCAGTTAACAAAACATGAGCCTGATCCAATAGCTACATTATACTTTACCTAATTGTACTATATATTCCAGGAGCCCTAAGGCCATAATACACTGGCTGGTACACTACTGTGTTTATTATCTACCAACTAACTGAACTGGAAAGAAAACAAGTCAGGCGAGGTTAATTCAAGAAGCAAACAATATACTAAAAAAAATATGACTAAAAAGCTGTATACAGTTTCCCTGGATTAGTGCTTGTCTAGTGGACACTGAATCCTATTTATGACAACAAAGAAGGCCCTATAAGGAATTACGCTACATGGATAAGGCCTACTTACAGACATCCCAAAGGGCCAGGACAAAGAATATCCACCAGTGTAACCACAGAAGACTTCATTCATTTGAAAAAAAAAAAATCCTCATGCTGAGGTTTGTTTTCTTGTTCTGTCCAAAACCCAGATTAGAGTATATGAAAGTGTTGGCCAGAAGCTATTAAAAAACAAAGATATATGCCATAAAAAACATTATCACCTCTCTGAGAAGCCTAGAGGAAGATCCGTAACCAGGCTGAGTAATACTGGCAGTCGTGCAGTAAAAGCCAACTGGGTTTAAAATGTCCACAATAAGAATCGCAGCTGTTACAACTGAGCCAGCATATTGACAAATGGAAAAATCAACTAAAGAAAGTAAACTGCAGTCCAAAGGTGGACAGAGACTTAATTCACCCTAATTCAGTATGGCAAATGTGTCAGTGTTGATTTGACAACAAAGAAGTTAAGTTGCCTTCATTCACCAACTTTCATAATTAAACAACTAAAGACTGTTAATGAGCTTTCAATGAATGATCAAATATTAGACCCCTTTGGCAACACGGTATTACACCTCATCACTGACAGTGCTTTTTGCACAAATCACTCGCAGTATGCAGTAAATCATCCCTCCTGTCTTATACATTGTCATATACCATCCTCACACTGTCTGCTAATCAAGTTATTTTATGAGGCATTGAGAATGTAGCTAAGGCACTATTAATAGTGAGGTGAGTGCGGGGGGCTATTTGAATCAACCAAGATGTGTCACCTCAGTCTCCTGATCACTAGGGCCAAAGCGTGATCTCTTCCCGACACTAAAGCCTCTATGAGTTCTTAATCTCCTGGGTTAGCCCACCCTGTGACAGTCTGTGTGTTTCTGTGCATACAAATTGCTGCTCCACTCTGCTCTCACCCTGTCAGGTAGATAAGTGGTTCTGGCTAGTGCTGCAGAAAGACAACTTTTATTGGGCTTTCAAGGCAGAGACAAGCAGCTGTGGGGCCATGCAGAGGTCATGGCAATTTGGATCGTCACCTATAGAGAGCCTCATCCCACATGTACAGGTGGGTATATATGGTATAAATGTACAATTTAAGCACACCAACACACACACACACACACCAACGTTTCAGCACTCGTGAATACAGCTGCACACAAAACACACAAAAAATGCACATTATTTTCTAAGTGGCTGGGAGGCAGAGGGCTCTGAAACAGGCAGAGATGCCCTGAGAAGTTTAATTTGAGTGTTGCCATGACAATGGCAGAGTCAAGATGTGCCCTTAGTCCTAATGAGCTGCATTGGCTGACACGGAGGGCACTGAGAGGGTCTGCCTAAATAGAAACATGTTCAGAAAACAAGAACGCATACATGTGATCGCACTTGAGCATACACAGACACACACTTAAATACAGGGAGCGTCCACTTTCTGCTTTTGGTTGGCTGGAGGCAACAAACAACACTCAGCTTAAACACGCATTTTAATAAACCACATGCTCTGTTTAGAGGGAGTTTTTAGGTCAAACCACCAAGTGGGTTTGCTCTGGAAGTACAACAATTTCCAATCTGATGCATGTAATTCATCAAATACTTAATCATGCATGCATTCATACATATATACATAAATTGCATAGTCACATAAGGTAAATTAGGTCACAGTAGTAGCTTTAGGCTTTGGCCTTTATTAGGTAAGATAGATGTAATGTAATTGCAAACTGGTGTTTGGCAGTACCTTAGACTGAATGCTGTTCATGATCCAAGACCAGGTCCTGCAGAGTCAGACCACCTGTGTTCTGTATAGTTACTACACAGCCTCACCCAGGTTTTTCCTTACCCCTGTAGTCAAAAGCACAGGCTCTAGAAAGACTAATGATCTATGCTGACTATATGTTATTTTTTTTTATGCACAGCAGGTTAACAAAACTCTGTGAGGATCGCAACTCTTACAGACTTAAAAAAAAAGTGTGTTTTAAAAAAACAGTGTGAGGCTAGAGCTTGGATTTTAGGGAAACACAATGCATCAGCATTTTTTCCTTCATTTACTTGGTGGTTAGAACTTATTTTCTTTCATTCCTACTGTGGTGCCGTTCTGCTGGAGAAATCCCCAAGCAATTAAACTGGCCTCAACAGAACGTCCTTTCGATTTTCAATTGAAGCACCAGGTTTCCAACAGTCAGATACCAACGCTGCATATGTATGAATGCTGAGCAGTCACTAATAATGGTTGCATGTGAAATATTTTGTCAAAAACTAGGAAGGAAATAGAGCGCTGTGTCATAGAGCCTTGGTGAGAGACGATGACTGAGACCCACAGAGCTTGTGTGCATCTGGTAATGAGCTGAAACCAGATGATCGACTTTTTCAGGACATTTACAAACCAAATCAAAAGGAGCCCACCACCCCCTCTCCCTCAATTTCCCTTCAGCTGAAATGTCATTCATATCAACTTTTGATGGATGCAGTCAAATGGAAAGGGGAAGAAGATTACAGGTTTGGTGTTCATAAAGAAATGTCAGCAAAAACATGGAAAGCATGTTTTTTGTATTGCAGAAAATCTTGCTCTTTATCTTTATATAATAAGGGGCTTCTGGTTAACAGCTGGACTGTTGGCCTGGTTTAAGCGGTGACAATAATACAAGCAGGAATTTAACAATTCTCCAAATCCATGGTTTGGTTCAGACCTCGATTTCTGAGAAATTATTCTTACCTTGTTTTTTTGGGGTTTTTTTTTTCCACAGTTATGGAAAACAGAACAGAAGATCAAGGAAGTGTGTATCTCGGTTTCTGTCTCAGTTTCAGAACTGCTGCAGCTCTAAATACGAGTAGAAAGCGTAAGTTCAGGCTCTTTTTTTATATCAAAACATATGGCAGAAAATTAAAAAAAACTATAAATAATTCGATTAAATAGTTTTAGAGATGACAGACCTCCCTGGATACCCACAAGACATTCACAGCTGAGGTGCTAACGTTTTGCTTCAAGCTGACAATTCACGAATGTAAGTCACTTAGTGTTGAAATTTCTCTTTCACATAGCACTTAATAAATGCTGGAATGAAACTCTTCAAACAGACTTTTGAAGCGTGTGTGGAATACATCAGTAATTCTATCAACTTGAGAATAGCAAATATTTAATGTTTTACTTGAGTGTTCAAAAAAACATCAGAAGTGACTGAATCACAAATTAATCTTGGTTTTATCTCACAACTCTGTAGCATGATCACTCATCTCCTCTTATGTTTAGGGCAGTTTATAGAGTATACAATAGATCATCAATACAATCAGCAGTAGTATTCCTGAGAGCTGTCCAAAAGAATATATGTATATTTAGTCACAGAGAACATACTAATCAAATGAAATACAGAGTAACTGAGCCACAAAAATGCTCTCTCCTTCTCTTTTCTTTTCATGAGCTCTGTCGGGCTGGATGAGTGGATGAGTGTGGCCTAAGGCAATATGAAAATCTCAAGATGTAGAGCGCTGCATTCTCACTCGTCCTATCAAAATCCAATTCCCAAGTCCATGTTGTATGCCAAAGTTATAGCTCTGTATCCATTATCAAAGAAATGTAGACTCCACTATGCAGATGCACAATGACAGCCATGCTAAAGTCTTCTATATATCCTGCATTAGGATGGCATCAGGCTATTTTTATTCTGTGTCACACACTGAGGCAGCCTTTTTATGACCTTTCATCACAGTTGTAAAAAGAAAATCCCAAATTTCAAACACTGCCTGTGCATGATGACTGCATTTATACATTTTTACATATAGTTCTCTAGATATACATATAATTCGGTAGATCATGGCTGAGGCCCACAGCGGCTTCACTTAAGAGAATTTGGCCATTATGTTGCTAAATCATAGGCACAGTAGCTAGGGAGGGAAGTAAGCTAATTCCCACCGCCTAATCACAATTTTAGTGCATGGCAAAGCCCATTTAGTGTGTAGTATTTCTCCGTCTATATGCATTAAAGTTACTTTACTTTACTTGGCAGACGCTTTTATCCAAAGCGACTTACAAGGAGAAGACACCAGAAATTACCATTCGGGCTGTGTAAGTTCTGAGTTACTACAAATTAAAAGCCCTGAGAAGGCCCAACTTGTCAAAGTAAAGTCCTCGTATTTCCTCTAAGACACGTGACTGATGTCGGATTTTGATGTTGAACACTGGTATTCTTGCACTGAAGAAGCAAATAACCAATCATTCCCAATGTAATGAGCAAGTAATGAAATGGATTCAGCATTTTTCTGAAATTATTCAATCTCCAGAGATGCGGAAAAGCCTAGCAGCTCTTGTAATATAGTGACCATTAAGGTTACTTTTAACTATACTAATGAAATTTATTATAAACTGTTAGAAGCTCTCTAAGTTAGTGCAACTCTAGGGTAATGCTTAATTCAGGTCAAAACAAAATCCTCCTACACAATGCAGCAGAGTTCTCCAAGGTCAGGTGTGAAAGAAAACAGGCAAGGCTTATGACATGGATACATGACGTCAGTCTCAGTAAAACTGGTTATTTCAAAAGGTTGACAGGTTGCTATCTAAGCTTTAACAACAAACAATGTCAGTTTAACACGTGTTGTGTTAATTCAATCAAATGTGGTGTCTATGCTGTGAATGCTACACCTATTCACCCCCTACCCACCCCCCATCTGTCAATCTAAAGAAGATTTCTACCTGCTATTTTAGCATTCCCTAAACCCAAGTCATAATACACTGCTCGAAAAAATTAAAGGAACACTTTGAAAACACATAAGATCTCAATTGGAAAAAAATCATGTTAGATATCCATACTGATATGGAATGGGTAATGCGCTAGGAACAAACAGATGCCACATCACTTGATGAAAATTAAAATTATCAACCTACAGAGGGCTTAATTCAAAGTCACCAAGAAATGTAAACTGAAAAACAGATGCGTCAGACTAGTTCTATTTGCTGAAATGTCATTGCAGCAACTCAAAATGGTACTCAGTAGTTTGTATGGTCCCCACGTGCTTGTATGCCTGACAATGTCAGGGCATGCTCCTTATGAGATGACGGATGGTGTCCTGGGACATCTCCTCCCAGATCCTGACCAGGGCATCACTGAGCTCCTGGACAGTCAGAGGTGCAACCTGGTGGCGTCGGATGGGCCTAAACATGATGTCCCAGAGATGTTCTGTTGGATTTAGGTCAGGCAAGTGTGGAGGCCAGACAATGGTATCAATTCATCCTCCAGGAACTGCTTGCATACTCCACGAGGCCGGGTATTATCATGCACCAGGAGGAACCCAGGACTCACTGCACCAGTGAAGGGTCTAATAATGAGTCTAAGGATTTCATCTAAATACCTAATGACAGTCAGGGTCCCTCCATGGATATGCCTCCCCAGACCAACACTGACCCACCACCAAACTGATCATGCTGAACAATGTTGCAGGCAGAATAATGTTCAGCACGGCTTCTCCAGACCCTTTAATGTCTGTCACATGAGCTCAGAGTGAACCTGCTCTCATCTGTGAAAAGCACAGAGTGCCAGTGCCGGACCTGCCCTGTCTCCTGGAATCTCCTCCATGCTCTTGAGACTGTGCTGGGAGACACAGCAAACCTTCTGGCAACGGCACGTATTGATATGTCACCCTGGTGGTGTTGGACTGTCTGTGCAACCTCTGTAGGGTCCAGGTATTACCTCATGCTACCAGTAGTGACACCGACTCTAGTCAAATGCAAAACTGCTGAAAAACAGTCAAAAAAGATGAGGGGGGAAAAAATGTTTGTGGCCTCCACCTGTTAAACCATTCCTGTTTTTGGTGTCTCATTGTTTCCCAGTTGTTAATTTCATTAACACCAAAACAGCTGACACTGTTTAACAGCCCACTGCTACTTAACTGACCTGATATCTTGATACTATACTCTGATTAAAAAGTGTTCCTTTAATTTTTCTGAACAGTGTATATGTTTCAAAGCGTCATCTTGGTCAATGAACTCTTGATTCCTCTACGTTGGATTTTCTGCTTTTAAACAAATATTTGCATATTTGTGGCAAATACAAAAGCTCTCTGGGGAGCATCTATTCAGCACTACTAACATAATGGCACACAAGGCACACATTTACCAACAATCATTACTGTTTGAATGAAGCACTTTCTTCAGAGTCAAAGGAGATTCTGTCCTGGTGTTTTGTTTTCACATCAGTTGTATAACCATCAATATGAGATGAAAATGCTTGATTATAGTCAACGTCTATTGCAAAACGACCAGATTTACGTGGTGTTTCATGTCTTGATCAGTATGGGCACTCAGACTAGTAAACTAAGTAAAACCTGTCAGCCACAATCAAAATGATGCACAATCAAAAGTGTTCAAAGTAAACCTGAACTAACTACAACTCATTTACATGAGTTTCAGTTCATTTGGTCCACAGGATGTTGTCTGGATCAATTGAAATGAAGACTCCATATTGGTGGTCTTCTTTCTTTGACTTCCACATTCTGATTCAGAAAGAAACATCTCAAAGTAAAAAAATGTATTTACAGGGAAAAGATGGAGGGGATGCAAGAAACAAAGTAGAACATGACTGTGATTATAACAGCAAGCTTGCTTTGAATACTCATTTTCAGTGTATGTGCCTTTGTCCATTAGTGAGGTAGATGAGGACAGCCATCAGATGCAGCCGTCTTGTGGTGCCTTGGTGCATTTTGATGTCGGTGAGGCTCGAAGAGGAGCCTCATTAGGCTAGAAACTTTAACAACCTCACAAGCATGCATGGCGCATTGAAGTCTAAGCTTTGTCTCTCAAGTTCAGACTCTGATTGCATTTAGTCAATCAGAGTTCAATCAGAATGGATGTATTTTCGTCAGCTGCAGACATACGGTCTAGCTCATTAGAGCTGAGATCAACTTGTTGGGGGCAAAAGAAAAAAAAAGGCAAGCTGTGGGTGAAGATGATAAAAACCAACTCAACACTGATAAAGTCTTATGCCATGTCTACACACCATCTATACGCTGCCACTGCTCGTAGTGTGTTTTTATGTACAGGATGAATCTAAGCAATTTTTTAAGCATAGAAAACACTTCACAGAAAGCACCACAACACAAAGTATTTCAACAGATTATAGAGAATATACCAAGTAAACTCAAGCTCAAACAATACAGCTTTCAATGCTACTAACATGCCTACACACATGGAACAGCAGTTATTTGTGTTTTAAACGACAATAACAGAAAGATACTGTATTTTACCCACTATTGAGTTTTGAATGGCAGTTTGCTCTTGCTCATGTTCCTGCAGGCTTCCAATGCCCCACTGAGCCCACACGTCAGGTATAGTCACAAGCTTCTTGAGAAACCCTACATGCTGCTCACATGCTGTTACAATTCTAGTGCAGAGACGGTGTTAAAAGTCTTGCACTTAAGTCATGGAGTTGAACAGATTAGAACTGGCTGAATAAAGAGGAAGCTGAATGTGGAGTGACGCTGAGCCAAAAGAGCAGCTGTTAGGGAGAGACAGGGCAATGTCCCTGATGGGATACCATTTGTGAGTGTGTATATTCATACTGACCCGTTCTTGTCATGACAAAGAGGGCCAGCAGTCATCTATCACTCTGTCTGGCTGAGTGTGTGTCAAGTGTTCAGGTCGCACCACCCGCTGCAGGTGGAGGTGCTGTAGAGTGGCAGGTGACGGCCAGTTACTGAGCACCAAGGCTTGGCTCTGTTTCATCTGTTGGTTTCCTCTGTCCCTCTAGAGCTGTTTTCTTGATTATTGGTAGTATTTAAAGCAGAGGCTTGATTAAAAATGTGATTTTTACTGCTTTGTAGCACAAACTGTGACTAATATACAGAATCTGCAGGAAGTTAAATGGCTTGTTAATCAGATTCTAGAGTCGAAACAATGACTTTGACAGGTGCAGAGATGTTTTTCTTCTAAAGCATACTTTTGAATTGTTTGTTGTCTTAAAGCAGAAGCCACATTTCCCTGTGATCGCAAATTGTATGATCAATAAATAAGTTGCTATGTAGCCCTGTTATTAGCCACCAGGAATTGAAATTACATGTACACAAAGAAAGTAACAGACAAAGAGAGCTCGTGGATTTGGTATTTTCAGGCTCTGTTTTGAAAATCAAAGGGCTGACAAAGACATTTCCTGGAAAGAAAAGGAAACATGGAGAGAGCCTGAGAGGATGAAAAAAATAAATAAATAAAAGCAAACAGCCACCCACCAGCAGACAAAAACACAACCAACCCTAATCTGGAGTGGTTCATGTTGAGGATGTTGACGTCGTCCCCTGCCATCTCCATCACAAGAACACAAAGTCAGAAATTCAGCACTGGCAGCAATCACTGGCCGAGTGGCTAAAATCACAGCGCTATTGTTTGACCAGAACTACAATCAGACATGTATTGTGAGAGGCCCTCTTGCACAAAAAAGCCTAACACAATTAAAAGCCTTTAGAGAGCGAACTACAGTGTTTGTAACACTGCATTGGACACAAAAGAAGAAGATGACAACAACACAAACTGATCAGAGGTGACTTTGCTGTGAATAGCTAGAAGGTAATGGACCTGATGTAACTGGATGCTGCAATTCTGTAAACCTTACCTTTTAATAGCTTAATTAAAAAAAAAAAAATCTAACTACTAGGGGGATACTGTGGAAGTTTGTGTCACAGTCACCACACCAACAATGCCACCAGCATGTTAACAGCAGGTGTTTTTTTTCCCGTATCTGTGGGCTTTAAATTAAGAATGTAACACTGTGTCTATATAGAAGGCATAGTGTCTGTAGCTGTGGCGAGGCGTTCAAGAACAGTAAAGAGTGTAGGTCATCTGTATTTCAGAGCTCAGAGCTCAATAGTTTGAAATCCTTCACGTCACTTCTGCTTTTCAGGACTCCATTTGGGTCAGGTAAATAAACACATCTAGACTGAATATCTACAAAACGCTGTATGCTTGCACATGTTTCTACACATCTAAGAACAAGTAAATGTGCTCACATAAAACACTCCTGCAGCTGAATTTAAAAGCAATAAAAGGAATCCCCAAATGTAACATGCTTCAACCCTAGAGAGCCTCCAGCTGAAAGAGGCAGCCTGCTGAGAAATGGCAATGAGCTCACCATCAAGGCTGTAAAGCGAATAGACTTGAAGACGCCACATCAAAATATATGGCGCTCTCTAAACATTACAGCAGTTGGCGGTGGGGAAGAAAACAACAGAAACCTATGAAAAAAAAGCCTGTAATATAAATTCTTTGAATTCTCTATTTGGTTGTCTGTCTCTTAGCTTTGCCAGGTTTGTGTATGTGTATTTTTTGCTTTGATGTTGCTGTCAAAGTGTTAATAAATAAAGAAAAAGGTAAAACGGGTATTGTGTTGGATTTTTTTCAGAGAATCAGTGAGATTAAAACGAGCAGCACATTGTTTTTCGGCTCTGCTGGCTCGTTATTTCCATTCTTTGCTGCTTTGATTTCCAATGTTCACTTTTTTAAATGTGTCTGTAATTCCACTGTTACTGTTTGATGGGGAAATCCTTCATTGTATTTTTAATATAAAGTCTTCTTATAGTTGACAGTCAAGAATAAGAAAGAACATTTCTGATTCATAAAAGTTGCCCTGCCATCCCTTGGGCGGTCGACACGTTGTTGTTCCCAATCAGAGCAGAGGCGTCAGGTTGAGCCTCTCCCCAGCCGGGCTGATTACTGCCTGTTTAGAATGGTGATTACATAAAAAAGAAAGAATTTCAGGACGCAGAGGTGCAAACAACAACAACAAAAAAAGTAACACACCAATCTGCTGACTGGAAAAAGTAGTATGCCAGCACTATATTTTTTGCTCAGAAAAGAAATCACAAAGAGATTATACCAAGTTGCCAGTCCCGGTAGCACTTTTGATTTAGATAATTTAAATAATAAATATAAATGAAAAATATATTTCAGTTGTGATATATTTTTCACACCTTGTATCTCTTAAATGCCGTGCCACTGAGAAAGACACAGACCTACAATAAACCTAACAACAACAGGGATGAGAGCTATACTGCCCACTCTGCCGGAGCTCGTTGGCCTGGTGAATTAATGAGCACTGCCTGCGTCTACAGGGAGCAGCTAACTGTCAACTCTTGCTAAGTATAGTTTGATTGGCTTCAGTGGCAGTGCTGCCGGACACTGAAGGTGTCGACTATGCCTTGACATTTTGCTAGTTGAAACGTGTGAGATGAAGTGCAACTTCATTCGCACCAGCTATACATGTCCCACCTACTCCCTGCAAAACTGAAACAGTTCAGTCAGCTTGTCAGCACGCTGCTGTTGCCCTGTATTTACATAACTTACACTCCAGGAATTGTTGCTGCAGACTCTCTATTAATAAAAGAAGCTGCTGCCAACTCCAAAAGTACTTACAATTTGTCACATGACAGGCTCAGGAGCATTGCAAAATATTTCAGCACATAGCTTGATGAGCCTACATGCATGACACAAAAACTGGGCTGCATTCGGCAACAGGTCTCCCAGATCTGTCTGCATTAAATGTTTAATGTTGTTGTGTTACCAATCAGTTCAATTTCTAAGTGAACATCACTCCTCCATATCATTCTGTGCAGCTGGGACATAAAACTATTAAGTGAAGATTCATTGTACATTTCTCTCTCCATCGATTTCACATGAAAACTCTGAATTTTGTGCAAATTGTACACAAAGTGTAGACAGTGAAATGCATTGTGAACATCTGTGAGCATAAATGTCACTTCCCATTACTAGTCGTCATGCCTCGAGCACAACAGTGAAAATCAGGCTGTATAGGTACAAATGTGACAGTCTCCACACCATCCACACAGCTGTAACCTTATTTATACACACAAACACACAGTGATGAAGATGTTGTGTAAGTCATATAGAAGGTCGTCCACTCTTATGCCCATTAAACTATGTTACACAGTAAAGGCTGTTTGTCACTGAGGCCCCTGTGAATCAGGACAGTCCTTGGTTACACCGTCAAGCATTTATCAAAGGTTCCTCATGGATGGCACATGATAGAGAATTCATTCTAAAGGGCACAATGCACAGTAGAGGTCAACTGTCAACCATATATAGTACAGTTAGTCAGAATAAGAATAAGTAAGAATAAAATGAGAAGCTGCAAGCAAAGTCTTGCATGCACTTACACTTCTTCCTGATTTTTCCACTTCAAATTCTACTAGTTTTCACAAAACTGGGATCTCACATTTGGTTAAA
>JAUBNQ010000010.1:14119981-14134644 GCA_032353495.1 Ctenopoma kingsleyae | reverse complement strand
GCAGTATTAAAATGTCAATCTCATCTTGTAATATATATAGTTTTGGCCTAAGAGGTCTTTGACAAAAAAAAATAGTATTTAAGTAAGGGATATTTCTGCCATGCAAACAAAGCAAATGTAAGAAGATAATTTCACTATAATTACTCGAGGCAAAGCACACTGCATACAATTCACATGACAAACATTTTTACTTTTGTCTTTCCCTGTCCACTGTGACGGCATCTTATCACATGCTGTAAGTTAATTGGCATGCCTCAAAATGTCTGCATGTTGCCTTTGCAATGGTTTCATTTCGTGAGATGGTTATCATCTGTATAATAAACAGATTTAATCAGTTGCTCAGTTGGATATATCCACAATCTTCCTGCTCATTTGAAAGTAGTTAAGAAAGGTGCCTGATTGGCGCGATGAGAGGCATAAGTATATTTTAAAGGATGTCTGTCAGAGACTTAAAATGTCCAGCCAGTTCCACCAAGGCCATAATGGAGAAACTGTGGGTGAACTTAAAAGGCCGGAAGAGGTGAGAGGCAAAAACCATTAAGGACAATGGATGAGTATGAAGATACATTTAAAAGGAAACTAAAGGATTTGGCACACATTGACCTATCGATGCATAAAGGAAGAATCAAATGGAGGAGGACAAAACAGCGGCATTTCAGTATGCTTTGCTACTTTGCACGAGGTTAAGAAGGGTACTTTGTACATACTGGAGTGGTCCACTATCAAGGCCTCCTCTCTGTTCCTTTATGATTAGTGTGCTTGTTCTGTTAGATGTGATTGGACTAATGCTATAATGCTCTACCGGAGTTAATGGACTGCGGTTACTGTTGCCAAGCTCTGCCACTTGATTCAATTATTCACTTAATATTAGTTGATTAATCTACCAATTAATTGTCAGGGTCAAAGTGATTGTAACTGACACTTTGCATAACGGCTGACTCACAGATGGCAGCAGTATTATACGTTATTCACTGTGGATGTTGTGAGAATTTACTCTAAACATGCTTCTAGAAGTTAGCATTTACACTTACGCGTTCATTATGTATTCAAGTGTTATAGTAAGTTTCACAAATAAGCAAAGAAGAAATGGTACACTATTTCAATTTCTGCTCCCGGCATTGTTTATAATGAGCAGGCTACAAGAAATATTGTGAAAAGTTTTAAGTTATGCAAGCAGAAAACAGTAGGGAGAAAAGGCAAATTGGACTTCTTTGTTAAGATGAACAATCAAAATGAAATAAGTGAAATGCTAGTGCCAACATCTTTGGACACCGATATAACAGCTTTACACTACAACGCTGAGCTGGCATTCTCAGGTTTACACACTCTGGAGGCTGTTTTGGAAAAACTGAATTTTAGAAGAATACTGTGAATGGAAAGCCAAAATGAAGAGACTGAAATGCAATTACAGACCTACCAGCTTAATCTAGACACTGGTAATGAAGTGTTAAAATGTTTTAATACCACATAGACACATTTAAAACAAGTCCTTTATAGCATTATCTGTACATCCAGTCCCAACATATGCTCCTTTTCCACTTTTCTATCCTATATCTTTGTACTAAAATTGAGTACCACTTTAATTAAGTGGTTAATGCCAAGAGTTTGAGCACATGCCTGGTGGAATTAGCAGACCAAATTAGAATTTCTATTGTTATCAAACCCCTGTTTTCACTAATGAATACGTTTTTTAAGTAATAGAGGTTTTTGTGGCTCCAAAAGTAACTGAATTTTCATAAATTTAGACAGCTAAGATGAAGACTGCATGGTTGGAAATGAACGAAAGGGGTATGGACTTTCAAAGAAGGGAGATCATCCGTATCCTAACGACTCACCTCTGCTAGTGTCTTTATGTTGAATCAACATTTCTGATCTATAATACTGCAGCGACAGTTATAGTGTCTATAGTCTATAGTTAAAGTCTCATGACAAATCAGTGCAGTACTATCAATCAAATGTAAGATTCTTATAACTGGTGCAATGTCATGTATTGGGATAGGTAAGAGCTTACTGAATAATGAGTTGAACGGGTTAGGGGTAGCGTTGCACGTTCAGAGGACGGGCTGTACACAAAATGTGTAAGTTAGTCTTCTGTTGCCACGGTGTCACTAGTGAGGTGGAGTGTGTTGTAGGAGAAGAAGGAAAGAACACTGACACATATAAATGAAGGTAATATCAAAGAATCAATTTATTTTTTTTTTAAAAAGATGAGCTTTTCCTGATGGCGAAAAAAGTAGGAATGGGGTTGAGGGTGCTGGGTGGCATAAACTGAATAATTAATAGGTGGATGCAGAACAGAGTAGGCAAGGCTTAACTGGCGCACAGTAGAAATAGCTACCCTCTCATCACTGTAGTAGCTGTTATAAGGTTCACATATAAACCCATTCACCTACTTAGCGAAAGTTTCTCAAAGACGGAAACATAGTGTGATCTGCCTCTGTGCAAAAAGATCAAAGTCAATTCAACAACGGTTTAACAAATTTGTAATTCACTCAGTGCAGTACTGACGTACTGGTGGAGATTTTCTGTTACACGGCTGATCTGATGAAGTGATCTCATGACTAAAACAAAACAAACAGGAGTTTGGCATTTTGTTAAGGAACTCACAGGGTCATGTGTACAGATAAAGAGAAATAGAGAAATAGATATTTAAGCATCTTTTTAATATAATGTCCTCTTATCTTTGAATGCAATGTCCTTTCTTCTTATTATGAACACATTAACTTGGTGCTTTATCATTATCATACATATAGTCTTGTGTGTAGCGACACACATGCTCTTTGGTTTACACTGCAATGCATCATGTGCAAACAAAATGGCCAATTATTTGTTGTGAGATGAAAATGAGCTAATTTGTTTTAGATGTGGTAATAATTTCTAACTGTGCTTGTCTGTAATTACATATGGTGTATACCAGTACAAATACTAATAAGTCAAAGTGTAATCAAACTGGATATTTGAACAGAGATACAAATACAGATGGATGCAATTGATAAATAGGTAAGAAATAAGAGAGAACAATTAGTTTTAGAGCAATGTCTGTATACTGTTTTACTTTAGATTTCCTCAGGAGGGCATTGTTGTAAAAATTCATACCCTCACACAGACGCTCAGAGAGCAGT
This sequence comes from Ctenopoma kingsleyae, assembly GCA_032353495.1. Classification (NCBI taxonomy): domain Eukaryota; kingdom Metazoa; phylum Chordata; class Actinopteri; order Anabantiformes; family Anabantidae; genus Ctenopoma; species Ctenopoma kingsleyae. Next base: position 14,131,522 of record JAUBNQ010000010.1, on the reverse strand, counting down.
GCAGGTAAAACAAGAACAGCCACTAGAGGAAACAGACCTGTTGCCTGTGTGTGCATGAGCTACCAATGGAAGCCGTTTTATTTATTGAAATGAAATTCACTGAAGTGCGCATCAGTTTTCACAGCTCAGATCAGACGTGCAAGTGAAAATCTCAGAGCTCATTGACCTCATTCTGTTTGCTCATACAGAATGTCACATACGTTAAGTGTTGTGTAATTCTTAAAGGCATCTTTTTCTTTAAAAGAATTTGCACTTAATAAATTATAGAAATGAAAAATGCTTGCAAATAGGAATTGGGAATGCAAACCATTCCTACCCAGAGAAACAGTTATAACATTATTTATGAATGTGATAGTGGAAACATTTCAGCACCTTTTTGGCTTTCAATCCACAGTATAAGCACAGACTACAGCAAGACTCTGTCCTCTGAATGATGGCTTCTTTGTTTTCCCCCTCTCAACGCCTTCTAGTTCTGTTTGCTATCCCTAGTCCCTCCACCCCTCTACCTCTTCATAATATCTGTCCTGTGGAGCTCACAGGGAAAATTAGCCCTTGTTTTGATCTGGCCCTGTAATTTGATATTTCTTGTGATCTCAGCTAAGAAGGCATCCATCACGGTAGCCCTACGTCTCTGCTGACATTTGGAGCAGCAGTGATTAGTTATGCATTTGATCAGAGCCGCCAACACAAATGCCCCCCCTTCGTCGTCTCCCTCCCTCCCTGCCCATCTACCTGCTCTGTGGATTGCAGTTCCAAACAAGGGGCTGTAATGTTATTCCACTTGCCTCATTGCCTCTGCTTGTATGCTCCAGCAAGCACAAAACCACCCACTGCCCTGTGAATTTTCTAAATTAACAAGAGGCAAAATTGAGTATTTTGCTCAGTGTAAAATGTTTAATTCAAAGGAGCTATGACAATCTTTCACAAGCTTTCCTTTTCATTTGCAAGATGAAATGAATGAAAATGTACATGTCTTCTCTTAGCTTCAGTATGCATATTAAAGTTTATTTTTCATTTAGCGTCCATATAAAAGCAAAGAGGATGCTGTGTTTGCTGTGTTTCATAGTACTTGCACATAGCAATTTTATGACAAAAGTGGTGCAATTTAAGTTTGTATTGAAGCCAGTTAAATTCTTAGATCTTCCTTTTAAAATTAAACCCTGCAAATTCCCAGTAGCCTCGATAAATGTTCACCTCAATGCAGAGTGCACAGAGCAAATGTACTGAACACACACAGTTGGCACACGCTTCTTATCTTAACTAGGGGGAATTATTTTGGTTCACCAAGCCTCAGTAATATGTTAAAACATTTCACTACACAGATCACCTGCCCAATTAAGCCCATTAGGAGATAAGACAGGTAGATTTGATCAGTCCCAGGAAAGGAGTCATTTGGAGGACAAGCTTTGAGAGTCATTACTCAAATGTTTGGAGAGGAATTAGAAACTGTGCTGAGTCAGCTGGGAAAGGTCATGACCTGAAAGATGCCATGCAATCTCTCTTCCTACGGACACTGAGCTGTGCCATCACGATCTGAGCTTTCAGTTTTGGGTTTCAGGCTACACTTGCACATTGAAATTAGGTCCTTAACGGATCTTCCTTCAAACAATGTCAGAGTCTGCCCAGTCTGTAAATTTTGTAATATAAGCTGAAACATATTTTAATGTCTATGTATTTCTGTCTACAGTACAGTTGGTAAATTGCAGCATAGACCACAACACTTGGGACAATTCTGGACATCCATTAGCCATTAAGTGCACATCCACTGTCCTATAACTCATTACAGTGAATCTTCCCAACTGTAGTATATTTACTTATTTAAATTGCATGCAGTTGGGGGATTATAGAGGGTGAGGAAGAGGCAGGGTTTTGAAAAGTGTGACTATCTACTAATTAGCCGTATGACTGAAACACTCAAGGGCAAAGGACTGAGTGCAATCACAGTATGGTAAATGATAGGCCAGGAGGGGCACCATCGCCTAGCTAAAGAATAATCTCAGCTAATGTGTGGCAGGGACATGTCAGCATGTAGCAGCGTGAGCTTTCATCTTTAGGATTACTTTATGGAAATCTGGAACAATGACTGGGTGCATTGTTGTAAAGGTGATGTAACCATTACAACTACATTTGACAGGAGCGAGAGTTAACTGTGTAGCTGTAACTTTAATCAACATACAGCGTAACATCCGACTATTTCTATGAATGCATGCCAAAGAGAGAAATGAAAGAACATGCTGCTAAGTCCTGGTTTCTCTGGATACAGCACGCCTTGCTCCTTTTAGATGATCATTTTCCACGTCTTATGGGCAGAGAAGCATCTAACCAACTTCATACCTTTTTTCCCTTTTCAGCAAATAAAAAAAACATACCCTGTGTTATGAACAGTTAGAGTACTGTTGCATATTTAGTTTACACTAGAAAGGGACAGTAGTATTTGCACATCGTCATTTTCACTGCTGCTTGATTCTAGGGAGTGAAGATCATTATTAAATTAATATAAGCCACAGAGGTGCAGAAACCTGGCTCATAGATTACAGGATGATTAAACTACATGGTTATGCATTTGTTTAGTCTGTGGTCAATTTTGGTAAACTGAGTCTTGTAACATCTAATCTGAAAAAGATAGTGGAGGCCAGAGTGTCAAAATTAGATTTGTTAAAGGGCAGTTTGCAAATTTACATAACTGATAAATTCGAGATGAGACAAACATCAGAGATGAATTTGTTTTTAAATAGTTGATTTTCAAAAAAGGTTTTAAATGATGATTTTAATTATTAAGGGAAAAAAAGCTGTTGAAAACCACTGTATATACACAGAGGTAAAATTGAAACAAAGCATCTTCATCCCAAAACAAATTGAAGGAGATATTTCTACGCATTGGTTTGACTCAGTTGGCCTCGCCTCTGTTCTCTGCCGGTTTAAATCCCCACATATCTTAATAATGTTCTCTCTCTCTTTTCCAAATCCCCTTATTCAATTATGGCAGCCTCTAATACATGTGTCAACATGTTTCATTAGTACGTCCTCCTCTCCCAGCAGAGAGATTAGCTCCCCCTTCTTTCTTTTTATTTACTAAATGCAGAAATATCATTTTCTCCAGGACAGAGAAACTGTGAAAGAGAAAAGTGATTATTTTTGTTCATTACATTTCATTTTAGTTGGCCAGCCAGAGCCGCTGCTGGTGCTGCTTCTTCCCCCCCACCACCCCTAAAAAGACTATTAAATATGCGGCTGAAAATGTACTTATTCAGCTTTCAATTTTGCTGGAGTCTACATTTAAATGCTTAGAGAACATTAGAGGGAGTGTGGACTAGAGCGTGGTTTTAACTCGTCGCATGGAATGCTTTTATCACAGAGTGAGTATTCATGAGCTTTATGTAATCGAACAATGCTAAGACTGTAGAAATAAGATATGAAACAAGACTGCTTCATCTCAACAAGTGTATATGAATATATGTGTGTCATAGAAGGGGATGATTAATTCTGTGAGTGTGCTATCCCTTTGATGTTCCACGTGGTAATTGTTGGAGGTTCTTAGTCCCTCAAGGGATTTCTAGCAGCTTATTGCATTGTTGAATTGAGTAGAAGAGTATAGAGGCCAGTTGTAGGCAGGCACTAGATTAGACGTTACAGTACATGCATGCTCTACCTGTGACACTGTGACTGTAGAGAGACAGAGCAGCGGAAAGCAAGGGCTCACTGGTCATTATCATTCTACTCCTGTTACACTCATCTCCTGATGGGCCTCATCTCTCCAACCTCCCCTCCTTCACCATCCCCTTCTCTATTTCCACATATCCCTGTCTTCATCAGTTTCCCCTCACTGCCTGATTTTGTCTCTCTGGTGAGCAGACAAGAACACAGAGAGAGAGAGATAGAGAAACAGAGAGAGAGAGACACACAGAGAGGGAAAGCAAGATATGACAAGCATAAGATGAAACAGGTAGAAATTAACAGAGTGAGAGAGGCAGAAAAAGCAAAAACGAGGTGTTTTTTTTTCCTCTCACATTTGTAATCACAGGCCCTTTGGCTGTGTTCATCGCAACAAAACACCTTTGGTCAGCAAATACAAAGCAAATAAACTAAAAACAATATGGCCCAAAGTCTATCTGCTGTTCATCCTATTTCACTGCATCCTTTCTCGCCCTCACCTCTCTTCCTTCAGACTTTTTGCTCTTACTCTATCTTCCTGTGCTTCCATGTTTGTTCTGTATTTTCTTTCACTGGTCTACCTTTATGTGGTCCTCCATCCCTCCATTTGCATTTTATTTCTTCCATCTTCCTCTTGCCCCCTGTGACCTTAATTACAACATGTAAAAACCTGACCTGGATCCAATTTCCAGTGTCTGACCATGCTGCCCCAAGATTAATGCCCCGTGGGCCAAATTCAATTAAGCTCCCTCCTAAATAAGGAGTACAAATGGGGAAAAAAGGGATAGAACAAAAGGGTCACACCATAGGAATTTAGAAGAAAATGTTGTTAGGGGTTAAGGTTCACACAATTGTGAGAAAAAAACAGGGAAAGGGCAATACCTACATACAATGACAGAATGCTCTCTACTACACTGAGGCTAATCCTACAACATGTATTAATGGCCTCTATCCATCAGTGGGTCAGTCATTATCAACATATCAACCGTTATTAAAGAACTTGTGAAATTGCATTTTTTATACTAACATTTAAGGATTAGTATGTATTGCAATATGATGTCTGCCCCAACACAGCACATCTGAAGTAAGTGATTGAATTAAAATGAATATTTAAACCAATCTTATGGCACAAGTAGAGTATGTGTGCACCTTAAGTCAGTGAAAGCACCAGTTACCTTTAAGTTACCTGTGAAGTACTGTATAATAAACAGTAAGTCAGTTAAACACCTCCGGACATAGTCTTTAAACTAAAATTGTAAATAAAATAAAATGTGAATGGCAATTTATAATTAGTTTTCACAAAGTATAACTTTATAAATTAATTTTTTTTATTTAATTTTTTTTGGAATCTGTAGGCTGTACAGAGCAAATCCATGGCAGTCACAACAGCAATTTTACTAGCTCACACCCAGTAACATTAAACACTAATTTACCAGAACAAAGTGTTTTCCAAATCTAAAGGACCTCTCTGTAGTTGTCCAGTACCTCCGAATCTCATAGGTGCAAGATTTCCCTGTAGACAACAATGACATTTTTAAGAATTTAACAGTAACTATGACCTTCATCTGCCTTGCATTTACTCCTAACTCCAGGGTAAGTGAAATGAAGAGGAAGAGTCCTAGTTCAGTCAGTGCTTCATATTTTACCCACCATTATAACCACTTCCTACAAATTTGAGATGAGATGGGTTTAACTGCTCTGAACCGTTCTTCGGTAAGCTACTGTGTGTTTATGTGGGATATTAATGAGCTAATGACTGATGAGAAACTAAAAAGGGAGAATAGTAAAGCATTCATTAACTGCTACTTGGATGGAATTTTTGTATTTTTGAAGATTTATCCACTGATGGTGCATTTTGCTGTCCAGTATGTAGCAAACATGGCTGGTGAAAGAGAAGTTCCTTGAAAAATTGTACTGGATTCAGTAGGCACCACCACTGTTGAAGCTTCAGTCAAACCTCTAAGAAACTATTCAGCAAAATTACAATTTACAATTTTATAATATCTGCTTCTGGTACTTTTGTGTGGTATTTTGTTGTATAGTTTCACTGTAGCCCAATCGATCTAGACCAGGTAGTGAAGTATGATTTAAGGAGGTCTGGATAGAGAAAATTTCCTCATGTCCGGGTCCGCAACATCATCATGTTTAAGTAGCATTATAATGTAGTTATACATTCAGATTAATTTATGTGTATATATATTTCAATCAACTCTGTAGGGCTTAGTTACATCATGGTGTGTCACATTCCCACTTTTAACCACTGAGAGCAGATCTCAGAGCAGATGAAACGCAGCGGTTTCAAGCTTCCTACAGGAAGGATGAAGATAAACACCTCGGTCCATACAGGATTAAAAGCCTGGATTTCAGTCTCAACCTTCCACTGTTTAGCACATGTCATGTGACACTGCCTCACACTGTATGTTTCTGTCACTGTTTACTGTCCGCGCTTCTGTTCATTGAAGGCCCGCCCTACTCTGCCTGTGATTGGCTGATTCTTGCCCTCACCCGGACCAATCTCAGTCCTCATGCTTAAACCACAAAGGTAACGAGTACTGGCCAATCAGAGACAGGTAGGATGAGCCTTTTGCTGAGTAGTGGTGTAGAAACACTGACTGAAAAGAGTCACCTGTCAAAATGGACTAAAACTTAATGACAAGTTGATCTGATCTAGAGATCTAGACCATCAACTTCTACGTAGATTTTACATTTGCACAACAGATCCATGCTCCTGCAATATTTCCTGTCCTATTTTGTTACAGGTCAATTTGACCCCTTTTCAGTTCTGAGTTTTTAAAGCTCTGTTTTTATACAATTATTACATCCAATCCACCCACATGTTGTCACGTATGTGGGAGAATAGTTGTAATGTTGTCAGGCATTTACATCTTATCTTGTTGCTATAACAGATTTAATTCTTGCTGCTGGTTCTGACGGGCCTATCAGAATAAAAATTAGATTGCCCACAGTTAACGCTGCATAAGGTTATGAAAGTGAGCTAATAGACTAAAACAATTTGCACCTATGCCACCATTGAAAGACCATTTTTGTTTTTCTGTCAAGCTGGACGAGCTGCCATAAAATTCTACAGATTAAGACTATGTGTTCACTGGAGCACATGTGTTCATTCATCATGCGGATTGCCATGAAACTTAGTTCAGACATCCACACTACCTCAGAAAAAATCATAATATATAATAATTTAATAATTTAGCTTTAGGCAACATGGTGATTGCAATCCAAAACTTTGGTTTAAAATGTTGATGTGAACTCATTAACTGCCTGTAAATGCAGTTGAAAGAGTGCAGAACACAATTTGATCCATAGCAAAATTAATGTGTGAGGATGGCTAAAGAAAAAAGCTGAATTAGATTACACATGTACAGTGCATTGAAAAAAATATTTACCATCCTACTGATTTTTATTTGCACATTTGTCACACTTCAGATGGTCAAACACACAAACACATTTTAATATTACAAAGATAACCAGAGTAAATGTTTTTAAATGATGATTTAATTTTTTAAAGGGGAAAAAAATCAGTCCAAACCTGCCTGGCACTATGTGAAGAAGTAACTGCCCCCTAAAATTAAGCATTTGTGATAACTGGTAATGACTCTTTCACATCACCATGGAGGAATTTTTGCCCACTCTTCTTTGTAGAATTGTATTAATTCAGCCACATTTGAGGGTTTCCAAGTATGAACAACCTTTTCAAGGTCATGGCACAGCATCTCAATCAGATTTAAGTTCTTTGACTAAGCCACTCCAAAGCCTTAATTTGGTTTTTAGCCATTCACAGGTGGACGTGCTGGTGTGTCTCCTGCTGCACAACCCAAGTTTGAGGTAACAACTTGATGGCTGGACATTCTCCTTCAGGGTTTACTGATAGAGCATAGAATATTTGGTTCCATCAATTATGGCAAGTCGCCCAGGTCCTGAAGCTGCAAAGCCAGTCACTCCTGGGACAGTTCACCAGTTTCAAGTTTGTTCCATTTGTGGATAATGGTTCTCACCATGGTTCACTGGAATCACCAAGTCTTAGAAATGGCTGTTTGAGATCTTTTAGCTTCACTTTGTCAGACAGCTTCTATTTAAGTGATTTCTTGATTCAACGGGGAGGCAATTACTTTTTCACATTAGGCAGACAGGTTTGGCAGCCTTTTTCTCTTAATAATTGAAATCATCATCATCATGTAAAAACTGCATTTTGTATTTACTCGTTATTTTTGTGTATTATAATTTCTTTGATGATCTGAATCATATATGTATATATATGTATATATATATATATATAAAAAGAAGGGGAAAAATATTTTTTCACAGCCCTGTATTGCCATACTCATGTTTTTTAAGTCAGAATATAACACAAGTTGTATTTTAAGATCTGAAGAATACTGGATGTTAACTGGATGCCCATTATATTCATCTTCTGCTAAACCGCCTATAATCATCCATGAAAATCATAGGTTTGACTTCATCTAAACTTCTGTTTGATAGTTACATATGCTTTTTTCAGTACGTCTTTCTTTTGTGAGTATGTATCAGATTTAAGGTGGTTGAACCTTATTTTATCATTTTAATTTCTGAAGGACTTGCGCAGTTTGTTCTGTGTCCACATCAATTATCGTTTCTTTGCTCTTTCAATGATATTTTAAATGTTGGCTTTGAGATTAGATTACACTCAGCCAGACCCAAAATGACAAGTTTGGACTGCTTTCTTAGTTCTCCTGGGCTTGGTCAAGTTGGGTTTCATTTTAGTTTAATGTAGTTTTATATTTCCCCCCTGGCCTTGAAAGCAATTTGTGTGACAAACAGGAGTTTGTTAGATTGTATTAGATTATGCATACCTAAAGAAAAAATTGAACATAACATAATTGATACTTTATTGATCCCCTTGGGGAATTTTTTTGTGAAAAAGCTGCCCCTGTGAGGCGCCAAGGGTCAGAGTATCAGTGTCTTGTCCAAGGACACCTTGACATGTAGCCTGCCGGGACTGGGAATCAAACTGCTTACCCTCGGATTTGAAGACGACTCCTCTACCCACTGAGCTATCATACCGACCGTAGAACGCTGTAAGAGAAATTATGTGATTTCTTTGGTGTTGACAGTGTGATATTACTTTACTCTTGGCAGACGCTTTTATCCAAAGCGACATACAAGGAGAAGACACAAGCAATTACCATTTGGGCTCTATTATATTTTTATTATATTAGAGTTTCAGGGTTTTAGGCCTCCTAGACTCTGCTTTTCATACAAAACGGGGCTGAAACATAATCATCTTGCTTTGACTCAAGCCTGTCTTTATTTGCCGTTTGCAATATTGTGCCATTTTCTTTTCCTGTTAGGAGGATACGGCACACATTGTGTCATACCATGCACTGCCATATGGTGACAATCTGTGTTTTCATCACAAATTCACAGAAGAGGATTTCAGAACCTACCCACACCGTTTATATTCTGCCTGTGGATTTTCCTTACAGCCAGACATATTTGATTCAAGCTTGGCTGATTGGCTGAGCAGAGATAGAGTGGACACTAGAAAAGTCTTGATGAGATAGATCAGCACTGGCAACCTGCTCAGGGTGTCCAGCCCCCAGCCCCCCACCCCCTTCAGGATAAGTGGGTGTATGTATTACATGAACTGATGGCTAGATCTTTAAAATTACAAGATATATAATTTTCAAACTGTCGAGGTGTGGCAATAATGGACGGTTTAAGCTTTGACATTCCCATTGGACAGTGGAGACCTAAAGATCTCCTTCAAGTCAGGTCTTAGTGATATGTTTATACATCACATTTGTTTATGAGAAATCTATTGTTTTCTGTCGGTTTTGATAGCAAAGGGCAGCACCACGAGAGGAAGGGCACTCATGGTGGGCATGGTCGGATGTTGGGCACATCTTTCAGCTATTCATTACTGGGCTACACTCCACTTCAAATCCTTTATAATCTCCATCAATCAGTCACAACTAACGAGCAGATCCTCCTCTTAACAAAACCATATAGATTCACTGTACAAATAGAAACATTATCATTTGTTAAGACTGCACAAGTTAATGATATTTGTGAATATTTGGGCTCCTGGGAAATTGAATTTCATGTCATCCTATATAGTATTATGGTGTTAAAGGATAAATCAAGGATGGCTAATCAGAATCCTTGAGATCCACAGCTCTGGTTGTTTTCCAACCATCTCTACACTCACAGCTTCTGTTTGGCTAAATACAGCTGATTCAGGCAATCAGAAGTGGGTAGGAGATAGTAGTAAGTAGTAGGGCTGGGAAATATGGACCAAAACTCATATCTCGATATTTTTTAAGTTGAATGGCGATATACAATATATATCAATATTTTTTGATCCCATAAAGTAATTACAAAAAGACAAGTATGGGACAAATTTTCATGTTCCAAATGTCATAGTATTCATGTATGACAAACTACTGGCAGTTTCGACAAATTTGGCACATATGAACTAGGTTTTGTAAAAAAAAGCTGCATTGCTGATTAATCAATTAAGAGTTGTTAAAAAAAGAAAGTGCCCTTTTATGCACTGTATAAAGTGAGTGTAGCTCTATTGAGTTTTATGATAGCGTCTCACTTTATATCGCATTTATAAGTTATATCGACAAGTGGGACAGTGGCTCCTGAGGACCAGGGTTAGCCATCCCTGGTATAAATATAGCCATGGTTAGATTACAATAAAGGTCCTTGCACCCCAAACTGGGCTTCACTGATAACTGATAATGATCCATAATCATTTACCTGTTTATTATTTGATTGTTCTTTAAATGCTTGATTAATTGAGTGGTGAACATGAGGGGCAGCTCAGTGAAACATGTTCTGATATTCTTTTTTTTTTTTCTTTAACTAAATGTAAGGTATTGGTAAAGATTGAACTGTAACTGCACTGTTAAAATATGGAAATACATAGTCTATTTCTCAGTTGAGAGCCTGACATCCCTCTCATTCTCACCATTAAGATGGAAACACTAAACCATGATGACTCAAAAGCTGAGTGCTAAATATGCCATTTGATACTTGCCTACCATGGTAGCACAACATGAATGGAAATGGAGCAATATTTGAGAGACACGCCAAAAGTCAACTCTGTCCCACTTACATAGTGGAAGCAAAACATTGACTTCTACTTTAAACACATGTCCACCTAAACCACACTGGAGCACATTTATTTGATCAAAGTCTAGACTTTCAGTTTTGTTTCAAGAGATTTCACAAAATGGCATTAGAGTCATTTTATGCAGATTACATTCATTTTCATTGTCCAAATACTTGTGGACTTTTCTCTATAACATTCTCTAAAGTTCCCTTCCTGTAAAGGGTCACAGATGTGCTCAAGCTCTTACAGGGAAAAAGGGGTGGCCCATCCTGTACAGGTTAGTATATCACAGGGCCGGCAAAAAGATATACAAAGAACACAAAAATATTCACATTAACATTAATACCTACTTCTCTGCCCTCTGATTTCAAAACTGACAGAAAACAGCAAATTTCTCATAAACGAATGACCATAATATAAACACATCACTGTATTGTATCACTGAAATATCAAGGAGACTCTCCAGGTGTTTATGAGGAAGAATGTTAAGGATATCTTTGGCATCTGTATAAGATGTTGAGGAACTTGGAAAATCCTGGAATCTTCATTCCCTGGGAATGTCAATGGGAGCGCCAAGCTCAAAGCATCTAATATTGCTGTGGCTGGAGTGGGTCAGAGCTCTGGGCATCAAATATTGCAATGAGCAGAATAACATTAGAATCAATTAGACACTTCTGTGCTTCTCATACCTTTAGCATCTACAGGGTGGGCCATTTATATGGATACACCTTAATAAAATGGGAATGGTTGGTGATATTAACGTCCTGTTTGTG
>JAUBNQ010000010.1:14100785-14115178 GCA_032353495.1 Ctenopoma kingsleyae | reverse complement strand
GAGGTTACATATGATAATTTCTCCTATAGTTCTTTTTTCTGACAATAATAAATCAAATACAATCTCTTGTTGCTGCAATATAGATTTGGATTTTTAACTTCAAAATGATAAAAAAAAATAGCCTTTAATATTTGGAAGTAATTCCTTGATGCAATAAAATAAAATTTGAATCCATTTGTCAAAAGATCCATATTCTGGTATTTCATTTGTTCCTATACTGCCCTTATATCTAACAAGGATAATGTGATTTGAAACTAATATTTAATATTTAAGTGTGTGTTATAAAGCTCTGTGGTTAAGAAAGCAGAGAATATTGTCTAAAAATGGTTTCTTGCAGTTGTAAATGTAATTTATACTTTTGATATAAACAAATGAATAATGAGAATTATTGTTCAGGGAGTACAGAAAGGTCTCTCAAAGCTCTTCTTAAATGTTAATCACTGTTTCATTGTTAAATGTAATCTGTTGCTTTCCAAGCATGCCACCCGTTGTGTGGGCTTGGCAGCAGTCTTCCAGGCAGACAGATAGAGATCAGCAGTGACTCAAGCCAGGGGTTTGTCCTTCCTACAGCTGTGAAGGACAGCCTTGGGTTTGAGATGAGACCAACATTGATTTTCTTAGCTTGGTTATGTGATGGCTGAGGCACCTGCCTCTGATCGTTAACATTGACCAAAATCTCTTTTTTGTTAAAAACATGGCTATCCTGACTTTCACAGATATGTGCACGCATGTGCGCGTACACACACACGCACTGCCACACAGACTTCAGAAAGGATGATGCCTGCAAAGCTGAGAGGTGGCTAAATTCTCCAGTGAAAATCATCTAATTCGCTAACATGTCACACGGTCTCGCCTTTACCAAATAGGTTTATTGATTTCTCTCTTTCAAGATGTTTTTTAGCCTGTCCATTGGGAACAAACACTGTATTAATTCTGACTACAGGGTGATCAATATAAATGGCTAGCCAGGCACTGTTGGATGAAACAAGTATAATTAGCTACTTTATTCTGAACTCTGATAATACGGTATCCATGTGTATCCACTGATTATTTAGCTTGTATTTTTTACTTATTTTACTTGCTGGAGTAATCCCAGACAAGAGGGAAAATGAACGACAAAACAAAAGCTACAGTGGTGGTACAGTAGTCACTGTATTTGATTATGTATTAGAGTTCCACTGAAAGCCTGAGATTGTTTTTTATCACATCAGTTTTGGAGAAAGTAATTTACAACAGAGAAAAAGAAAAAGTGACACGAGCACTGACGCAGCTGAGCTTTGTATATGATAAATTCTATTTATTCTCTACAACGTTTACTCACTTGTCTTTATCTATGCCATCCGCTCTTCTGTTCCTTTAAAAAAGTTAGTGTTTCAGTCACCTTGCAAGTTTTGACCCTGCTGCTTGTTAGAGCCCAGTTGACAGGATGTGCAGAGCAGTGCCCTTGACACGATGAACAGGAAACTCAGTTTCAGATGTTGAGATCAGGGCGTGTCTCAGGGGAGATGATTTTGATAGATAGGTGCTTTAATGTCAGATTCACCATTCATCTGGTATGTTTTATCATTATGTTGTGTGTTCTTCTCACTACGAGTGCGTGGCTGAAGTAAACAGTTGGCCCAGTTTGCAATGGACTACAGACAGGGATCAGAGCTAAATAGCAGTGGGTTGTGGGAGATGTTATAGGGAGGCAGAGTAAAGGCCGCATAAAGATGAAGGGATTAGGGTTATGATTCATCTGCTGGTGGCGGTGAATGTCTGTTGGGGATATAGAAAAATATTATGCCTTTGTGCTGAGCCGCATAGCAGCAATGAACTGATAGTTAAGTTAAAAAGTGGATACTGTGCAATAGAGAGGAACAATTTCCTCCTGAGATGAGCTGTGGATTGGAGCCGGGGTTTTAAATAAGTCTGACTGACACTATATTCGAAATCTACACCTGTTTGCCGTGCTACTGAAAGCAGATTGTTATTGTGAAATGTTAAAACGGCATGATTTTCTTCAAATCTAAAATTACCTTTACGGTCATATCGAATGAAAGCATGAAATGTGTGTTAATGTGTAACAAGAATGTGCATACTGCATGTAATATTAGTGGTAAAAGCAGAGCCGGCTTGACCCATTTTGGCGCTCTAGGCAAGATTACGACTTAGCGCCCGTAATCAACCTCAACCCCCCCACACCCACCCCTTACACCAGTGGTTCTCAACTTTTCTGAGTCGCGACCCCCAAAATAACATTCGTTGATATTGGCGACCCTAATTTTACCCCCGGCCGCTGCGGTGTCACGGAAAATTCTAAACTGAAGTTTAGTTTGTAGCTTCCAGCTGTGTGTAGAATAATTTCCTGAGAGTTTGTAGAAGGGTCCATATGAAACATCTCCACAGTGAGAACTGCACATTTCTGCAGGTGTCGCAACATTGGTAACTTCATTAATTATTCATGATTAGTAAAGATTGGTCAGAACAGTAAATGATATTGATGATTCGTTGTCCTCATTTTCTGAGAGATGTTTGCATATTTTCAGTATGTGTTGGCCTTCAGCCTTCCTGCTAGCAAACAGCAGCTGCAGATTAACATCAACGTCAAAACACACGATTTTTTCCTTTGTTTACTTTTTCCGCTGTGTCACAACAGTGTGCAGATCATTCAACTCTACAAACTGAGGTGATAAGATTAATTCGGGACAAACATTTAACTAGAAATCAAGTAAAACTACTTAAAAATTTCAAAAATTTTCTCAAAACCCGAAATTTATTTTGTAAATGTATATTTTTTGACAATGATCTAGTGACCTCCCGAAATTATTTTGCGACCCCCAGGTTGAGAAAGGCTGCCTTACACCATAGGTATATTTTGATAATTATTTTACTATTTTAGTTTATGGGACGGTGGCACAGTGGTTAGGATAGTCGGCAATTGGGAATTGTCAACTGTCGCGTCCCTTCCCTAGTGCCAGTTCGAAGCCCGGTGGAAGGACATCCGACGTAAAAATTCCTGCCAAACTAATATGCGGTAAAGATCTGCTGTGGCGGCCCCGAAAAAAAAAGGGCGCAGCCGAAAAATTATATTATTTTATTTTTTTATCGTATTCTTATTTGATTCTCTACTGTTTAGTTCTGTGTTGATGTAAAATGATCAACTTTTGCGTTTCACTTTATTGTGGAGAGAATCATGAGCGTTCATACAGGGAGCAAAGCCCAAGTAAATGACTACACTTTAGAAAATGATCTCAAAAACCCGCAACTGGCGATATTGTATATAGTTATTATATAGTTATATAGTTCGCCTAGAGTCGGCCCTGGGTAAAAGTGAAAAACATGATAGTCTACGTTGTATGGCCTGTAGATTCATAAACACTGTGATAAATATAAATTCTAAAAGCACGTCTGTCTCTGAATTTTTTATACAGAAACTATAGTTATGTGGGTAACCTTGTTTACTCACTTATATAAACTGAAGTTGTGCGTGTCATGGCTGGAGTTAGTTGCTGTGACTAATTAGTGCAGCTTTGTTACTTATCAATCAAGTCTTAAGCCTGTGACACACCCAGCTGATTGTCGGCCATCGGTCAGTGTCTGTCACCCTAATTTTACTGTGTACTTTTCCGTACATTTGGCACTAGTTGGACCCATGTCAGGGAGTCTTCCGTCAGTTGAGCATGTTGAATTAGTGGCAGTCCTCATCAGTGAGAGGGACGACTGTCTGTTCAACTTAATGAAGTACTGAAGAGAATCATGAGAAGAAAGGCTGACGTGACAAAAGTAAGCAAATGACAAAGGCTCACAGAGAAGGTTCCTCTTATTTTTCATCTTCTCATATGAAATTTGCAATATGAGAATATTTTCACAATGATATGCTCGTCTGGGATGAAGACACTGTGGTGTGAAAATGCTACTAAGGAAATGCTGCCAAGTTTACGGTTTGTATCTGCAGTCCCAAAATCCAGGACTTTTGAATATATACCATTGCCACCTGCTGGTATGGAGAGTTATTTCCTCCCATGAAGGCTAGTTGGCATTGTGAGGCGAAGCAACATTTGGCTTTCTTTGAAGCTAGCTCTTTTATCTGTCGATATTGTCTGTTTCTGCCTTTACAGATGTTATTAAAATACAGACTTTTCACATTACAGTGGAAAAAACATGTACCTTACATTGTGCATTTCGCATACGTCAGAGAAATATTTACAAGTTTGACTCCCAGTGGCAGTGTACTAACCTGTGCTAATATTTCTACGTAAACTATTAAGAATTTATAGTATTTTTGAGAATCGATACTGTATCGTAAAACAGTAAGTGTACTGATCTTCTCAACACCCCTACTTTTCAGTTGACTTTTCTACTGCTGCAGTTACATGAACTGTATTTAATGTTTTTACAGTAGTAATTTAAGGCTAATTTCACTAATGACAATTGTAAAAGTAGTAATAGCATGTTGGAATTTAATAGTAGAGCAGTGCAACAAATAAAGAAAAGGACCAAGATGACTTTCAGTCCTCACACCATATTATGGCTAAGGTAACAAGTGGTTCACTGACACAAAGTTCACTAAAAGCCAGAGCGGTCTTTCTGAATTTGCCAGTGAACCATGAGCTTTTCCCTGAACTATTCTGTATCTTCAAATAATGGGAAAACAACTTGACTGTAATCTGGGAAACAGATTGATGGGATAAATCAAAGGAAAGGGACTGGTGCTCAAGTCTACAGTTGTAGAAGAGAGGAAGCTCTCTCACTACCAGTAAAGGTCAGAACATTCACTGGCTACTTCACTTGTTCACTTCCTTTCTCACTTGTGAACTTTGCTTTAACACTTTTATGCCGTGGACGGTCCTCACTGGGAGACCGGAGAAAGGTCAGAGAATGAGGTGAACATAACTGTGAGGGATAGAAAATAGTCAGACTAGAGCTTGGTGTGTAGTTTATAAAACACATCTGGCTAGAAAAGTACACAAAATGACAAATTATGTACATAAAAAATATGTTCTGCATATAATATAAGCACTTTCTCTGAAAAACACATCAAATAGACAAAAGGTCAGAAGAAGTGTGATGTATCTGATATACAGCTGCTGTATGAGATGTATTTGTGCTGTAATTGTATAAAAAATATCAAAAATAACATCCAGCATTTAAAACATTAAAACAATTGCAGACATTTTCTTAAAACAAGTCAGTTTAAAATATAATATAAAGTTATATCTTCAACTGTAGACCTTTAAAAAAACATCTCAATGCCAAACAATGAGAATGTCAGCAGAGTGGTGATGAGAAACTCTGCACATTCGACAACACTTTCACCTTGAAGTGTTAGTGAATAGAAATAACACATTTTGCTTTTGTAACTTTGACCAGCAAACACATTTCCAACAGAATCAGCATGTTTCTTCTTGTTTTTCTTATTTGTGCTTAAACCCAAGCAGAAGGGATAGCAGAAAAGTGTTACCTTCAGCCCCGGGGTCAGGTCGTCGGGGTCAAAGGTGGTCAGAGGTGAAGGTCCAGGACGTGAGCCATAGGACAGGACAAGGGGTGGGACACATACATTGGTGGAGGTCACAGATAAGCGCAAAGACATGGCAGCAGGGAGAGGGAAGAAAAGCAGGAGGCACAACCATAAGAAATGCACAGATGTGGAAGGAGAGGGTAAAAGGGGGCAGGAGAGGATGTTGCAAAGGGTTGAAAATGAGAGGGAGAATATAGAAAGCAATGGAGGGAAATGGCACTGAAGGAAGGTAAAAAGCAGAAGAGGAAATTGTGAAGGAAAGCGGCAGTTTTGAAGGGCCGAGGGCGAAGAGGCTGAGTCACTTCCTCTTGGAAAAAAAAACAAAAAACCAAACCAAAATAAAACAGGAATGAACCCATACCTTGGTCGTTTAACGTCAGGTGCGCCAGACCTTGAAAGGGAAAAAAACAGAAAAAAAGAACAGAAAGAGGAAGAAAAGAAGGTCATAAAAGGCACGGGAAGAAAAAAAGCATTGTCACAACGTTGGACTGCAGTTTGTGACAGACATCCTGGGGCAGACTTGGATGTCAGAGTTCAAATCAAAGGTAAAAAACAAGAAAGAGAGAGAGATAGATAGAGAGAGAGAGTGAATAGTAACAGAAAACAAGCAAACACTTCTTGAGTGAGGTGTGGGGGGTTTAGAAAAAAAAGCATTTTCATTTGGTGCAACTCCCGAAGGCTATTGCTCTCTCAAATGCTTTTTTTTCCTCTGGAGTACTTATGGAACACACAGAGAACTGTTTGGCAGAAAACGCTTGAACTGGATTCCTCATCTCCTACTGTACTCAAATGATAAATAAAAGAATCTCAGCTCTGCAAGGTCTCACACAAAGAGAGGGTCAGAGATAAACCTGGAAAAATGCTACAGGATAAAGTGTAAAAACCCAGAGCCAAAGATTATCCAAACACAACACAAACGTTGTGGATGTACAGCATTACAACAACCACTTAAACTACTTAGATTAATGTAGGCTATTATGCACACGTCTAGCCCAAACTGTAGATCAACAAGAAAGATGTCCACATTGAGCTCTTGCTCTTATCGGTCCACAACAGTTAAATAATTTCTGAATCGGGTCACAGTACCGAGCAAACCATTTGAGATACTGTGAAAATCCATCAGTGAACGGTTAAACACAACTGCTGCTAATCTGGTGGCAGCACAATGGTTCCCAGAGGAATAGCAACTGCACTATCAAAACTGTCAAACAGCTGTCAAAAAGGCTGGTCTGCAAACACACCTCATTTGATGCTGAGAATATTAAAAAATTAAGTTTACTAAAGCAGCAGTGTTTACATCTTCAAAACAACAAAGCTTAATTTGAGAAAGCAATCGTACAGGACATCATGAAAGAACAATATCTAGAAGGAAGGGAGGTACAGAAACAGCAGACAGTTCAGCACTTAGCTGGCACATACGAGACCTGATCTTCACTACGGCCTAAAGCAGGATTCTATTCCCAAATGAACCAAAAGTCAAATGTAAATTGGATTTAACCTCGGGCAGCACAGAATATCAACACCACCATGTCTGCTGGACTACAAACCTCAAAAAGTCATATCTTACATATCTTTCCTTGATCAATACCATTTCAAATATAACACTCTTGGCACTAGCAGCAAACAGCTCAATCTAAATAACCCTTTAGCATCAAAGAGGTGCAGAGTTGCAGCCTAGGAGTAGTGACTGGTCACCTGAAAGACTCTTCAAAAAAAGGGTCACATCTCTGATGGCTAAAGTTCGTGAAGATCCAGCTGTAGAGTTCACCGTTAGATATTTGGATTTCGGGCTTGATACTCGAGATTCATAGTTTGATATAATACTGATCCACAAATACTGTTTTCTGTGACTGATGATCAAATCAACAGGTGTGTTAATGTAGAAGACATAATAACTAGTCATCATTCAGATGCAGAGCTATGATGACTCAATACACACTTTCACTTATCCGCACCAAAATGTCATCTCCCATGCACTGCAAATCTACCATGGTTTGTTTCTGTGAATCGACATTTAAATCATGGACTGGCTAACTGAGGTGCCTGACAGCTAAGGCTACATAAACGTCCAGCTGCTGCCTGTGTTTTTCTTCAGGACAAACGAAAAAGATAGTGTCTAATGTCTCCCAAAACAAATTAACACACAACCGCAGGCTAAATGTGTCTACAGCATGAATGCACAAAACACATCTTCACCACCATCAGCGAGCTGAATCAGAAGGCAAAGTCTACAAAATCTCAAATGACTCTTGACTCTGAGCTGTTCCTATTGTCCTCTTACTTAATAACATCTGTGATCCAGGGGCAGAGGAAATGTACAGGCAGAGTGTTTTATTTATCTGGCTGCAGTCCGTTCCATGCTGGCCCTTTGCAGGGAGTCCAATCATTCTCACTCTGCCTCCCTCTGTTTTCGTTCCCTTGCTCATAATCCATTAAGGAGATAAGACGAAGGCTCCTGCAATGAAACAGAATGGTGCTGTCGCTGCATACCAAATCATCCAAATGCCCCCAACCCCCTCGCCCAAGCCAGCATCACCCTGCTAAGGCAGGCAAAAGACAGTAGCACAGTTTTATGACAGAGAAAGGAAAGAGAGATGAAGAAAATAGGTTAAGGAAAGACAGAAAAAGAGTAGAGAAAACAGAGCAGTAGCAGCAGCAAGTTATCAAATGGCATCAATCAATCAAAAGGAGAAATTCATTCCCAAGTATCTTAACAGAGGGTGAAACGGGAAATTAGAAAGTTGTGATTTGATCTCCATAAAATGCCAGAATTGTCTTTTGACACAACATCGCTCACAAAACAGTGACAGCAAACCACAAACACACACGCAGTCAATCTCACATATTATACTGTGTCAGAGAAAGATCTGCCAAATCCTAAGTTCATGATGTGACAGCTTTCACTAGCAAGTGATCTGTGGAAGAGAAGGGGCAGCATGACTGTAAATTTAAATTACTGATCACTGCAAGACATCCAAACACGACAGACATAAGGAAAAGCTTCATCTGTCTTAAGTTTCATTCTGAATCAATATTGGAGCACAAATCAAATTACCACAGCCACAAGCAGCTTCGCTTGCCACACATACTGGAAACGTGAAGGAAGCTGAGCCCAAACTTTGACATCTGAGCATCTGATTACATCCTTAGTTCTGTGCTGAGTACAGATGGGAGTGCCTAATGGAACCAGCGCTGATTGAAGAGCGGCTCCGATTGGCTGCTTATGATTGAGTGGCAGATGGAGCAGGGTCATAATTCTGTCATTAGGAGGCGACATGCTTACGTCTAATCTGGCCCATTCCTGTTCCTTCTGTTTTGTTCCCCACCTTTTCTTCCTCCCTGTCTACACATCTAGTCCTCCATTAGCCGGCTGCAGCTGTCCTCTGCTTTCTTCTTCTGCTGCGTTGTTATGCTCTTTTTTTTCGTATGCGAGAAACACAAGCCACTTGTGTTTTGTAAAATACTGATTTTAATTCATGACTGTTGGTGACTCAAACACTGCCAGATTGTCTGCAGATCATAAAAGACAAAAAGATCAAGGCTTGTATGTATTTGTATCAGTTCACTGAATTCAGCCAAACTAATTTATCGAGCCAGAAATAATTAGCTCCCACCTCAAATAAGACAGACCTTAGGTTCTTGCGATACCCTGTTTGGGCACACGGATAATATTTTGGCACAGTATAATGAACAAAGACAGATTAAAGGCATTTAACAGGTACGGCATGCTCTTGAGTGACATGGACTCGCCAGCAAAGGGTCACTGCACTGACAAACTCTTCTTCTTTACTGCCTGATCCCAAAATGGTTGTCACACAACTGTGGTAAAAACTGATTTTTTTTTTTTTAAGACACTACCTTTGATGACTTTAGCGGGAGCAAGCATTACCAAAAAGCAATAGCTATCCAAGTGTATAAATGTCACAAAGTATTAAATAAGAACAATAAATGGTTTTATGTGCAGCTTATTGCTTGGTGCACCCGTGACACAAGATATAAACCTGCACAATATCCAAAATGTTTGACTCATCCACAAATCACTGGCTTTTACTAGGCCAGGGCACAGATAAAGTTTCACAGAGTAATCATCACTGTACGTCTCCCATTGCCAAAAAGTGTAGGCATGGCAACTGAGGGTCCAGAAACAATGGGGAAACAACAGAGCAATTTGCTCAAAAAAGTCAAAAGCAGTTCGAATTGAATGTGAATAATCTTCACCTCAGTGGGCTGATCTATAACGCATAGTGTCTTTGCACAGATGAAGTAATAAAGAACTGGGGCTGAATTTAAAGTGCTTCAATAATTCACAGTGGATATCTATTCTATGAGAGAAAGAAAGGAGAAATAGTGGGAGGTAAAGGGCCAAGACTTCTACAATCTTGCAGAGTTATAGATTGATGTTAAAGGCTGTCACGTCTTCAGTGGTTAGAATTATTAAAATAGAGCTTGCCCAGAAATGTGTAAAGTTTTATACTTTAACATCAAGTGAAGATCTTGTTCAGTCAGGCAAACGTGAATCCACTCTGTCCATCTGTTGAAACAAACTGTTAAATGTACAAGCAGTGTGTCAAGTCAAGCTTTGGCTACAGAAATCTGTTACAGATAGGAAACCAGCTGCACGTGTTGTTTCAGACATTTCTACAGACCTCTAGTTTTCACAGATTCAGAAACTATGTGAACACAAGCTGACCACAGATGCTTTTCTGGTGAGGGATGGAACTACCAGTTTTTACCAGACACACCCAGACTAAACAATGATACTTTGAGCTGCAGCACAGGGGTTGACTTATTGTGCAGAGCAATCCTCCAATCAATTGATTTATTATGAAATAATGGTGATAATAATGAAATGCTTTATTGAACCCCTTGGGAAAAATTGTTGTTGTACCGCTGCCACGGGTTTCTGTGTCTTGTCCAAGGACAACTCGACATGTAGCGAGAAGGAAACGGGAACCCAACAACAATGAAGCAACATTTTTACAATACTGTACATTCGTTGGAAGGTGCAAGTGGCAGAGTCTCAAAACCAAACCAAACCGAGCTCAAAAGGCAGAACAGGGACACTTTACGCTAATGATTTATGTCATATTTATTTTGTCAATTATCAGATAACTTAAAAACACATTCAAGAAATATTCATACATCAAGCTTAGAAGACATCCACTGAACATTGCAAAACATCTAAATATTTCTTGGTTGCTTTGTGGTAAAATGACCTAGATTTTCAAGGTATCTGAATAAAAAATGTACTCTGAAGCAATCCGAAATTCTGTGTGTGTGTGTGTGTGTGTGTGCGCACACATAAATTTGATTTCCTTGGAAATACCACAGGGAACTGTTGACCCCAGGCGAGGCAGTTAAACTGAGCGAGTGAGGCATTAAATCTTTATGGTCACTTTCCACTTTACACAGCACGAACAGCCATCATCTGTCAGGAAAGACGCACTAAGTTGTTTGGAAGCCTGTCAAATGATGTGATTTACCATTCAAGTGACAATTAGAAGGGGGCCTACACTACATGATTAAGATTGCGAATGACAGGGTTTTCAGACAGAGAATATTCAAACCAATCCTGCCACAACATATAATCTACAACATTTCTGTTTCTCTTGGTTTTGGCTCCAACTTTGATGCCATTGCTTTGGTGTTTTAGAACCCTTGTGCTCTGCAAAATTAAATATGTAATTCATAAACATTTCATATTGTCAATGTAAATAATGAGTGATTATAAGTAAACAGTTCACTGATCATAAATGTCTATTCTGTACATGGGGAGATCACAGAGGAAAATATGACATATCGAGATATTACACACACCCACATCTCCTAATTAACTGCAAAGTGCTCAGTGAATCACTTTGACTCACACAGTTTGTCCATTAAATCACAGTTTATGTCATGGGATATGTCTGCAAAAAATAAATCAGAACCTCTTGGAGATTGGTGAGGGTAAGAGATCTAAACAGTTGCTGTTCAATCTTAATTAAACAGTTCATAAATAAATAGGTCCTCCATATGTCGAGTCAGAGAACTTGGACTAATTTCACATTTTAGCCATTGAAGTTAACACACAGAAGAGAGGTTGATGATTTCTTCACTTATGCTAATCTACACAACACAAATTAAAGATGCCCAGAGGAGTTTCAGTGTTTTACTAGCTCTGAAACCCCACAGCACTCGCTTCAAGGGAAAGTTTCTATCAACACTGACTGCAGAATATGTAAGACAGCAATCACAGCACCCTCATGTCCAAGAGTATATCTTCTAAATTTAAACTGCTAGAGTATTGTGCCAGTCCTTCTGTTGTTAGTATTTTCCAGTCCCCAAATGTTTAGAGTTTCTGGCCTGGAAGAATCATGCTGGGTTCATCTTGCGAAAACCAATAAATTTTATGTCTGACCTCTATTTTCCTTTCATTTAAGAGGTCAACGCTAATCATTATTCCTCACTGACATCTGGTATCCTCTCCCAGACTATCCATCTGTCCTTCCTCTCCTCTTCCTAATCTTTAACTGCCAGCGCCACAGATGCATCCTACAACCATTCCCCAGTTCATCCGCCGTCTTTCCACAGCCAATTTCATGGAATGAAAGCCTCTGATTGCCACTTCTGGACGTACTCATTAGGGAAGCTCAAAGTGGCGACTGTGCAACAAAATGCACATCGTCCTTTACAGTTTCTGTCCCTGGGATGTTGGAAGTTGTAATTGTAGCATCAGATGTGATGGAGAGACTGGCAGCATTGATGGGAGGAAGGAAGCAATCTTTAAGTGGACAATTAGCGCATGCAGTGAAACCCCTGTTCTTCTGTATGAAACCATGAAAGCACCCTCCCTTCAACACTCACACAACCTACCCAGAGCTACTAGCATCATTTGAATGCAGCACTGCCCCATTTGCTCTTACAGTCTTTCTTAGACTGATCATGTAGTTTGAATTTCAAATCCACTAAAAAAAAACCACTAAAAGACCTCCAGAATGAGAAAAAAAATCAATTATTATGAAAGTCTCTCAACTTAACTAGCAAGAAAAACAAAAAAAACAAAAACAGGAAAGTCACTCAAAATTCTTCATTTCTCAAAAAGTCCTAAATATTATATAAATATATACAGGCAGATATTCTTGGTATCATTTTCACCTCTGTTGCAAGAGCGCTCCCATGTCAGTAAGATAAAGTAAAAACAACTAAATTTCCTGGTCCTCTGAGCCATGAAAGCTCCAGTCAGAGGCAAAGTAATCTACAGGGACATTAGTGCAAAATAGCACCTTGCCTTGAGCATTTGTTGATGTTTAATGTTTCATTTTGACAATTTCCTCCCTTCAGTCTGTGTTTAGGAGCTCAATTCTGTTCCTCTCCACTAACAGCTCGGCTGTGAACTGTAGTCTCTGGTTAGACTAAGAAAAAAAAATCATAATGACTTTTCCTGGAAATGTGGCTCCCTGTGCGGTTTTGATGGGGCAACTTCCTGTCTTGTGTCAGGGGTAGATCTCAGCAGGTAACTCCAACAACATCCCATAATGGAAAATTAATGTCTTCCAACTGAGACGATGCACTGACTTCATTTAGCTCATTGGGTCGGGTAAACACCATTAGACCATGGAATCTGCAGTGCTGCTGGAAGTTGAGTCATTTGAGATACTTGGGTAATTACAGCAAAATTAATGGAAATAGTGTAACAACTGTATTCATAATTCATGCGCCTATTTTCTGAGGCCAGGATCCTCTTTGCAGGAAAGGATGAGCAGCTTGATAACTGAGATTGGAAAATCCCAACTGCTGTATCCTCCTAACACACAACAGCACAATTGTGTGTTTCTTTGCTGAACAATGGTGAATAAATGGTTCTGAGGATGTTGATTAAACAGACTCTTCAAGTGGATTTGTGCAAACATTGTTAAACTGTATCATATTCAGTCTTAATCTCTTAATTGTTGTTAAAGCAACAATTAAGAGCGTTGTGATGACCAGATGAATTAACTAAAGGGCATTTTTAAATTAATCATCTAACAAACAAGAAATGCAAAGCATTTTTAGATGAACCTTCACTGGGAACATCTGCTGTGTGATGTGAGTATGTGTGTTGAGTACATGTTGGAAAGTAAATCTGGACAAATGGAGGAAAAACTGAGTCAGAAGGAAAAGATGCAACAACTGTCATTCTCTTGTCCAGTCATCTCCTGTGAAGAGGATGTCAGAGCTCAAAGCTAAATTAAGTAAACAGCAAATATCAAGTTTTTTTGTTTGTTTTTTTCCCGGAGACACAACGGTATCTCATTCAGTTTCAGCTGCTGAGCAAAAAGCCCTGCTGCTTGCTTTCATCTAGCCAAACTCTAATTAGGCAAACTGAACAAACACCAGCGAGAAAGAAGTCCTCTGTATATTCAAACAAAAGGGCTCCCGAGTTCGAGCGAGCAGAAGGAACTAAAGAGCGGGAGAAAGAGAAGAGAGAGAGCTGATCACAAGAAAATTAAACTGCACTGAACCTTGTAAACAAATATTTCAACAATGTTAAACACAATGTAGGAGACGTCTGGTGCCGCTGTGCTGTGAAATAGCCTAGGTCTGTTAGGAAGGGGGTTTCACGTATGATGGGCACAGAGTCGGGGGGAAAAAAAGACAAAATTGAAACAAAAACATCAAATGTGAATGCCTTTTCGAAGGGCCATCAATAAAAGTATGTTTTCACACACACAAAGTCAACCAGCCTACCTGCTTGCAAATGAAAAAAGTCCACCATTGATTTCCTACATTACTTTTGTCTCTTTATCGATGCGGACTGTTTCACTTTGAAATGTCATCTACATTTTCAATATAGAGACTTTGACAAACACATCAGAACATTACAATCCTACAATTCTCCTTCTGCTCTGAGAACAATTTAAACTTATATCCA
>JAUBNQ010000010.1:14067187-14081159 GCA_032353495.1 Ctenopoma kingsleyae | reverse complement strand
CCTGCTGCTCCTACCAGTCAGTCAGACTTGAGAAAGCCCTCTGGAATGGAGGGTGAAATGTCATCAAGGAACTAAAATAAGTCCAGTTGCCACTGAAAAACCTTTTTTGAGATAACCATGACCTGGATGACTGAGAATCTTCACAGATATCACAGGACTTTTTTTTTCTTAAAAATACCTCACTTTGGCAGCGGTTTTGTCACTTCTGACATAATAGTATTTAAAAAACTGCCACACTGACACTGTTGCATAGATCTTATATGTGTGAGTAAACGCACTCAATTTAAGTTGAGTTTGTGTTGTGTTTTTCTTCTGGACAAAACATCAGCTAATCATTTTAATTTTAATAGTGTTTTGTTTTGTGTTTTCAGCTCAGAATATTTACAAGTGAAATATTTACATTGACTTACATGAACCTCACCCAGACCCAAACATGATTTTAAAATGTGTGTCTGGACCCGACAGACAAGTCCTGTCAGCTTTGGTCAGGATCCACCCTCTAGCAGGGATACGGGTAGGGGAATGAATGTTGGGCTGTGTGCCTATGTTTGGCCACGTATACATTTCATATATTCTGTATGATGCTGAGTGGATATCTGTAGGTTTCTGTATATGTTTCTGTATACCGAGTATATCTTCATTATGTCGATCTTGATTTCAGTATGCCAATCATTACATCCTATTTGACATAGGAAGGTGTCAGATAGTTAACATAACAGCCTGCTCTGCTGACCTCATTTGTGGCTCCACATTCCCTTTAATGTGGCGCTGCCCTGCAGAAAAGTGAGCTAGCTCATAAGAATCTGAGGGTTACAGAGTGACTCTGAAACAGAGCCTAACACAGCTCAATGCAACCATGATCTGCCTCTCTGCTGAGTGTGAGTGTGAGCAGAGTGCAAAGCAGATACTTGATCTGTTATTATGCCACATCATTAATATGATCAAATGACAGCATGCTAGGTTCTTTGTTGATAAGTTTATTCTTGTCCTGTTGTCCTGGAGATGTGATGGAAGCTAATAACATTAACTGACTGATCAGGGGGCAGACTGAACAAGCCAAAGAATAGAAACGACAGGAAATCACTCATGTTATTACCTAATCAGAGTTCTCTTTATCATAGAAAGAAATAAACAGAGGGGGAAAAACTTTTTTTCTGTGCTTGCATAAACATAACCATTATCTGGGTAAATAATTATTCACAGTGTGTGAGTGCTGATTACAGCTTCCAGCCGGTTATGTGTAATGGGGGGTAGACATTCACTCATCAAATATGGATGAAATGGATGTTGGTACTTTCCATCCTGGCACTTAATCATGGCCTTACTTGGTACGCAGGTAAACACTGGCTGTGGAGCATGTGGAGACAGTTCTGGCACATCAGAACCACAGACAATCATTTTAAGAAGGAAAAAAAAAACACTCTGGTCTTCACTCATGCATAATGCTGTTACTGGGTGTCACAGTGGAGCTAAAGCTGACCTCGGATGACAGTTGTGTGCACTCATCTGCATGCAGCACAGCACTGTGTGCAATGACACTCACAGGTCTACAAATCCCTTACTTTGCAATATGTTTAGCACCCTGTCATAGATTTTCTCTCATGTTGAATGGAGCCAGCTGCAAACAGGTGCGCACCTAATTACTGTGTGAATTTAGCATGTAGGACTCATCTACCTACTTTGAGTACAGACAAACACAAACCACAGAGAGACAAAAAAAAACAAAAAAAAACACGCGCTATCACCAGAGCAACTAACCCCTTGATCCACACTTGATCTTCACTTGTCTTCAAGAGGCAGGATCAGTGTCAGGCTAAGGTCAGAAAGCAAATGCAAGGGGCCTATAGGGAGAAGGGATGAGTTTTAGTCCTGAACCACAAGATAAGATCAAGTTCAGGCAGAGGACAAATTGGAGAGTAGAAAGGAATATAGGAAATGAGGGATATGTTCAATCACAAGTAAACATGGGAAGAAAACAGAGTATGTGGCTCAAAGATCAGATATAAGTGGCTAGTACAATATACAAAGTCACATAGCTCACCAATTACTATCCTCTATCCTCCTGCCTACTATCAAGGCAACACAACCAAGAAACATAAAATGATGAATTAAAAACCGTAGTGTGAGACTGAACAAATGTGTTAACACAGAGTTTGAGTTATTTGAAAACATACAGTAAAAAGCTTGTTCCTGAGTAACCACAAAGTTTCTCTCTTATCCGGTGTTTTGAATACATCCACAAAAAGCAGTCTGGAGTAGCTAATTACTATGCAGAAATAGCTAATGCTTGCTGAACGCAGTGGTGTTTATTTTAAAAAGCCATTACGTAAGGTAATGAATATGCGTAGACTCTGGGGGCCAGCGGCTCAGCAAGCTTAATGTTTACTCTGCTTTAAAAGGGTGCTGCTTTCATTTGGGTTCATTATAAAGCTGCTGTGTGTTCAGGGTAAAAGTGGGTGATAGTAATTGAAGGATTTCTGATGTATAGACTGATTTATTGCATACATTCACAAAGGATGCCCAGCAGACTGCTGTCGAGAATTTTTCCATTTCATTTCTGATTGAAGGGACTGAACTGGGAAGAGAAACTAGAAGCAGGACAGGACCACGTGAAGGTCAGTTTGATCAGAAAGGCCATTTGCGAATGTGTGAATTCTCTGTATGAATATCATGGTTCAAAACACATTTGGCTTCCTGCAATCAGAACTCTGACAGTAACAGAGACAAAAATGTGTGATGGTGATGGTGACACCAAGCAGGAACCCTGTGAAAAGGTTAAAAAAAAAAAAAAGATGGATGTAGAAGTGTGTGGGACTGGAGCTTAGTATGGCTGCCACGTCCACTTCTCTGACAACTAATTTGCCCTAACATTTCAGCAAAAAGGTCAGACAACCCTTTGCTCCAGTTTATGAATAGTGTATAGAGACTGTGGCTGACGGAAAGCAGAAACAGCGAGGCAGGCAGGTAGAAGGTCTCTTCCTTCTTGACTTAGCTTAACCAGAAGGGGGGTGGTGGGAGTCTGCTCTTGTCAGTGTCCAGATGGGAGCTGCTCTGTATCCTCCAAGTCAGGACTGGAGTTCTGACCTTATCTTATTCAACTAGGCCACTTGCTTAAGGTGTTGAATTCAGCTGGCGCTCTCTCTAGTGAGTGCAAAATTTACAACGGGACCATCGACAGTGATTAAAAAACTAAACGCTCAAAATGCACACACAAAAAAACGATTGTAATACATTCCCTCTGCACGGTGTAGCAATACCCTTAGGCAGTTGATGGTTATGCCTTTGGTCGTCCAGGATGTAAATACATACGCCTTCACTCACTGCTCTATATTCCAGTCAAAGGGAAATGGGGCCACAGTACTTTCAGAAACTTCCTCTGACAGAAGAGGCAGTGGCTGTTTTGAATTTTAATATCAAATAGTACTCACCTACACAGGTGAACACTGATGAGATATGAGGAGGAGATATGAACAAGACATACTGTATATACACAAAGAAGGATAACCCTAACTAAAACTAACTACATCCAACACAGACGGAGCAGCAGAGGTGTGAGGAAATCCTCACTGAACCAAGAAATAATAAATGCAGGCCTGAATGTTAAAATCTTAAGTACCACCATAATTCCTTTGAGGAGGAGCAAACACTTGTACAAACAGACTTACATTTTAGGTGCAGTACAGACTACACATTAAACTAGAAGATTAATGTGCTCAGCTCCACGCCCACGTTACACCTTAACTGTCTCCTTCAACTACTGAGCATGATTGCGTGGCTCAAAAGTTACTGTGTTTGCCAGCCACTGAGATCATGGTCCACATAAAAACACCCCATTCCCAAGATGCTTCCTTTCCAGATGGGCCGAGCCAGCGACACTTGTTCAATTAAAGGCATCAGGGGAAACCTAACCACTTTATTATCTGCAAGCTGGACCCACATTGATCAGCATGTCTGGAACCACTCACAAGGCTGCGTGACAGCTTAATCTCAGTCCTGCTCATGCACACTGTCTCACACACACACACACACACACACACACACACACACACAATTACAGAGTGATGTGAATGCTTCTGTTCAGGAACAAGCTTGCTATATAATTTCTCCCTGGAGACAATAAAGCAACCTAACCTAACCTATATGTGCCTCAGGTCAACAAAAGAAAGAATAAGAGAGATTCAGAGATCTGTTTTATTCACTGCCAACTGTCAAATAAATAAATTTTAAAATGAAATCTGGAGCTCAAGCCTAGTGTCCACTGGTAGCACTGCTTGCTTTTCTGCATGTGATGAATGAAACAATACTTAAAATAAAACTTTCTGACCTTTTTTGATACAAGGTCTCATGATTGGAATTTCAAATATAATTGGTACCACACAGAGAGCCAAGGTAATGTAAAGTACAATTCATTACAGGGCTGCCATATTTGATTTCGTTAGAAATGTAGAGGTTTACCTAATGAAGTGGCCAGTGAGTACTTGTAGTAATCAGTGTGACTGTCCACAAAAATGAGAACTTTGGTTTGCTGACATGTTAGCCAATATCTTAGATTCAAAACACATCTTTGCTGATGCTGTGTCACAAACAAGTGGTACATACTTGGCAGCGGGGGGTGGGGCATTGACTCAATTGAAAAGCAGATTTCTATTGTGGCGATTCAAACGCTGGTGTGTTATACAGAGATCGTCTCAAACTTACTTTAAAGGCCACCATCATTTGCAATCACCAGCAATTGACCCTCTTGCCGCACAGATGTGCTCAATGCAACAGGCATGTTTACAAATGGAGTGCAGACGGCAGACTCTGCCAGTCTTTTATTTTGAAAAACCGGAAGATTCAAGTCTGTGCTCCATTTGTAAACATGCCTGTGATTGTTCCAAAATAAAAGATTGTGTCATGTGAAAACAGAAATAAAATAATTATTTTCTTTCTCTGAGACCCGGTACCAAATGACCCACGGACTGGTACCAGTGGTTGGGGGCCTCTGCTCTAGGGGTTTTGCTTGGGCTTTCACGCCTCACTCCGCAAATTTGCTTCCCTCCACTTTTATTCCAGTATAAAACGAGCATTTGCTAGGAAAGTTTTCTGGGTGGGGAGTGAGCTGTCTGCTGTGAGAGGGCAGAGAAGCGAAACTTGAATCGAAGTACATGCTGTCTATTTAACGTTAGAATCTCTACTCGATGCTCACGATATAGTCATCTACTATATCGCACGTGGAACAAGTCGAGATACATCGAGTATATTCGATATATCGACCACCCCTACTTGGCAGATGTGTGCGAATACAAATGTGAGAGACATTATAAGAAGAGTACATCGGTTGAGGTTATAAAATAACTAAATCAAGGTTAAAGCACTGACAGTCCACAGTGCTGTCAATGGTGCTGTCCCTGTAGAGCACACACGCACGCACGCACACAGGGCAGAAAAACAACATGGTGCAAAACAACACTTTGTGGATGACACTGGTTTAGATGACAAAATGAAACCCTGGCCTAACTGAACATTCATTAACAGTGACTCCTAGTGAAGTATCTAGGCCACATCTCCTTCCACTGAAGCAGCCTGCTGGTTTGACACCTCGGCTCTTGAGATTCCCGCTAGCCCCTCCTCTTTCTTGCTCCATCCGTTGTCTCTTGTTGTATTTGTCTGTCTATTTCTTTCTCTTTGCACTCCTTCCCTTTGCTCCTTCATTTCTACTTCGCCCCCTCCAAATGATCACACGCTGGGAAAGCAGGCTAGGGCTAAACCAGGCCTGTTAGGGAGCACTGAGGGTCTGTGGCTTTAAAGCTCTTCCCCTCTTGCCCTCAGAGAATCAGAGAGGCGGCAGATAAATAAATAAGAACTGTTGGGAGCAAGGCTTTGTGGCAGCTGCTGAACAAATTTATGGTGTTTCTGATAACAACTCATCATAGCGGTTAGGCCACGCTGACAGTGGAGAGAAAAAAAAGAAGAGGGTAGCCCTCTCCGCAGGGACAGCTGAAATATTTATTTTTCTCAGAGATGTCTGTTTTGTTTAACATAAACTAGTCTCTAACTGCAAACAGGAGGCCACAAAAGGCAGCATTTTATATACGTACCCTGAGCTAACCTAATGAAAGAATGCAGGGTGAATGAGTGAGTTCACACTAGTTTACAATGCAGTCGCAGAGCAGCCATTCTTAATCAAACACTGATGAATGAAAATAAATCTGTGAACAGTTTCAATAAATGCAGTGTGCAGACTGTGGCCAGATCCTGGCTGTGATAAATGAAGAAATGTCTTGTTGTATAGTTTGCACCAGTTGCCTTTTCAACTTTGCCATCTTGGGATTATATTCAGGATGGACTGATTTAAGAAAATCCCTGTAACAGCTGCAAGCAGAACAGTTGTCTATGTGTGCTGTGACATTAACATGTACAGTTAAAGTAATTTCAGATTGTAATATATGAAATATCTCTTTTGGTAAAGGGGTGAGCCATGTCCATTTACACCAGCATGTACAGTTGATTTCACACAGGACAAGAAAACACTCAATTAGTGTTTAACAATGATAAACAGTGTAAAATAGTGGCTTTCAGACTGGTGTATATCACCTGTTTAGTTGTCCTTTACTTTAATCTAATTTGTATTTAAAATAAAAATTAAAAAGTCCAAATCCAAGATGAGATATCCATATTTAAGGTTTGTAGCCTATTGCAAATTATGCTGTATGAATGAGAAATAAGGGATTCATCATGCATCTCTAATGAGACTGACCACAAACATTATCCCTGCACAATCTAACCTGTAGCTTTTCATTAACTTATTGTCATTCAGCATTTGGAAAAATATTTCTTCTACCTCTGTCTTTGTTCCATTGATCTGCCGTCTCTAAAAAGTCCTCATCCCTACTCTTCATAGTCCTTTACCTTAGGAGCTCTCTTACAGGCAAAGATGTTTTAAGATGAATCTTTACTTTGAGGAGAAATTCATATATTATGTAGGTTGTTTATGATCATTTTGTAATTTTAAAGCACTAAATACTAAATAAATAAAACGTGAAATTTAAGTCTCTGAAAATACAACTATTATCAAACAAGTTTTGGAGAGTGTTAATGTTCTGTGTATGTTAAATTAATCGATGGAGTAATATTTTATCTCGTGTTCATCCAGAAGGTGCTGAAAGTTAATTATTAAAAAGGACATTTCTGTGTTGATAAAATGTTTGAGCTTGGGTTAAAGGCACTGTTTTATAGACTTCACATCACTGCACACATTTCTAGGGCGGCAATAAATACTGTTTTACTGTGGAAAAGCTCTGATGTCCAGTGAGATTGCAGTTAAATGCCATGAACGCATCCATTAAACGCCAGTCATCATGGTTGCCATAACCACGTAAAACACACTCGAACCGATTAATGATTAACGTTTAAGGTCAAATCTGTGCTACATTTATTTTTAAAGGTAACTGAATGTCACTTGAAAAGCCGAAGGTGGAGGGAAAAACCCCCCCAAAACAAATAAAGAATTTAATCAGTAACAAAAAAATTAAACTGGCAGAGAGAGAAGATGGTGATTACAAAAGAAAAATAGAACAATTAGAAAAATACATTCTCCAATAAACCCTATTTGACTCCTTAACAACGTCTAATAAATATACAAGCGAAAGGAGGGAGGTGATCAGTAGGACAAAGTAACCAACATGTTACTATTTTCCCGTTACATGTATCCTCATTTCCTATCTTTTACTGGTCACTTTCATTCATCTCACCAGCCCAATGATCTCAGTGTTTCATTTTTCTCTCTCTGTACTGCCTCTATGTCACCAGCAGCCTTTCTACATAATTGTGGGCCTGCTAAATGAATGTTGGACAACGAATAAAGGCCAGGACCCAAACATGAATGTATCAGAATGAGCAACCGGTTTGCTTTGCAGTGACACAGAGATTCTGGCAGCCAGAATGAAACTGCACTATGGCATTATACATCAGAGGGGCTTGGCTTTAGACAAGCTTAAGTGGAACACACACACAGCAGTGTCAAAGATGCACATGCATACAAAATACCCCTGTCCTCTGAAGAATACATTTCCACATAAAAAATTTTTAAAAATAAATGAAACATGCACATAGCTACGTCAAAGAAAATGTGGCAGCCACCACTTTCTTCAGATGGAAGTTGAGAGTGAGTGTGAGTGCTTTTATTTTCCTCCTTGCTGTCAGCTGAGGGACGAGGAGGAGATGGCTCTGTCCAAATGCAATCTCTCACAGTGTCACCTGGGCAGCTTTAGAGTCAGTGGCATTTTATGGCATAATTGAATGGAGAAAATGCTGCAGGTACACAACAGTGTTGTAGCACTTTGGAAATAATGGCAAGTGTTTGTTGAGAAGGGGAAGAAAAGAAAAATGTAGGAGTGATTTTTGAGCTGTGCAATGCACAAATCTGGTTACAAAAGTGACAGTGGGTGTCAGGTGGAAAATAGGAGTGTGTCAGCCCCTACATATATCCCAGCATGACAGTGTCTCTCCCTCTCACACACACACACACACACACACACACACACCATAAATGTGTGCTTTGGAAAACTTACTAAGCAAGTAGCAAAGAAGTGGCAATATCCCAGAGTTAGCATTTTTGGTCATTATCTAAACACATTGGCAATGATCAATACAATAATCTTATTTCTTTTATTGTATGTTTTATTTGGACTTTTGTAGCCAGTATCTTTAACAGCACAGTCAGCCAAAATTACTGACACTGGAGATTCAGAATGGACAGAAACAACTGAGGTGCTCAGCTAATAATTACATTACCCACCTTAACCTGTTAATCTAATCTGTTCCCAGCAGGGCTGCAGATGCACAATGGCAGCACTGCACTGCTCTGGTAGGTTAATCAGCTATTTTCTACATTAGTTACTATGATCACTTCTAATAGTGTCAAACATTAAGAGCTCCCAAAAGAACAAGGTCAAACCTTTGCTAAGGTCTGAACATTGATATTAACCTGGGAGTTTTGAGGTATTGCCTTTGATTGTGTCCAATATGTGCAATCCAATTACATTTAATAATCGTAAAAACAATTAGAATTTGAAATGCTACAGTATACAATGAGTTTGTATTGAAAAAAAACAAAACAAAACACAGACATTGGTCCACCTCTTGTTCATTTATTTTCTTCTTTTGGTCTATCCTATATAGCTTCAATAACCCTATAAATCTAGATTTCATAGCCTCCTATGGCACTGTCTCACCAGTAAGCTTCTTAGCTACAAGTACATCTGGCAGAAGAAGGAAGAAGGTGATGAAGAACACAGGCGGGAAAACTGTGGAAGAAAAGGATGAGATGTCAAGAGTACAGACACATGGAAAGAAGACAAAACAACGCGAGATTGATAAGAAAAGGGATAAAGCTAAAGATAGGTGTAGGGATAAGGGGTGAGAAGAGAAAAAAACAGTGATAGATGAGGATGGATTGAGAAGAGAGGAGGATTACCAACACTGTATCCCTGACTGAGCATAAATTAGCTGCTAAACAACGCAAAAACAGACGAGGCGATATAAACTCCAAATACCCCATAACCATAAACAGCCACTGAAATGCTTAAAAAAACGTATTTCAAGCGCAACAAAGGCACAGAGGTTCAGCACAAATGCTCATTTCAGCACACAGGAGAAGAGAGTACTTCGCGGAAAGCATTCAAATCCCTCCCAACGCTCACTGCAGTACAGTATGTCATTGTGATACAACACAAGTGCTGAAGTTATAAGGTGTGTGAGGAAGGCAGAGGGAAAATGGTGAAGATAAGGGTATGATTTAAAAAGAAAAAAGTAGTGACGAATTTCATAAGTTGAAAACAGAGATGTTGGTCTCCTGGTAAAAAGCACAACATAAAAGCTCCTGCAACTTTTGAACTGAAGTGACTGAATTAGAAAGATCATGATTACAAAGCTATAAAATAAATCCTGTATGTATAGAAATATCAAAGAGAGATACTAAAGAATATGAAGCCATTAAGTTTTACAGCACTGCACTAGTGTGAAAATGCTACATTAAATGAGAAACTATTTCCAGCATAGCACCAAAATGTGGCTCATGCCATGCTCCTCTTCACACACACACGCACGCACACACACACACACACACACACACACACACACACACACACAGAGAGAGAGAGAGACAACACACAACACCAAAGCTCCAGGACATGCATTGTCCAATCCATTTCTCTCTCCATCATAGCGAACGACACTGCCTGAGGGCACACGTGTTGACACTGAAGCATCTGGAGCTCCTCACAAGTGGACGCCCACTCCATCCCCTTAGACTCTGTTATCGCAAAGCAGAAAAAAAAAAAAAGAAAAGAGAGAGAAAAGAGTGTGAGCCGTGTGGGGTGAAATTAACGTCTTGTGAGAACAGGCATGGCTGGACTTTGGCTCCTTGACGACTGGAGGAGGCTTAATCTCTCCGCAACATCTGGCAGAGGCTGGGCAGGCAGAGGAAACATCAAGGCATCCCACTGTCCAAAGGCTCTTGAGCAATATCAGAGATGAAAAAAGGAGCCATTCAGTTCTGTTCCACGCTCTCTACGCATTCAGTGAGGTTACTGTGAGCATGTGTGCGCATTTGTTTATTTGCAGTCTATTCTTTTGAAGCGCTTGTGAGTAAAAAAAACCAACAACAACAAAAAAAAAAAAACTAGCCAGCAATCTTCCACAATCGATTGCTTTGTTTGAACATAGCAAATCTCCTCGTTCTCGTTCAATGAAATATATGTACAGTTAAAATTTATTGATCAGAAAAAAATGGACAAAAAGAGTTATGCAATGCCGTTATATAAATAAATGGTGTTGTCAGTTTCTCTTGCAATGTACCACTTTTGTCAAGATCAAAACAGTTTATCATCCAGGTGGTCGGCCTGTTCAGCCAGTGGTATTCAGAATAACAGCAGCAGTTAGAATTTGTATAAGGATAATGAACAAGGACCATTTGTTCCAGAAACAAACAAAATCTAGGTTAATACCACAATGACATCAGTACATTTAATATTTGCTTTACACTCTTGTGTTTTCTCCTTCTGTTGCCTTGACGCACGCATATTCAGAAAACATTCAAGTTTTTATCTATGATTTTGTTTTATTTCTCCTGAGCAAATAAGAACAAAATCTATAATCTGGTTTGGATCATCCAAAGCAATCTCCTATAACTACAGGCCCCACTCAAACATATAATCCTGTAGCACTAGCCAACATCTAACTCCATTTTTTTTTTTACGCTGGGTAGGAAAAAAAATGTTATTGCTCTCCCCCCAGGAGTGAGATTAAGTTGGAGGTCTGTGTGGCTCAGAGAGAAAAGATCATTAGCCTTGATCAGATTGATTAAACTCAGCATGAGCAGCTCAGAACATCCCTTACCCAAACAAAGCACCAGGTCACTAAATCTATCTGCTAGTCTCAGAGGCCAGTCACATGGGCCAGGATTACACTTCATCTGTTACTGTCCAACTGTATACGAGTCGTTTCTCTCTTACCTGTGTTCATGGTCACTGTCAAATCATCAGTGAGGAGAAACTTAAAAGATGACTATCCTTCACCATATGAATAGATAACAAATATGAAAAAAGAAATGCAACCCAACAGAGCACCTAACCTGCGTGTGCCTGTCAGACTTTGCTTTGGGCAGCAATGGCTCCTATGCAGCAATCTCCAGCCTCTGATGAAGAAATTAAAATCAGTAGCTTGGGACAACTTTAATTGACAATGAAAGAAACGTGTGCATGTTTAAACGGCCGTCATAAAACGCACTATTGAATCAATTCCACACATCAGGCTGACATACTGTAAGTAACTGTGTGAGCGCTAAAGTTAGGCTCAATCTGCCTGTGCTACCGTGGACCTACAGTATATTGGCAGCTATGTTGATCATCCTTTAGAGCCGTTCTTTCTTGTTTCGATTTTTTACACACCAAGTTGCTGCAGGATACAAAAGAGCTTCACCTCAACCAACAAGTAAATCCCTGCTTTTACACTATTGCATGATTAGTAATAATAGTAATGCAGTTTCATAATAATCTTATACACAACTGACTAGTACAACAGTCACATGGTACATTTTTCTGCACTGAGTAACAGTTTAAGTGCATTTTTGTGAAAATACTTTCATACTTAACATTTTCAATGTACTGAATGTATGTAGACATCTTAAACTGTTGCAACCCTACCTTACATCCTGGACCAATGTCTTCCATCTATAGTGTTATTTCTTTATTAGCCTCTACAGGAACACCACCAGGCAATGAGGCAAGCGCGCAGTATGCTTATATAATAAAACTATACATCACACATGCAGTCAGCCAGAGAGAAGACATGCTTGCATATTGGTACGCAGGTGGCAGACTGCAGCGGATTCACCGGTATAAACAGGTCACTCTCACGGGCGGATCATCAATCGAGGCCTTACACTGTAAGCACGAGGGCCACCGGCCACCTTCAAGGGGCAACAGCCTCCCAGGGGTTTTCAGTGTGTTTCTGCATCATCAATCTCGACCAACCTTTGAACACACGGTCACCGACACTAATTAGACCAAATATGGTCACAGGGAAACCCTAAAAATAGAGGAGAAAGGAGTGCAATAGTACTCTAAGGGTTTGGTATCAGAGACAAAGAACCATTAAATAAATCTATTGAGTTGTCTTTAATACACAACACGCTGGGAACTAGGAACACATCTCCTTGTTTTTAATTAAATTACATGACTTCAGAGAGCACAAATTAATTAAGGTGAATTACACTTTAAATCTTCCATCTTCATTAAACTAAATATCTTCACCCTGGAATATGATCTTTTTATCAAACAAAACTAAACATTTACAGTCTTTAAATACCAAAATGCATTTTTTAATATTAGAATATAGAAGATTATAGAATATTAGATTAGATAGATAGAAAACATTTAGACCTCTGCACAAGGAGAGGTATTCCTTTAACAAGACTCCTAAAGAGTTAACCTACAGCACATGCCCTTGTCCAGTGCAAAGAAATACCTGCAGTACATACTTCAAATGAGTGGGAAAACTGCTGAGCTAAAAGTGCAGGTCGTAGTGACATCGCCTTGACCTATGCAAATATAAACCACACTCCACAATATTTGCTACTTTAGTACAGTACTAATACAGTGAAGTACCAACTTCTTCTGGACCCCAGGATCCTTTGGGAGTTGCCTACCCTGCCTTGTGTTAGTCACAGAGTAAAATCATCCGCTCTTCAACACCCTCCTCAGTTCTCCTCCACTCTCCCTTTCTCTCACACACATAAAGCTTTCTTGCCCCTCACCTCACCCCACTCTCCATCAGTCTGGAGGGGCTACTCTGTCAAACAGTGTTGCCAGGATTTGTAGAACTGCCACCATTTACTGCTGTTCCCAACTTTCCTTCTGACATTTTCCCATCAGTGGCTTCAACAGTACTGACACGGGACTTGGCTCCAAGGGTTCACACATGTTCACAGACACACACACACACACACACAGTCATCACATGTTACTTGCATTTCTGATGTAGGAACAAACTGGAAATGTCAACTTCAAACTGTACTATACATATTCTACATGTCAAGCACGGACCAGAATTCAAACAGAGTTTACTGGGTTAGCAATAAAATGACACTATGACTTATGAGTCTCTATTTCCTTTATGCCACAAAATAAACAACCTGTGCTTGGTATAAGGATTGAAAAATAACTGCAGTGTGAAAGTTTTTAGTTTCAAAAGAAAACCTGGAGCAAGAGGGTTTGTCATAGTGATTTCCCCTGCTGGTTCAGGTCGTGTGATAAGTAATCCATCACCCCAAGCTCGGCAAGGAGGAAATGCAATGCAGGAAGATGCAAACACACACACACACACACACACACACACACACACACACACACACACACACCCAGAGGCCAAAAAACTGTTTCTACCGGTTTCTGTCAATCTGACTGTCTGATTTGACTGACTGACAGACTCA
>JAUBNQ010000010.1:14049381-14066125 GCA_032353495.1 Ctenopoma kingsleyae | reverse complement strand
GTTGAAACAAAATCTACAGAAGATAAAATCCAAACAAAGATCACCAATGGAAAGAAAAGAGATATATATATATATATGTGTGTGTGTGTGAGTATATATATATATGTGTATGTGTATATATACATACACACAGTACAGCAGCAGAGGCCAATCTGTAATGCTAGAAAATAAAATCACAGCCGCCTGCCACTCTAGGAGCCACATGTTGGAAGACAGCGCACTAACCCAAGAATGTAAAACAGCCTCTAGCTTAACAGGGCATCCCTATGGAGAACTTGGTATTTTGATCTGCTTTTGAGGCTGCTGGGCATGGGTCTTCAAGGAATGCTGTATTAAGTTATAGCATGCTCAGGAATATTTCAGTGTGACTCTCCACTGCACTGGTTCAAAGTGTTTGTCTGCAACTACATTTCAGTCAGAGCATTAAAAGGTGCAGTATGTAACCAAGCAGTGATGCAGCATCATACAATGTACTGAAAACTCAGGTCAAGCTAAATTAAAATGATTCCACATTTTACAACTGAAAGCAAAATATGGTTTTCACACAGTTGATATAATTGATTTCTGTGTTGTGAAGCCTACTTTGATGACAACAGCAACTATTAAAAAACCTAAAATGCAAAGGGACACTAGATATCCCATAACACACCAGCATAGCTCTTAAATGCAATCTTTCACATTCATGACTGCATGAACCACATGCTATATCTGCTTTTGAATTCTGTTCTATTACTGACCTCTATAAATGCATCGCCAAAGGGTCTTCAGCTTACACAGTGATATTACAGATCAGGTCAAGCCACAGGGTTAATAAAATACTGCCTTCTGGAGATACAGCATGTGCTCCTCTGACATCTAAACAAGACACCAGGTCTCACTATGCTATTCAGCTTCCTGAACTGACCTGAACCTAGTTCAACGAGTCATGGTATACTCCATAAGTGGTGAGATTTACCATCAAGCTATTAAGACTGAACATCTCTGTAAGTCTACAGAGTTTCTGGCGCATTCAGACAACAGAAAGGAGAGCAATGGTCTGATTGAAACCCCATCATGAATGACAGAGCATTTGCCAAACTGAAGCATAGGGACTGTGTTCGTCTGATGTAAAGTAGATGCTGTTTATCTAGTCACTGGCCAACACTCTGCCTTTCCTCTCGTCTCATCTCTGATCACAGTCCATCATCCTTTCTTTCATTGTGCTCCCTCATATCTTACTCTCTCTGCTTCCTCCAAGCTGGAGCAAAGGATGTTTGATGCACAGTAGAGGTTGTTTATATTATCACAGGCCATGAGTCTGCTTTTTCCCTCTACTCATCTCTCAACAAAGTCCCCTCATGCTTGCTTTCTTTGTGGCCCTCTGTTGAAACTCATAATCTAGCCACAGAGCTAAACTGCTTCTGCTCACACATGCTATGAAACAAGTCTGGAGAAGCAGAAAATGTCATGTGTGACACTAAAATCTCTTGGATTATGCAAGTGTGGGCTAATTTAAATGGATTCATAATTGGAAGTACTAAACTCCTTACAAAAGCAAAATAAAGGTACATGAAAATTGATCATGAGTTTCAAGACATAGTTTTGAGCAGCTTCATGCACTACCTGAAAAACATAGTTCAATAAATAATGTACAAAGTTTTAATACTGAGTCTTCCTCAAGGACATTAAGAACAAGCAATGTTAAAAACCACTAAGTGTTAAAACCATGAATTTGAAGCTTGACTGATACATGATTTTAGTCTGTCTGAGCTCATCCTTTTCATCCTACTGATGAGTTTCCACTAGTATTCCAGAGCTGTTTTCCAATAAGGTGTATCCCACATAGCCTCGGGCTCTGAGCTCCACTGAGAACCCAGTCTTTTCAATGTACTTTGTTATTAATAAGGAAACATGTAGTACGTTTTTTCAGAGGAAGTCTCAAAAGCTGTCTTACATATACACACAGTACAAGATGCCTCAGTGCAAAAATATGTCCATGGCTATGAATCCTCTCTGTGTACTTTTCTATCCAATCCTTATTAAAGCAAATCTCAGAAGCTGAAATGTAGACACAAACTTTCATTAAATTGACAGCCAG
Organism: Ctenopoma kingsleyae; assembly: GCA_032353495.1. NCBI lineage: Eukaryota > Metazoa > Chordata > Actinopteri > Anabantiformes > Anabantidae > Ctenopoma > Ctenopoma kingsleyae. Next base: position 14,064,048 of record JAUBNQ010000010.1, on the reverse strand, counting down.
TCTGATTCCAGTATCTCTACATTAGTGTGCAATACCTGTAGCAACAAACAAAAAAGGCTAAATTAATCAAGAAGACAGTCACAGGGTATAAAAGGAGAAATCAGACGTGGGCTGCAATAAAAAGAAATAAATAAATTCCAAAGTAAATTCAGATTCAGATGAAAGCGGTGAAGATTTCTTCACCAATGAATCCCTGAGGGTTTTGGAGGCAAATGAGAGACTTTTCAGACCTAATCCTTACCAAGCTAACTAAAGGATTTACCGAGGGCAGAAAAGCATGCTTGCATTGAAAAACAACCTCCTCTCTATCCATCATCCTATTTCTTTGCATAAGAAGTAAGTTATGCAATTAACTTTTGCTTCTATAGAAAAAGATGAGGAAGGAACATACAGTAATACTGCAAGGTATGGCAGCCATGTTCTCAAGTTGAATCATGGGGTTACTTAGTTACTTAGATGTATTTTTTTTTCCTTTTTGGCTTAATATTTCTTAAATAAATAATGGCACATTGAAAAAAAGTTCATCTGAAGTTGTATCTGCCTAATACCGGGACCAGCTATGATCAGATAGTTTTTATTATGTTTACACAAAGTTAAATTTAAAAGGTGTGGTACCATCTGCGGAACAGGACGGTAGAGTACTAGTTGTTAATATGTATAACAGTGTAAAGATAAATACACATTAAGATGTACTGATATATACTATATGAGATATAGTTGCACAAAGAAAAGGTGAACAGTGACTTCTTCTGAAAGTTATTGTAAATATTCAGTCTGTTAATGTGATATGGAGCCTTAGAACTTAACCATCCTGAGAACAACTATCTACTGTGATTGTTGACAGCATTTTATAAAATAATCATCTGTAATTTTCACAATAATCTTCTCATTATAGATAAATGGCTAAAGCACAGCAGCAAGTCATCTCAGAGGGAGTTCTAGCTAAACATCAGAGGCAGAAAGAAAAAGACCATTTCACTCACACACTAAAACACAGCTGGAGAACAATGCTCCAACGCAATTTTATAACATTTGAAGAAATCGCTGTACAACTGCAACTTACACAGTACATGTAAGTGTATTTTTTATGCTTTTATGCTAACTTTCACAGCAAAACTAAACTACTTCAGGAGTTCAGAATAAATGTTATTTATGTATAAAATAATAAAATATATATTTAAAAAAACTGAAGATATACTGCTACTATTTGAAGGCAGATAACAAGAAAGTGTTTCATGTATTGTTGGTTTCTTTCATTAAAGGGATTTTTTCCTCTCCACTGTTGTGTGCTCGCTCAGTGGATATTTGTTGGGTTTTTCCTCTGTAATTGTGTAAGGTCTTGACCTTACTATGGTAAGTGTATTGAGATTATTCTGTTGTGATTTGGCACTACATAAAGAAACCTGAATTGAATCTTGAGGGTAGCTGTGCGACTGTTCAGGGTTTATTATTAGACTTGGTATCACATTTACAGTAACTTGCACGTCTCTTATTAAATCCCTCCAATACCTTGATATTTTACCTCATTACATGATCAAAGAGCTTCACTGGTCTATTTTGGTATAGCAGCATAGATGATGTTCTCTAGATCAGAGGTCTCCAACCACTGGTACCGGTCCATGGGTAATTTGGTACCGGGCTGCACAGAAAGAAAAAAAATATATTTTCTTTCCGTTTTCACACACCTCAGTCTTTTATTTTGAAACAATCACAGTCTTTTATTTTGAAAAACTGGATTCTCTGCCATTAGCTCCTATTAATGTGCTCCGTTTGTGAACATGCCTGGTGAGCATGTCTGTGCGGAGCATCAGTTGCTAGAGATTACAAATGACGGTGGCCTTAAAAGTGAGTTTGAGACGATCTCTGTATAACCCACCAGCGCTTTAGTTGCCACAAAAGAGAGCTTTTCAATCAAATCAGCTTTTCAATTCAACCGCAACCCCACCCTCACCCCCCGTAAGACCAGCCCGTGGCAAAGAACAGGTTGGGGACCATTGCTCTAGATGACTGCAAGAATTGAGAGGCCTGATTACTAGATGTCCATAATTTGAAATCTGTGATTCTTGCTGTGGAGTTTGCTTTTTATTTGAAACTTCAAATGCAAACCATGATTGTACGTTGTTCCTGTCTTGTGAGTCACTCTAGTTGCAGTGGAAAGTAGTAGAAAGTCTATTATTTTGTCCCACAAAATGCCACTCAGGGACCTCACAAGGCAAGAGGGACGAGAAAAAGCCCTTTCTAACCGAGGCTATTTGACAGGACTTCAGAAAGCCACAGAGGAAACGAAATGATAAAGTGAATAACAGAAGGCGAATAAGCTGAGTGGAGGATGTGTGCACATGCACTCCTTACACTCCTATCCCTCCTTATTCTGTTTAGAGCCAAGCTTTATCCTGAACTCTCCCACATTGTCACAAACTTTCTCCATGAATGACAAGTTAATCCGTAAGACAAGGCCTTTGCTGATTTCATGGCAAATCTTGACAGCGAAACACAAAACTACAGATGTGCAAATGCAGTTGAGGCTTTCTAATCCTGATAAAGAATAAAATAAATAAACAAATTCACTGATTTATCTAGCAGCACCGCAACATATACAGTATTCCCCATGTAATGCTGGATGTCAGAAAAGAAAATTGGGGTCAGATGGAATGGATTAGAGATGTGCGATGTTAAACAAATATAAGGGTTTTGTTCACTCAACAGTAAAAGATTTTTGCCATCTCAGGTGTACTTATAACATTTGAAAGTGTGGTCCACTGTATACCCCACCTCTTCCAAAGTAATACCAATTTATTAAGAAGAAATAAGTGGGCATTAATGATAAAACTAACTGAAACACAGATACAAATCTTAACAAATGTCCTTACTACATAGGCGACTGTTTGTTGTTACAATAGTTAACTGTTAAATTAAGAAATACATGGCTATTTCTTATCAAACCATTCTTAATGACTGAAAATATCCATGTTTGCTGCTAAATAAGAGTGAATCCAGATTCCACTGGAGAACATCGGTCAGATCCAAGTTAGACTCAAAACAAATAACCTGTAACGCCACTGAATAAACATGATACAGATTACCCCAACGTTCCCACAGCAGGGTTTGGTTTTACTGGTTTGAAGTTGAAGTTATCCATGTCATTGAAGTGACTTGTGTGTTGCACTGTAATGTTAGCACGGCTGCTTGGACAAACATCCAGGGTAAACACCAGACATGTCCAAAGTCCACTAGATTTTATACAGCCCACAGTTTATTTTTTGTTTTGTTTTTTACGTACTCGGAAAAAAATCGGTCATAGCATCCGGCCCAGACCTACCCCCCACATACAATTACGTGCACATATCTTAAATACCGCCATACTGCAGGTAGCACATCATCTCCATTAGCTCAGCTTGTAAGGGGTTGTGCTCTGACAAACCAGCCCTGACACACAGATACATGCATTCACCAACTGCCCACCAGCACGCAAACTAAATATGTTTTTCATTTGTTCACTCCTGTGAGGCTTATATTTGGTTACAATGCCATTTAAAATGATTACTGCGACAATGAAAATGAAATTGTTATAAAACAGTGAGTATGTATGTAAACATAACGTATATATGTAAATCCTACTGAAAAATATCTGAAGCGACCATTGGCCCCCTGACATTATCAAATCTGGCCCTCATTAAAAATAAGTCTGGACAACCCTGATATACACAAATACAGCTGCACTGTCTATGAGATGAGCATTTTATCATCACAGGCTGTCGGCACACAACTGTAACTCCAGCTCATTAAACAGTGAGAGGCACCATGCAGTGATGCAAGATACAACATCACTACAGTACACTGTCTAATTTATACTGCACATTATGTCACCTGTGTTGTGTGGCAATATATTTTTTTAAATTAACAAAGAATTATCCACTAAATAGTAACATACATGAAAACCAATGCAATTAGGCCGACCATATCCAAAAGGCACATATTTTTTCTTAAATGTCTGTTTTAATTAAGTGTATTTATTGCTGTGTTATTGTTTACAAATATATTCAGTAAATTTGCTTGGAAAAACTGTATTAGTTAGTAGTCATTGCAGTTTAACTTGCCTCAGAGGAAACCTGGGGCAACCCTGCAACCCTGCAAACCCAGTAATGGGTTTGGTCCAGTTTGTTTAATAATTTCATACTAGCTGGATGTGTCAAAAATCTAATTTGGTTGTAAGCCGTGAGCCAAGGAACAAGTGATTACATTTGGTGCAGATCCGATTTTTTTTTTTTTTTTTAATTGTTCAGCCTAAGCAGAGTAAAGTACTGTGGATGATTTCTAGATATGTTTCTTATACAAATAATCATACACATACACGTTTACACTTAATAGAGACAAGTGTAACCTTGCACACTGCTGACTCAAAGCGAAAGCAGGTTCACAGGGGGGTCACTGAAAGGTAATAATGTGAGAAATTAATGGGGGAGCACCATCTCTTTTGCCAATGCCATAAAAGTGCTGTAAGTTCAAGTTAGAGAACAGGATAAAGGCAGTGGTTGACATATACTTTATCAAAGCCTTTGGACAAGGCTCACCAGGGACAAGGTCGAGCAGAAATGAGCAGAGACAGAAAAAGACGGGAAGTAACTGTGATAAAATGTACACCAAATGCGTATAGAGATAGAATATCCCTTCCTTTGCACCGGGCAATATTAGAAAGTAAATGATCTTTATTTAAAATCGACTTATCTCTAATGTGTGGTTCATTAATTCAGTGTAAAGCTAACCAATTTACCACAGCCTGAGAGCAGGCAAGTCCTGAAGAGTGTGAGCTGTAAAACAGTGTAGTGATTGGATTATTTAAGTTGTTTTTAATGAGAAAAAAAACAACATTTGTTTTAGTAGGGGAGACCAAAACAGATTCCAAACAATTCAAATGACACAAATAAAGCAAGAGATGACTTGTCTTAAAGGATCCAACTGAGGAGAGCAAGGAGTTCGAGGCTGTGATGTGCTGATGCTCAATGTCTTACAGACATAAAACTGTGGGGTAGTTACGTGAAACATGAGATTACTCAACCTAACCCAACTCTGATCTGCAAAGAGCAGCAATAAAAGGTTTTGTGAGGTCAAATGTAGCTTAAAATGCTGTTCCTTGTACGAAAGGCAACCTAAATAAAAAGAGATGTTACAATGAAGTTTGAAAGGTTACTAGATTTAAATAGATCATCTTCACTCCACTTCCATTTACTTCTGTGGGTATGTGGGTAATTGACTAAGTCAAACAAAGACTTTATGTTTTCTGTAATATATTATTTGGTTATATCTATTTTAAAAGCAACTTGTTTTTCCACTATCCACTATTGTGTTCAGACACAAGCAGACCAACGGCCATAATTATAGTGATCATCCTACAAAAATGAAACGCTTATCATCTAGAGTATGTGGCACAGAGATGTTAAAACGCACAGTTAGAAAGCTAACATCACTAAACAATATGAATATTTTAAACTGGAAAAATTGGCAGGTACAGACATTTATTTTGTGCATGAAGCCATTGAATGACTATCAAGTGCTGGCCTGGCATGGCTGCTTTCCTGTCCATTAGGGCCCTCCAGCCTAGCGGACTTAATGACATTTGATTTTCAACTCTGCTCATTTTTCACTACATTTAACCTTGATTTTAAACTCCATTGAAGTTTGTATTAATCTCATTCACGACTCGCTGCAATTAAATTCTGAAGTAATGACTAGTGCTCAGTTAACTAACACATTCATTTAACAGCGGAGGAGAAGCATTTTTGTATCTATTCAAGATTTAAAATTGTAGAGAAGTAAACTGCTTTCTCTCATGTTGCTGGTGACCGCAAGGTGACCTGGAATTCATAATATTTTATCTTTGAAAGACTTGTTAGTTACTGGTAGAGACCACACTCATTATGCATCATTAGTCCATGATGTTGGAAGCATTCATGGCATAATGATGGAGGCCAGAAATTTCTTCAGATGGATGGTGAGACTGTTATCTCAAGTTGTATTATCATATAGTCAAGTGCGATACAGCAGTATTTGCAGTGTAAAGCTTTTCAAGACTACTGAAACTGCCAAAAAAAAGATCTGGAATCATTATATTAATGAGCTCAGACCTTTGTCTAAAAACCACCACACCACCGCATCATCTCAGATCAGAGGCTGTGGATATAATCTGAGGTTCCCTTAAAATGTCGCAGGGATTTAGTAAACTACAGAGGAAAGTTTCCATAGACTTATCAGCAGCCGGAATCACTCATATTAATTTATAATTTAGTACAAACTGCTTAACTGAATTCCTGCTTCAAACACATAAATCTTTAATGTTAACTTAAACGTGTTGTTTGAGTGAAATTGTTTATTCACATTTTAGGCAATATTCCATAATTTCTATGTGTTTGCTACTAGAATATAGTTGCTAATATACAGTATACACTGATGTTGCTTAAGTCACAAATGTTCTGAGACGTCTGCTCACAGTGTAGCAACGCCAACAATCCATGTTACACTGCTTCATCTGAATAAACCTCTCACCTGTTTGTAACTGCACAATTTTGCACTGTGCTTGCCACCAAAATACAGACACAGGCAGAGCAAATTTCAAGGTCAGGTCAGGTCGGGTCGGAGCGCTGCAGTGGACATTAAAATAAAGAGTCTATTGGAGGCGTCTGTCCATTCTGCATCCCGCATAGAAACATTACAGAATAGCCAAGCCCCTGCTAGCCTCTTGACGATGCCACCCATGACTTCAGGTCTTATTTTGGTAAGGCAATGTTGCAGGTTGGATGTATAGGTGCAAACAGGCCACAACTGTGCATAATAAGCTGCATCCAGTGAGGAAAAAGTGCAACTACGTACATTCCAAACAAAACATGTCTTGTGGCTGCCTGGCATTCTGCTCCATTAAGGTTGCTGTCAGTGGGGTATTTCTGCCTCTTCTACAGTACAATGAGCGTCTCTCTGTATGACTCCTCAACACTGATGTAAAATGGCAGCCTTAGTAAGCTCTAGCAAGCACTTGCTCTTTGATTATAAGGAGCTGAAACCAAAACCTGACATTTACTGGTGGTGTTTCAGAAAGCTGAAATTCTTTCTGCAATTAAAGTGCACTCTAGCTCTGTTGGAAGTATCACAACGTGGCATCATGTCATCTGTATTTGTACATTTAACCATGGAAATGAGACAAATACATGATCAAACAACAGATATGCAAGCAGGCTGTTATTTAAGGGTGAATTTAATTTGGACACAACAGGCAATCTAGAAGGACAAATGTTAAAAAAAAACAAAAAAAAAAAACATTCAATGATAACAAATTAAAGATGACATTTATTTTTCCCTGAATACTGATCTTTTTTCCACATCTAGACAAATCTGACTTCTATGAAAATTTGAAATGAGTTCTTGTACTCTAATCCCTGTTCAAAGTGACCTGAAAGAGATTTGTTTCCATTGCATGAAATCTCTGATTATGATCATGAACTCATCAAATGACATGAAGAGATCATGTTTCTTTGTTCCCCACTATCAAATCCTCTGTCGGATTATTTCTTCCAATGACTAAAACAAAGGTTAGACAATTATACAAACATACAAACCTACAAGGTTATATTCAGACTGCTGGAGAGGTGGTTCTTAAACAGCATTTAATCTACGCGATGTTATATTCTTCTCTGTCATTTCATTCTGAAGGTACTGTATGGACACTGCAGTGGCCTCTTTGGGAGTGTTGTGCATGTAAACATGCGTAAAAGTAAAGACCTTACACAGGTATCAATCAAAATAAATCATAACATAATGGACACATGGAAAAAGTTATTCGTGTTTACAAATCAAACTGTGAGCCTCCAAGCAACCGTTACAAAGCACAGAAGGGAGTAGAAGCCAAAGGGAGGCCATTTGCTCTTGCAGACGGTGATAACAGGCCTGTAATGATGCCCGAGTTTATAAGACAAGTATTGAGTGCAAAACTGGTCTAAAAGGAAGACTGATAAACGCATGACATTCGCTGTTCACAACACCCTACCAGCATAATCTGTCACCACCTATTTGAAACCACTTTCTGAGCCATCATCAGTGATTAGACTTTAAGTGTAAGTGTGGCTGCCACACTTTGGAGATTTCTTTTTAGGTTTTGTTATTGCTGTACACTATTTGACTGCTCTAAAGACAAAGTCAATTGCTTTCATTTGATATCAGAGCACTCTTGCCACTCCCCTCTTGTTTTTTATTGTGACCTAATGATGCATCTATACAGATTGATGTTTTTATTATTAACAAGAAGTTGAGAATGTACTGATAACAGTAATGGACATCTGGTCTCATATTACCCTCGTGTGTTAAATTAAATATTCCCATCCTAAAAGAGGATTACGCTCTTAAAAAGGTTAAGAACTGCAGTTGCTAGTTTTACACAGAATGTAGTGGAATACTGAAATACATAGAGTTGTATGTTACATATAATTTGCATGTTTACACAGAAACATTTAGTTAATGTTTGATGTCAACACCAGTCTCCTGTTGTATATATTATTTAAGCATTAATCACAAAATATGGCTACTGACTATAATGGCTATTGTAATCTTTATGGTAAAATGTGGTATTGGGTGTATCCCAACAAACATACTCAATGCACCATCTGAAATGGTGCAGAAAACATCCACTAGTCACTGAAGAAAACATATTCATATGTCACTCTGCATGAAACCCAGTGTTAATAAGTCATATGGAACATGCATCTGTCATACTGCTCTTTTTTATTATTGCTGCAGGAGGGTCAGAGGAATTACACAGGATGGGAGGAGGTGTTCTGATAGTTTATCAATGATAGTAGCACATTAGTATCGACACCAAGAACTCACTGGGGAAAGCAAATCTTATCTTTCCAAAACTAGGAAGACGGGGGAGTTGGGAGTGAGGGAGAGATAATGGGAAATAAGAGGAGTGCGAGAGAGGAGGGAGAGGGAGCACAGAGAGTTGGAGGCAAGGGAGATATGAGATGCAAGAAATCTTGGCAGAAGGCTTATCTTTTTGGTGAAATAAGAAGCAGGATGAGACTGAAGACTGTTGTTTAAGGGTGGGACTCGGAAATCTACACAACAAGCCAATCAGTAAAAACTCTAATATGGTTACAGAAAGAGCTGAGGTGGTCATGCAGTGAACTGGCCCAATTAAAAGAATAAACAGACAACGTTATGTTCAGAAAATTCCAGCATGGGTGTAATGGTCTTTCAGCTGACAGTAGTTGTGAATTTCTTTGTTGGCTGTGGTAACTCATGTGGATAACAGTGCTGGTATTTGCTATCATACCCATTGTTTCTTTTGACAAAACTCCCATCCGGGTCCTTGAGCTACGCATTTGATTTGAAGAGAGACAGAGAGTGTTTTTTTGGGGATAAGGCCCTATTCAAACATGAATGACCTACACTCTGTATTGTCCCTAAATGCAGCATTAAATCAGAACAAAAAGTGACACCTCTAACAGGCTGGCAGCAAGTTAGGTGGGGAGGGGGGGAAGTAGTGTTGTGGTTCTGGAAAACAAAACCGTAACACAAGACCACTGATGTGTGTCACACTCTACAAGCCTTACAGTTCACTAACATTTTCTTATTTTACTTTGTTTTTTTAAAAGACTGTTCCCAAACTATGATTCAGTGATCATAATGCAATACAACTCAGTGTCAGTAAATGTTAATACTGAATTATTTCACAGCCCATAGAAAATATAAATATTTCTCCAAAAAAAAAAAAAAAAAAAAAGAACAAGAAAAAAGAGTGACCCGGCTCAAGCATGGAAAATAAAATAGTTATCCTTTCTGCTCGGATACCTCAGACTTCTTATGCTATGCGTCTTTCAGTGCCACCTGCATAAGTAAACACCTATACGTGCTTGAAATTATGGAATGGCTGCAGTACGCAGCTGTACTGAAAAACAACAAGATGATTGAGAAGAAAAAAAAAACACTTTAAGGAGATACTGTATTTTGCCAGAGAGTTCCACTTTGGGAAACACACAGTATCTCTTATCTTTTCTTCAAAATGTTTTCTTTATGCACTGAAGGAAACAGAAAGTTGTTTGAATGGGGGAACTAACACTCAAAGTAGCTTTTGAGAAGTGTTTTGCATTTAAAATATATATCGGCTGTCAGCAGAACACTTTAGAAAATATAAAAAAAGCATGACACAGGATGAGATAATTCACTTTGAATTTCAGTCTCAGTGGAAGACATGGTAGAATTTGTTGGGAAGACTGGCATAGAAATCCGAAGGAAAAAAAAACAAAACAACCAACAGCATCCAAGATTGAAGAGGGATGAACAGAGCAAAACAAACAAGCTGAGAACAAAAAAAATGGAAGGACAATAAAGAGGAAGAACACTGGGGTGGGGCTGACAAATCTCTTAATCTCTCTCTCGCGCTCCCTGGCTCTGTTTGTTTTCTGCTGGTTTTGGCCTGAAGTCGCATGTCGATCCCCTCGTAAATTGCCTGCGTCGATCCAGCCTTACAAGCTTCCACATACTCCCCTAGTCCCTGTTAAAATGGTCACGCCAATAAAAGCCCATTCAATTGTAATGAATTGAGAGAGGAGCTAAAAGACTAAAGGGTCTGATTTGGTGACAATTGTTGATGATCCTCGATTGAGTTAGGATTGAGCTAGCCAGCCTCTCCAGTCCTACAACACGGTTGGTATTGTTGGGGATTTCAATGAGGAAAAAAAATGCTGCCAGTTTCCATTTCTTCTCATCTATCTGAAATACACTTCTAGACATTGTACAGTATGAAGGGAGGCACGTCACTCAGGAGACAATGTAACTAAATCTACAGGCATATGGCATGCTCATAGACACGCACTGTGATGAGCAGGAATATGGCATCTGTCTGCAAAACACAACACAACACAACAGAAAGGAAATAGGTGATCACAGCTTGTCATCTGATGCCAACTGACTAATGTAACACAAGATGCTCTAATTACAGTGACAGCAGCTCAAACGGTTAGGACCCCACTAAATACACGCTTAGATGAAGAGTCATAGATCAGTCCTCGCCTTTCTGATAACTGCCCAGCAAAGTCACTCCAAATCAAAGTATTACAGAAGAGGCGGAAAAATGTCATGGTAGGGTAATGGCAGTCAAATCCTGCAGGGACGCATTGAGTGAACTGCTGATGCTGTAATCTCCAGGTAAGCTGTTGTAACGCTCACATCCCTGATCTTCATTCTCGGCCTCACGCTTGCAAAACTATTAACATTGAGCAAGGGATTCTTGCAAAACGCCATGAACCCCCCCCCTTTCCCCTGAGCCGATTACAGCTGCGAGGTCAACAGAAGCTAATGTGACTTTGTCTGGAAGTGCCCGGTGTGGCCCTGAGGTGCTGAGCAGCACAACCCTGGATTACATGGACGGAGAGATTCTAAAATAGAAAAGTACACAGTGCAAGAATTAAACACAAAACAGGCAGAAGGGGAAAAATATTTTTGTCTTTGTTTGCAAAAGCTGAAGATAGAACAAAACCTTATGAACACGGGTGAACAGGAAACCTCGTTTTATTTCTTGCTTTTTGTATCAACAGAGGACTATTGATTTGTTTCTCCACGGCTCTGACAGCTCAAGTGTAATGTGCACAACAATGTGCTGGAGAGAACACCTATCATTTTGCTCTGGTTTGGGAGAATACTGTGTCCTCTCCAACAGCAAACAAAAAAATTAGACAAAGGATACAACCAACCAGTAATTTAATGTCTAATAAATATACACTGAGTTTTTCTTAATGTCTGCATTGTAGAGATGATACTGTTTTACAGTTAAATTCCCAGTAGCTAACAGCAGTTAGTTTTAGTATATCAGATTTTAATTATCATTAAAACTGTGGTTGATTACTGTGCTTTGAAAACTACCATCAATGTGGGGGGTATAAGTAAGGGGTAAAGACCAGGGGAATCCTTGTCCTGGTGGTTCCCAACCATTCCTAAACTTACAGCTTCTGATTGGCGAAACACACCTGATCCAGGTAATCAGCAGTAGGCAGCGTACGGATAGCTGGAAAACAAGCAGCACAGTGGCCCTTAGGAGCAGGATTGGCCACTGCTGATATAAACTCAGGTACTTCATTGCAGGTCACTTAATTCATAATCCATTTATAATTCATTTTCCTGAAAAAGTTATTTTACTGCTTTTGAGAAACAGCAGAAATGCTGAACTAAAGCATGATGAAAATATCTTGCAACCTAAAGTCACACTGAAGGCATCCTTGTTCAGTGATACTGAACTGCTTGCACATTATTGACATATTCATATATATTGTTTTGTGCATTTCAAATTTTTAAAGGGGAAAAGACAGCTTGTTTATACATATTTCATTTGCTTTTTATCATTTTTACCAAATAAATATCCTTTTAATGCCGAAGTTTAAATACTTAACATATACTGTCATAAGCCAGATTTTATGTGGTTGTCACAGCACCCCTCTCTGCCAAATATAAGGTTATTTACCTATAGTGAAAAGGTTAAATTAATTTACATAACTGACACCATGTTCCTTTCATGTTACACTTAAAGAACATTTGAGTCCATTATAAATGACCTGGTGTATTCATCAGCTGCCCTCAGCTTGAATATACTCACCTTCCAGCCACAGACAAAAAACATCTTAGAAGTCAAACTACACAAGTTACTGTTGTTAGGAAAAGGTCAAATACATGGACTCAGAGTGGTAATGTCAACTGCTGCATTACAGCACGTCCACTATTTATCTGCTGCACACCTCTGAAGAAAGAGATGTGAAAGCTGTTGGCAAAAGTGTGAAAATGAAACGCTGAGCTTTCAAGCACCATCATCTTTAAAAAGCTATGTCTTTGTCAGAGACAAAAAAAGTGTAGATAGCACAGAAAAAGGACTAGTTCACTGAGTTTGAAATCGCAGAAAAAAAAAACGTACCATTGTCAAAACGATTGTTTCACAGTTTTAACACCTGGTCAACCATTGTGCCAGGTGCCAATGTGTATCTAGCTCACCACTATGCCAAAAAAGAAAGCTGCTGTGTGTGTGAAAATATGCATTCAGAAAATAAACAATGCAGGTAATATGTGAAGTTTTTGGAAAACAACTAGAAGCCCAGGGCACCCCACGAACTGCCTTCTTTCAAGGTACATGACAGCAAGTCAATACTCTGTGTGTGTGTGTGCGCGCACACAGAATACATGTGGGTAATGCTGGTGTGTGCTGACCTACATTATCTCAGTGTGTGCTACTGTGAATGTCTGCTTGGGTTCAACTATGTTTCATTACACACTGTCATAATCCTTCTACCCACATGAGAGTTCACATGACAATCTGAAAATGGATAGAGCTATTTTAGACAAGTGCGTCGTAGACATCAGGCAGTCTAGTACTAAGGCTGTGTGTTGATCATACCACACAAATACCAATAAACAGCTTTACAGTGTCTGCAGAACATATGACAAGAATCTACTCTAGCTTATACTAAAACCACCTTCTAGCAAAACAAACTTTGCTGTTAGTAAGCTTCAGTTCCAACATGTTATTACTTGGATGACCTTTGCACTACATGATGCATCTGCAAGACAGAAAACCACTTGAGCTCACTGCAATGTTTCAGATGAGTGGGGCAATGCAGACATTCCTATTGACAGCAAGTCAAGGTTGTGTACTTCATGGTGATGCATGACATTCAGGCTTCAAATGATTCGGGTAAACTCAACCTTTCTGAACACATCAGCAGAAGAAGGTAAAAAAACAAAAAAGCAGCTGAAAAGCGGCTTGTAAAGTTCTCATCTGCAGGATTTAAATCCTCATGGTCTACCAGAACATCAAAGCCATGTCCGTGATATATCTTAGAATAATCAAGAGGATAATCTCTTTCAGTACCCGCAACTCTGCAGGACATTATCTGTCCTAAATATTCCTTATTTATATTATTACACATGCACATGCTTCAAATATTTTTGGTAAATTGATATTCAACTGTCTCCATGTGTCTCCTTGTACTCTTTTCACTAAAAACTTATTACTTGAATTATTTGTAACACAGACACAGTTCTCTGAAAAGCTCAGAGCAATAGGCTATGTTTAAGTCTAGAGAATCCGATTCAGAGGCCTGGCGAGAGAGTGCAAAGACAGAGAAGAAGAGCGAGGGCACATGCTTTGACCTAGACAGGGAGTAAACAAACAAACAGGCTGCCAGGCTATCGGCACACACAGTGAACAAACAGGGAGGCTGACAAATCTCCCCCGTATCTATGGAACCAAGCAATGTATCACGCAGGTTAGAAGGGTGAAGTGTTAGAACAACACACAGGTGGTGTTATGCAACTTTGGAGCAAATCCTTACAATCCTAGTCATATAATCTTGTTTTTTCTTCCTAATTACGTTATAACTCTCATTTTCTTTCCAATGATGAACTAGTATGTGTCACTGTTTTCATGCCATTGCTTGTTTTTGTTGAACAATGTGTGGAGAGAGCCTATTCCATAACTTGCAATTTGTTCAATACAGTCATGGCTGAAATTATCGGCACCCCTGGAATTTTTCCAGAAAATGCACCATTTCTCTCAAATTGTTGCATGTTTTGGTATACACCCTCTATGTGCACTGGATCAATACAAAAACATCAGAAAAAGCCAAATTTGACATAATTTCA
>JAUBNQ010000010.1:14026329-14049281 GCA_032353495.1 Ctenopoma kingsleyae | reverse complement strand
ACTCATTGCTGGCCACTTCAGAACTCTCCAGCGCTTTGTCTTCAACCATTTCTGGGTGCTTTTAGAGGTATGTTTGATGTCATTGTCCTGCTAAACACCCATGACCTCTGACGTAGACCCAGCTTTCTGACACGGGGCCCTACATTGCGCCCCAAAATCTCTTGGTAGTCTGCAGATGTCATGATGCTTTAAACACAGTCAAGGCACCCAGTGCCAGAGGCAGCAAAACATCCCCAAAACATCTTTGAACGTCCACCGTGTTTGACTGTAGGTACAGTGTTCTTTTCTTTGTAGGCCTCATTCTGTTCTCTGTAAACAGTAGAATGATGTGCTTTATCAAAAAGCTCTATCTTGGTCTCATCTGTCCACAAGACATTCTCCGAGAAGAATTTTGGCTTCCTCAAGTACATTTTGGCAAACTCCAGTTTGGCTTTTTTATGTTTTTTTTCTGGTTTCTGTGCCAGCAGTGGGGTCCTGCTGGGTCTCCTGCCATAGCGTTTCATTTTGTTCAGACATCAATGGACAGTTTGTGCTGACACTGTTGCACCCTGAGTCTGCAGAAGAGCTTGAATTTGTTTGGAAGTTGATTGGGGCTGTTTATCCACCATTCGGACAATCCTGCGTTGCAGTCTTTCATCAATTTTTTTCTTCTGTCCACGTCCAGGGAGATTAACTACACTTCCATGTGTTGTAATCTTCTTGATAATGTTGTGCACAGTGGACAAAGGAACATGAAGATCTCTGGAGATTGACTTGTAGCCTTAAGATTGTTGATATTTTTCTACAATTGTAGAAAAATTGTATTGTTGTGTTTCTTCAAAGATTACACACACACATATGAATGAGCACGTACAGACTAACCCCAAACCCTGCAACTCATACCTCTGAGCTGTCTCAATCTCCTTGAAAGGTTACCTTCCAGTAACGTGCAGTAAAGTCTCAGACGTGCGGGAGCTTTGCGTGATTATTTTTTTGGTTTCACTCCACCACTGTTTATTGTAATTTCATTAGCTCAATCTCTGTTATTCTAATTACACAGACACTTTTTTGCAGCAAATAAAAGTTAATGAGCTTTTCTGAAAATGGTTTGACGTGACCTTTTTATTTATTCATTTATATCTTCCCCCCTCCACCTCAACCTGTCCCTGTCAAACTGCACTATAGAAGGTCCCCGATACCATGGAATAGGGAGGGATGGACACACCCCTCTGAAACACACACACAAACACACTGCCAAACAAACCCTTTCCAATCAACATCAATGACTTTCCCCCCCTCTCTGTTTTCCATAGATCATTTAGCCTTGTCATCCATAAATCTGCAAAATGCCCTTTTCAAGCTGCTCATAAATACCCTCATAGATCTCCAAAAATGCCACCACACTCCGAGGCAAGAGCTGTTGATGGTAGTGAGCCCACAGCAGCGCGGCTCCCGACAGTCAGGAAGTGATGAATGTCAGAATGAATGTGTACATTACAGTCTGCCAAGCAGGGCCGATGGATTTGGGTTGAAGTGTCCAAGTGAGCAGGCAAAGTGATGATCAAGAGGGGTAACTGTAAATGTTATTTTCTTGTATGACCTGTTGTTAGAGAGTATGTTGGTCTTTGACTTTATTTTGCATAGCGAAAGGGTGGAGTGTGAGGCCATTTTGAAGTAAGGGTATAATTCTCCACATCCACGTTTCCACTCAGGCCTCAGCTTTTGAGTCACAGTTCAGGTCAAACTGTTTTTTTTGCTTGTATTTTAATAGACACAATCTTACTGTCTTAATATAATACATGTGCACAAAGACAAGTAATAGGTCCATTTACTACATGGCAAAGAATGTGGATGTTTGTGGTGTAAATGTGGTCTCTGTTTCAGAACCCCTACACTGAACTGGATTCAAGTATGTTCAATATTCAATAATAACATCAAAATGGACCTGTGTGAGCTGCATGACTGTGACACGTATCATAAAGCATAATAAATGTGTGCATTACTGATGGATAATAAAGTGTAATACTGCATTGCTGAATACTATGGGACTTTATAAAGGACAAGATAAGCTGAAAACAACACAAACTGTATTATAATATAGATACAATACTAATACAATTACCTTTGATGGTTAACAGCACTTAATTGGACAAAAACATGACAATTTTGTAAAAACACCCACTATCAGAATCTGTCCCATTCCCTCTCTCTGAATTAATCCTACAATGAATAATGATTTTAAAGCCTCATGGATGGTCCTGAGGTTTATTAGCGTTCTCTTTGCTTTGCGTGAGCTCCATTATCTTATTGCTTTTAATGTCAGAAAAATAAGGGGGCAAGGTGGGTGATGGCTGCTTCTGCTTTGGGCTACTGTGCTCAGCTCTGAGAGAGCTGAAAATCCAATATAGCGGGGAAGATAGATGTTGAGGAGAAAAGATAGATCTTAACTGAAAAGCTATTACAAAGTCTATTGTTTTTCAATGCAGATTACTTCGAGCTGCTTCAAGCGTCGTTTTGCATTACATAATTCATGTTTGGTGGAAAAGGAACAAAATAATAATAACTTTATGTGTACAACACTTCTCTAAAACAATATTTATATTCCATAATCAAGACAAACTAGAGGTGCATTAACAAACATAACCAGGCTGGTAAAAATGTGTCATAAAGGTGAAGCACGTAGGAGTAAAAAAAAAAAAAAAAATAGCAATAACATTATTCTGAATACTGCTTTGTGCTGTGGGTGAACATGATGGAGCACATGAAACGATAGGAGGATATGAGAATCAGTCTAGACTGTGGTTTACCGTTGCCTCTATTTGATTTGCTCTGCTTTCCAGGGAAGGGTAACTCAGAGCCATCACGTTTTCATTATGTTTTCAACCCTTGCATTTGAACAACCATGACCAAGTTAAACATCCACCTACAACCCTCAAGATGACCACTTTCTTTCTCTATAAATATTCATCAGGACTTTTGATCAGCAAGACACCAAAACATAACATGCATTGCAGCAAGACTCTTACCAGGCTACACGACCTCAAAGTCATGTGGAGGCAAGAAAGTACAACCAAATGGCAAAACTGCAAATAAGTGGAAATGTCCGAACTTGTCCCAAAGAGGCAGTGATCAAGCGATGCAAGCAACAGTACAATAATGCTCAGTTTTCCACTTTCACAAATTGCCTTAAAAAGCAGGTTTGACTCTATAAAACATCTGAACAGAGACTGGAAAATACAGTGAGGTTTGTACGGGGCAAAATTTAACGTAGTTAAATGAAGTTTTATTTGGCATGCCCCTTATCTCCAACAGGCTGTGTCTGCTGTGCCATTATTAAAGCACAAGAAAACAAATGTGTTTACTGAATGGAGTTCTTTTTGTTGGCCACAGCACTGCAGAAGTGTTTCAGGGAATAGGTTTTGGCCTGTGGCAATCATTCAACTAAAACGGGGACCCCAGTTATTGCTAAGAATAAGTATTATTCTTCAGAACCAACCCCTGACCTCGTCTCCAGACCCTCAATGCCCCTCATCTTACTGAAGCATTCGTCATTCACTTTGGACGGCGATGGGAACACAAGCTCCTCTCAATCCCTCAGTCAGACAGCAGTGATTGAACCATTGGGAGAGAGTACAGAGGAAATGACCTGAGGAGGGGATGTGTACCAAGCCACTGTTTCAAACTTACACCACAGTGTAAATAAAATGACCTGTGAGCGGTGTATAAAGGGACAGTTTGTAGACATCTACTGAGTCACCATACAGGAAGCATTCTTGGGATGTGGAGCTGGAAAACATACAGAATAAAGACACGTAACAATATCTAAGAGACACAGACTCTAATGTGACATCTTGTACCAAAGGCAGGCCTCAGAGGATACCTAGCACTGACATTCGCATTCACCCCTCACTCTCCTCTTCCCCCAAACTCTCTATGATGAGAGTACTGAGGAGCTTTGTGAGCTACTGATGTGTCATAGACAAATCACTGCAGTGAAAGTTCACTGGACTTGAGGCTCACTGCCAAAAACCTAAGAACAAAGGAAGGGCTTTAGAGGAGACAAAACAGAAGGGAGTGGACTGGGCTCCTTTATTCTCCTCCTCCACGCCACTTTCACACTCCAAAAAGCTTGATCGCTCTGTATGCAGGTCAGACAGAGTCATGCGTATAATACATGTTTCAGCAACTAAGGCCCTCAAGCACAGGGTGTTAGAAGTTACTATTTCTACCAACTGGTAAGCTTTTATTTCCTCACTTATGCTATCCTTCATCTGTCTCCTGTCAGTGTTTGTTGCAATCACAGAGTTTAAGGCTGTTACACAACTGGAACTTTTGGAAAATTATGTGTTTATGATTCATTAAGCAGACAGAACCAACCCACTAGTATCTACCTATTAAAATGCAAGCAAAACAGCTACTTAACTCAGTGGATGTCAGAGATGGGGACTCAACTATGGGACTTAGATTTGAGTTGTACTAAAATGGTTCAAATATAGACTTGAGACTTGATCCTCAAAGACTTAAGACTCGACTAGAATGTGGAATTTGAGACTCGTGAACAATTTTTATTTCTAATAATTTATTTGAAGACTTTGGTCAGGGCAACTGACTTGCACACATCTCTGTTGAGTACCTGGTTCCATCAGTACCACCTCTTTTAAAGAAAGTCATCTCCTTGTGGTGAAAAGTGGGAAAAAGTTTCCAGCACTAATCTTAACAAAACACTGAACACACAGTGGTGAGGAATGCAAACCTGTTGATTTACGGATCTTAAATATCTTGTTTCTTCATGTTAGCACACAACATGTCTTGACAAGACACAGAAAGCCACACGGACGCATTTGTACTAGACTTTGTCCCACACAGGGGAAGCAACAGTGTGCGGTCAGTATTACCTCAAGCATTTCACGCCAGGCTTCTCCAAGCAGCGGAGGAGTCCAGACTGTGTTATTTCCACCTCAGTAGTATTCTACCTGTTCACTGGCCTGCTTCTGTCCCTGCTGCCTGCCACCTGTGCACAGCAACAACACATACAGACCTGCACATGCACACATCACCAAAAAAACAGGCCATATCACAGTTACCTGGCTGAAGACAGAGTAAACAGATCCATCTCTAGCTCATCGGCTTGTGTAGAATCTGTTTCCGATTCAGGGTAGTTTAGGCATCTGTCCCTACATGTATGTTTATTTGTCAATAAAACATATGAATAAATGTGTTGTACCAGTTCTAATCAGCACAGTTATAACTCACTGTCATTAAGTACCACAGTAATATATTTGATTTTAGTCTGTTCACTCCCATTCTCTCCAGCACCAAAATGGCCTCTATTATAAGTTATTAGCAGCACACCCATCTGTCCTTACTTTACAAAATCACCCTGGTAGCCAATTTGAGACATTTGCATCATGGTTGAGTCTTTGAAAATCAGGAAACAGAAAGATGCAGATGGTGTATATGTAGGCCAAGATCAACACTACAACAAATGAAAAGAAAAAACAAAAAACGTTGGGCTGAATAGAAGCCTCAATAGATATGAGTTGCGAGCTCCAGTGGGAGGAAAAGTGGCTTTGCAGACAGTCCTGAGTTACTATACTCAGTCCTCTAATCTCCTCCAGTGGCAATGAAAAGTCAAATAAAAAAGCAGGAGATCCTTGATTATACAATACAACAGAAACACACAGATTGCCTGAGGTAATATAAATGGTAATAATATATGATAATATAAAGTATTATATGGAGTATCAGCTTCAATCCATCCCTTCCACTACATATTTGACCAATGCTTTGTGTTATGATGCAGGATCACGAAGCTAAAGGTCCAACAAGGAAGATAATCCACTCTCAAGTACAAGTTGGCATTCCTCCACCATGGAGTGGTTGGAGAGAAAAAAAAAAAAAGAGGGTCAGATGCATTGGTTTTCAATCGCATTTTAAAGCAGCAGTCATTCCTGGTGATTGCTTCCAGTAGAACTCACTGTCAGGGCATCTGCCCATGGACGCTCCAAGATAAGTGGGAAATGAAATTAGCCTGATGCTTGGCCTGCCTTTTCATCACAATAAAGAGGGGAGCTGGTATTATCCTATCATGGGTAAAAAGGACAGGTGAACTGTCGACATGTAATAGACTTGATGTGGTAAAGTGCTGAAAAGGTCGGTGCATCTTGTAGAGTTAAACCAGGGAGAACAGCTCCAGTGACAATAGAGTAATAGCATTTTAAGCTTGATCAGACACATGAAGAGCACAACAATTCTCTTTGGGACCGATTTATTTTATTCCTGCACTCTTTTTCTCTCCATTTCTCTTGCCTCCATATTAATGAGCCAAGTTTTTAACTACGCAGTCTCATTTTTTTCAATTGCTACTGGTGACTTTGTATGACTTTGTTACTATAGTGGACCTAAATTAAACCAAAGTTCAACAACAAGTATTAGAGGAAGGAATTATGTTTATTGTAACTCTGAGCTGTAAATATGATTTTAAAAAATGCATGGCTTAGTGAAATACAGAGACAACAGCTGGCAAAGAAAATGGGACTAGAAGCTGTGCTCATTGTATAAACTTGGCATGAAGTCCTAGCATAACAAGATTAACCCTATTTTCTCATGAACTATGTTTTCTGCAATTACATTGAAATCACATAATTCCTAACATCCGCAATGACCTTCAATCTGATTCTAGCTGAGAGGGGAGAGGATCACAAGCACATACCGTCACAGCCATTCCACCACCTGCAATTAGTAGATTACATCTACTCAAAAGTCCTTTAACTTCTTTTACTTCTATTTTCAAGCAATCGTTTAAGATGACACAATTTCATAAAGCTGTAGCTCCTGAACCACACAAACTATGGATAAATACGGCCAAAAATGTAACACGCCGACACTCTGGGTAAATACAGAATCAGTGCAGTACATCTTAGTAAGCTGGAAACTGTACTGTAAAAGAAAGTCTGCCTGTTTCTTAGTATTTCTTAGTAAATGCTTCATAATTAGGGGTTACTGAAAATGTTAAATTAATTCTGCATAATTGCAGACATATCAATACAAAACATTAGATAGTAGAATTCTAACCCATTTCTGCTTATGCTAGAGCTAATACGTCCTCAATACCAGCACCGATCTCGCAATTTGTTTTGATTCACAGTCCAAAATCTATTCATTTCAACGTGATTCATTTACATCAGATAAAGACCAATGTTGAATTACGTGTTTCTCAGAATCCTGGCAACGTTTTTCAAAAACAATTGAGCAAGATAAAAAGACACATATTTGAAAAATTAGTACAGTACAGACATCAGCTTTAATGATCAATTTGACCTCTGACAGAAGAAAAAGAAAGTCTGCTCTCTTATTCCTCTGCACTGTATGTGTTGACAAGACATCAGCATTATGTCTGCAGACAGCTGTTAGCTAGCATTAGCTCCCCAGCGGGGCCAAACTGAATAAAGTAAAATCCACACACAGTTCATCTGTGCATCAGTGCATCTCTTAGCCACACACACCAAACTAAACTGAGTTCAGGTAGGTGTGCAGAGTTCAGTCTATCCCTCTTGTACATTCGTATGTTGTTTAGCTCTGCTATGAAATAGCCAGAGCCAGCTAGTGATACTGAGTCATGACAGTCCCATAAATTGCAGCAGGTCTGCAGGGATGGATTCACTTCACAGTACTGTTGTAATTCTAACCTGTTAATACAGACCGCTATCATCTATGTTACTGTAACTTTAAACAATGCCTTTGTTCTGAGTAATAACTCAAGTTCCACAAAACAATTTTACCCATCATGCACTCCAAGTTGAACTTACAACACATTACAACTAACCACTAAATGTAATGTAGCACAAGATTTTAAGAATCATTATCAGTTTATTTCTTTTTATCCAGCCTTAACAGATAGCATCCCAAATGTGATCATAGCTCATATCCTGATCGTCTCCTGTGCAAACTATGTTTAAAATACATGTAAATGGTTGTTATTTCTGTAAAATGGGGGACTTCCTTATTGTGATAATACCATGTTTATAGTTATTACAGGGGAGTGACCCAGAAAGGAAAGAAAAAGAGAGCGCAAGTAAAACAAGTATACACTGGACTGGACTGCAGGTTTGCTACTTCCAGGATCCAGTTCACTTACTTTTTCTTGCCACTGTGTGTCCAAGTTAAAGAGGTTAATGATATGACCTTCCCTGCTCATCTTGTGAGCAGTGACAGAAGGGGATGTGTGCCAGCGTAGACATTTTGTGGTCCTGTTGCTGAGAAGGTGTAATGTTGTGATGACTGTATGAAGTAACTACCATAATCATTTCAGAATGTGGAGATGAGATCTGTTTTCTTGCATCACATTATCATTATCATACTGATGCTGCTGCAACTGAAATCTGTCATTAAGGTCTGACGCTGTGAGGTAAGACATTAGTTATGTCAATAGGGAAACTGGATGCACAGAGGAGAAAATGTGAAAAGTCTTCACACACACATTGAGACACAATCCTATTGTACGCCTCTTTGTCATTCCTTTTTTATGGATATTTCCGTACCATCTGTTAACCTGCCTGGGCAGCACCGAAGTCATGCTGAACGTCTTACCACTGAGGATTTGCACCAACAAAGACGCACACTGCTCACATGCGTCGCTTGAATAAAATTCTACACAGACTCACAATCTACAGGCTGGCTTCACTGTTTGCTTCTCCCCAGCACTCACAGTGTGCCCCTCAAGCTGTTCCATTTTCCCTGACAAATATCACCCTAGGCAATCCATCAGAGACATAAGCCCATTCTTAAGGCATTGGACCATTTTGTCACTACCAGGGATATTATTGTATCCTGAAACAAAACTTAATACAAAACTACTGGTTTTCAAACATGTTTGTGAACCGAAATAAAATAAAGATAATTTTTTCCAGAATAAATTTAAAAGAAAAATGAAACACTCAATTCAAATTGCAAGTAGTACAAAAATAAATAAATAAAGCATAAGCTTTATCCTCAATGCTTTCAAGTCTCACTCAGCTGCAGGGAGGTACAGCTCAGATGAGCCACAAGCACAAACAGCTTGCAACTTGAGTGACAGCATAACAGCAGCAGGGACATCAGCAATCAGCCTTCATTTCCTGGTAATTTGGTGTCGCCGGTGCTGTATTAACTCTATAGGTGGTCCTGTCTGTTTGGAAGGCTAAATAAATAAATAAATGTCACAGAACCAGCCCTGTTCACATGAGATCTATGAAGTTGTAATGAATGCCAACCAGTTTGTCCAGGAATCACCAGTGATGGCACCTTAGCTCATTTAGTTAGACCCAAAAGGGCAATTTGAATCTGATATGTTGTGATCAAGGCCCTTCCTTTACATGCTGAGTAGTGTAGTCTGTTTTGCACCTGTATCAACAGTGAGTCAGTAAGGGTTATAAGACACAACAGGAGGCCTCAGTGGCTTCTCTACTGTATATATCACCACTGTCATATCAAAATAGCAGCCTCTCCTACTTCTCTTAAGTTTCTTTCTACATCCATGCCTATGTAGAGGCAATAAACCAGACTTAGGGTTTATCCTTAAAGTCTACACTGTAGAAGTCCTAAAAAAATCCTGCAAGACTGTGACTCAAAACACTGTACTGAATCCAGATGATATCATGTAGCATCCAGGGACCAAACTTATTGACTCATTTGGTTCCACATGTAGTTCCCGTGGCTGGTAACATATAGAGTATATAAGATATATAGAGAATTCATAACACTAGAATATACTGTAAACAGATACTTGAGTAGCACAAGGCACTAACAAACAAAGAAACTATAAATATTTAATGGAGGTCTTATAGTGCATGTAACTGCAATATCCAATGTTAAACTGTGTAGAGATGAACTGACAACATTTGAGTTCTATGAAACACTGAATGGCTTAAACATAATGTCACATATTACTCAGGTTAGAAATGTATGGTCTCAGTGAGCTCATAAATTCCAGGATGCAGGAGCAGATAATGAAATAGAACATGTCTGACTATGTGACCGATAACCCCCTTGCCTAGTGACTGTGTCCTCTGAGGATTGTCTCTATTAATTAGCATACACACAGTCAGGAGACTCTGAAGATATTTAAAAAATGAATCAAGTCTAATTGCATAAAGCTGTGCACCGCATACTCAAAAATCTGCATATGAAATTTACAGTCAATGGCATGTTCACATTCAGATACTGAGGATTTGTGTGTAACACATTAAAAACGAGATCATGAGAGAATCTTACTGATTTGTTTTGTTGTATTAGAAATGCTCTCTAATGTACTGCAGTGGTGTGTTGCAATGCCTTTATGACAACTTTAGAAAAATGTGTTACTTGCATTTCATTTACTGGAGAAAACAGAAGTATTACAAAGGTTAATTTCACAGACAATGTTTTTTTTTTCCACTGTTTTTGTTTTGGGCCTACTGTTTCCCCTACAGCTCTGTGATAATGGAGATGTATACCAAGCGACACACGACAGGGACGATTGAGCCAGACTTCTGGTTCACTTTTCTACTTGTGGAGTGACAGCAAGGGTGGAGAGCAAGCTTTAATTGCATGTGATGGCCGATCACGCTGGCAGGGCCCTTCAAGGTGAAAGAGGTGGTGGGCTAGAAATATCAGATTGACACAGTCCCTTGAAGCCACTCGCTTGATTGCACCCGCCACACCTACATCTCCTACTACCGATGCTTGTACTGCATCATACAAGTCAAAACAAACATGTTTTGAGGGTGCTTTACACTCTCCCACTCCACTGAGTCAGACAACTTAACCTCACATATGAATCCATTAATACTTGCTTTTTGCTCTTGCAAGGTGAAGTTATCTGCTTAAAAGTATTCATATGTTGCATAAAAGTACTCACGCAGTGCAGAAAGAGGAGGAATTACAGGATTAGGGACTTAAGGAAGTCTCTCATTTGGAGAAGGTGTTACAGGGTTGTTGTGAAATAGACTGGATCCAAATGAGTTACTTAGAGTGCAGATTAATATATGACCTTTCTCTCTACTCAAAACGCAAAGCACAGAACTAGGACCACCACAGTGAAACACAAAAAGACAGCATGGCGACAGAATGAAATAAACATTTAGCGCAACATCATCTGATCATATAAGGAACTGAGGAATTTTGGGCACCCCTCGCTTAAACAGTGGACTTTTGCTTTCCTGTCACCTTAAGGAAGCTGGGAATCTATCAGCAGAAGAATGGAGGCCTGGGAGCACGTGTCCTTTGAACTTGGGATTGCTCAACCAGCAAAAAGTCACGACTGCAGTACAAAGTTTTAAAAAAGAAAATTTCTGAGTGGGTGATGGATAAAAGGTGAGTGAAAAATAAGATCAGTTAGAAGAGAAATAGATGAACAAACTGAGACGACTAGGCAGACATAGTAGAGTGGGACAAAAGGGAAAAGTTAAATGGAATTTGTCCTTCGACTGCAGCACTACATTTATTTCAGTCCTTCAATTATGGGATTGATTCTGCTCTATTAAAGTCGCCTTTTAGCAAGAATGTGAATAAAATTATAGTACTTGCAAAAATGCTTTTTCACATACTACAAATGCCAACAGGTATGCACTGTTGAGTAGGTTTTGTTGTGTAATAGAAATTGGTGTTCTGGTTTCTTTAAAATGGGTGGTATTATCTCAGTCATTATTTGCGGTTTATAATGTTGTTTGTATTATTTTATAGTTTTAATTTAGTCTATACGTTGAGATGTGTTTTGCCCAAGTATCATTTGTTTCCCTACTTAAGCAATTTTCTGCATTTTCCTCATTCATTTCACCATTTATTTACTATAGACTGAGTAATTTTCCTTGGATAACTACACTATAATTAAGTCTGTAATTACTTTTATTAGCACTGTGACTTGAGGGGAAAAATTGTACCACTGAAACTTCTAACAATATGCTTTAGCAAAAATATTTCCATTGTCTTCACATCTGTGCCTGTAGAGTACAAACTAATGCAAACAGAAATTGAGGGAATTGCTTATTGGGTAACTAGAGGTTGGATGGGAAAAAGTCATAATGACAGCAAGATAACAGCTTCTTAGCAAACACCAAGTCTCAACATCGCACAGCAGCAAAACTATAACACAGCAGCTTTGATACAACACCAACAAAATCTCAGCAATCACATTCAGTGGAGACTTAAAGCTTGGAGGGCTTCATTAGACTTTATCAGAAGAGTTGGTTGGTGAAGGCAAAAAGGCATGGCTTAGATTCCATCATCCTCTGTTGTCACAGCCAGACATTTGCTGATAAGGTTATCTGTGAAAGCTCTTTGCGCAGCCTTACAAAGTACAGCCCCCTCATTAGCACTATACTTATTTATGTATACAGGACGAGTTAATTGGGAGTTCAATTATCAGGCTCCATCCTCCTCCTCCGTCTGTGCTTGCCAGTGGGGAGATAGCACAATTATCACCATGATCTATGACTCTCCTTTGTGTTCTCTGCTCTTTGCCCTGCTGTCATCATCCTACCCCAAAACCTTACCACTATAATTCAACATCCCACCTCACTCTGCTCACATTTTAGGATATTTACAGTTCTATGTATAGTATATCCAAACATCTGCGAAGCGTTATCATTAGTGCCATCTAGGATATTGCTGTATTCTGCATTTTGTTCCATTAGATCAGGTTTGAGGGAAAATCTGCTAGAATGCTTTACTGCACTGTTATATTACAACAGAAACAGAAAACTAAAAGCACTGTTTTCAGTACATATGCAACCAAAGCTTTCAGGATTTTTCAAGCAATAACATAAGATTGAAGGAGAAGAGCCGATAACAACCCAAACTGTATGAGCTTCTGTGAAGGTGAGAGATATTTTGACATATTTTCTAAGAGGACGCTACAGGCCTGAAGGGAAATAGAAAACTGTACCATTGTGAAACAGAGACCAATAAATGTTTGGCATATTAACATGACTTAACAGGAATGTCAAGCTGAAAGGTATTTGGTTTTCAATAACTCCTCTCTGTTCCCCTATGTGACATTTAATTTTGTGAAATAAAAGTTGCTTAAAACATATTTATATGAGTTTGAGCACGAAAATGTCAACTTCATGGATGCAAAGGCTTTTTTTATTTTTGTCTTCCAGGCAGAGGCAAAAAAGGGTTTTTCTCAATATCAGCTCAACATTGAGCTCACCTTTCTATATGAATGCAATTTAATATAAAAACAATGTTGAAGTGCTATCTAAAAGCAATGCAAAGCCTCAGTATATAAAGTGCCAAGCTCATGGGTTTGTAGTGTTCAGAAGGATGTTGAGCCCTCGTCATTCATGAATTACAGCACCTGATAAACCCAGATTACTCAGCCTGTCGGGGAAAATAGCATCTGTTCATGGCAGACTGTGCTAAAGTATCTCCACAGGATATAAAAAGGACAGTGTGTTTGAAGCTCATACCTTGACCCCTGAACAGCTCTCTTTCTCTCTCTCTCTCTGCCGGGTGGCAGTTACAGAAATCACAAATATCTAACCTTCAAATAAATATGAAGCAATTCAATTCAGTGACTGGTGTGTTCAATATATGCTGATTTTAGGGTTAGTTTTTTAGAAGTTCAGCTTCTCCCCAATTGTACAGTTACACTCAATTATTCATCCCCCTCAACATAACTATTGTTCCACAGTTCTATCATTTTAAGACTGCAGTAGTCATTAAAAGTAGCATTTTGTGTTGAATTTGAAAAACCAATTGTAACATTAGTTATGCTAAGCTTTTTTAAATTGTTCTTGTTTGATTTGTTCGTTGCAAAACGGCTGAAAGTTTGCTAATTTTGTCAATATGCCTCATTTGCACTGGGGGTTGAATGATTTTGACTGCAACTGTAAGGAAAACAACAACTACTACTACAACTACTATTGCTACTTCTAATAGATTGTGTCTGTCAAGACAACTCAATGGAAAATTACAAACTGTTAAAAAAAAAAACATAACAAATAGCTTTAAAGTCGGGTGGAAATCCACCATTAAGGCACGCTGAATGCATTAATACCACTGCAGTCATTTTTACAAATTCATTTAACCTCTAATTACCCTGACTTGAGAGCTCATAGTTGCCGTGCCCTGCACTGCTGTTTGGGGTTCATCAGAGAATAAGCCAGGGTCAGCATCAATTATAAAAACAATGGCCCACAGAGGCACATAGCGGCCTTAATTACAATACTTAATCGTAAAAGGCCTGCCCATAATGACTTCAAAATATGAGCTAATGGGAAGAGAATCTATGATTATAGAAAGGAAGATGTGCCTAACTGTACACATATCCAGCATATAAATGTTTCAGGCATTATTTATGCTTTTATGACCGTGAGGAAAAATCTGAATTTTGTCACTGGTATCTGAGGTCAGTTACGGTCATCTCATCTTTACTTATCTTTATCTTACCTTTTATTTAATCTGAACAACGTTAGCGTGTTTGAACTAAAATGCTACAACATGTCACTGCCAGACAAGAATGAAAGGTGCTAACAGCTGAGCGAGATCACTGGTATTAAAATTAACACAACTAGAGAAACAGAGTCTCCAAAGGGAGTAATGGGAAAAAAAAAACAGTGCTTGAGGGAGATGAGATGGCACAACCCTCTTAAATTACAAAACCTCAGCTGTCACATCTGATTTTCAGATTTTACTGAGTCTACTTTGGTGTGACATTCATTATTACAAAGGATTTCAAGGGTTTCAAAGACCATATTTTGTAGTTAATTTGACCTATGTGGTTAACAACTACTACTTCCATCATTTGCCCTAAACTATAGTACAAGCTGTCAGAAGCTGGATCTTGAATGTGCTTAGTTTGAAAAGATTTCAATCAGATATGGTGGTACAGGGATCAGCATAGAAAACTGTAATGCTGGCCATGATCAACTGGTGTCAGTGCACCGCAGTTTGCTGCATAAGGGGCTGTTTAGCTGCAGACTGGTCACAGTGGTCATGCTGACCCCTGTACACCACAACACTGAAACCACCAGGCGACGCTAATGTTGCTGATTGGTGTAGGTAACACTTTATGATCAATATCACATGGTTAATATTTGGCTCTTATCTATCTCCGTTTCTGGCTTAAGGCTTAAGCAACTTATTTGTGTCAAGGTTTTGTCTCTTGATCCGCTCTAATGTGCATATCACTGGCTGCCACTTCCAGAGTCTTATATTCATTAACACACAGCTGCTGAGGAAGGATGGTAGAAGACACCAACAGGTTTCTCTGGTCACTACCCACAGTCTCAGTGTCCAGTTTGTGTCTAGATTTATTGTCTAAATTTTACTCAACCAAAGGTTGTACAACATATCCAACATCGGTCAATGTCATCCATTTTAGAAATAATGATGACACAAGTTTACTCTGTTTTTAATATAACTGATCAATACTAAAAGTGTTTTTGCTTTTAACGTTGGGGTGGAGGGATGGCTTTAGTATCTAAATGCTATTGAGAAGTTTACCAACTGTACCAAGAACGAAATGTTCAGTACAGTACAGTCTTCAATTTACCAATCAGAGGGAATTTTTACAGCAAAACTGACAGCCCACCAGCCCACCTTGGCTGTTTTGATAGATGATGATCATGATCATCTGCCTCCATCTTACCCGATCCCTAGCATCCTGCTCTGTCACACAAACCTACTACATGTCCTCCTTCACTACATCCATGAAGCTCCTCTGAGGTCTTCCTCTTTTCTTCCAGCCTGGCAGTTCGAAACTCAGCACCATTTGTCCATTATATTAACTATCCCACCTCTCCATATGTCCAAACCATCTCAATCTTGTCTCTTTAACTTTGTCTCCAAACTGCTCAACATAAGCGGTATCTCTGATGTACTCATTTCTAATTCTGTCCTTCCTGGTTACTCCCAACGAAAATCTTAATACATCACACTGGTTTATCCTAAAGTGACATTTTGTCCTTGCTTTTGCATTAAATGAAACTGAATGTCATCTTTAATCCAGTAACACAAAGCTGGATATTAAATAGCATAATATCAAACTGTATTTACAGTACAGAGACATATGTAATTTGTACAGCTTCTTTTCTCTACTGCTTCTCTTTGACCTTGTCCTGAAATGTTCTGATATTATGTGGTATCCAGACAACAGCTGTATCTTTTCTATATAAGCCATTAGCCCATTGTTGTAGTAATTCTGGTGCTTCTTCTCTACACATGTGAAAATACATAATGAAAATGAGTTGCTAATTTTAGTAGTAGTTATACTGGATGATATATTCACAAATTGATTTAGACAATGAAAGTAGTAGTAGTAGTAAAAAGATCTTTTTGAAAAGCTAATTACTGCTATATTCAGATTTTTTATTTTTATTTTGATTAACCCTTAGTTAACTAGGTTAAATTTCAATCTAACATCTAACAAGTAAACAACCCATAGTGATGACAGATGAATATATAATTGAAGCTAAAATGAACTACAAATGTAGAGCTTAGAGTAGAATTGAATTCAGTGTGGAGTAAGTTCTTTAACTTAAATTTCCTCTGTAAAATTATTCCAAATGGCTGGCACAGAAAACATGACTGCTTTCTCTCGATCTCTAGCGACAGACAGCCCATATGGGTATTGTGATCTAAGATTATGATAAACTGAAATGAAAAAAATGCTTGAAAAAGATATGAGGGAGGTCCTAGCTTCTCAATTTAGCTTTATAAATAAAATATGTCTGAAACACAACCATAACTTCAGTCTTAATTTTTTCCACAAAGTTTTTAAGATATTTCTTAAAAAGATACATATTCTAAGTGCCACATCATATCAATCAAAATATGTACATGAAACAATGTCTTCTTCCTCTCTCATCACAGAGATAATACAGCAAGATATGGGTTTGTTAGTACAGTCATCTCAAGTGTCTTAAAACCAAATATAAGAGAGAAAGAGACCTTTACACTGCCACCCACGTTAGATAAAAGAAATAAATACACCGCTGCACTGGCAGCCAGCCATAATGACCCACTTTACAGTCCTCAAACCAAAGAACATCTCAGAAAATAAATTAACACAGAGCAAATGAATATCTTCATGTTGTCTCTGGTCCGTGCTCCCCTCTTCATTCCTTACTGTTGATCA
This sequence comes from Ctenopoma kingsleyae, assembly GCA_032353495.1. Taxonomy (NCBI): domain Eukaryota; kingdom Metazoa; phylum Chordata; class Actinopteri; order Anabantiformes; family Anabantidae; genus Ctenopoma; species Ctenopoma kingsleyae. Next base: position 14,032,204 of record JAUBNQ010000010.1, on the reverse strand, counting down.
GACAATATGCTCCCTCCAATTTCCTCTTGTTTTGTTTCTCTTGTCCTTACCTCCATCCCCATTCCCTCCTTCCCTTCTCCCTCTATGTTACACTCGCTCCCTCTCTCCATTTTAAAAGGACAAATGTTTCCTGCAGTCACTGTAGCACTGCATTGGTATTCTGCTCTCAATTTAGCCAAGAGCCAGGCAGCAGTATCTGCTTCCAGCAACCACACAGCAATCTGACACAGAGCACACACACAGAGAGACTGAGGGAAGTCTTGAAGAATTAAAGGAACTGTGAAATATGAGAGAGAGAGAGAGAGAGAAAAAAGACAGACCTACGGTACATGTATATGGCTGCCCACTAGTGAGATTATTTGCTGTGATATAAGGTTTCTGAACGGCAGTAACACATCCACAAGAAATGAATGAAGAATTTTGACTTTGTTTTTTCTCTCCATGGCACAAAACACCACCAGTTTCTCCAGCTGTAAAAGACTGCTCCTGTGTGCTAAATGCAAACAACTTAAAGGTTTCCATCTAAAGCATGACTGAATGCAGATTTATACTTATTACTTGAGATTTATCAAAAGAAATGCTATCAAAGCTTATTTGTCTGTGCCAAAAAAATTCTACATTTCAAACAAGTGGCACATGGCTGCCAGCAGAGTGGTTCTACCTTTTGAACACAGAGAAATTATGAGTCATTCCATTATACATAAAAAGCTAGAAGACAACGAGTATATTTATTATAGAGAAGGTAGTGGTATACTGTTCATATACAATATAGAATGACACACTTTCATCCGTGTTGCAATGATCAAGACAGAGCAAACAATTTCTGATGGCTGCATAGGCAAGGAGATAACTCACAAGCATGGTGTGAGGATGCAGACAGGATGAAAGAAAGAGAGGAGGGAGATAAGCACGGGAGTAAGAGAGGCGGGAGTACAAAGTGCTGACAGCGGGTAAAGGTGAAAGAGAGATAAGTGGAGTAAGGGAGTGAACAGGGGAGAGACAGTGAGGTGAAGAGAGATGGAAAACCCAGATAGCCTTGAGAAGAGAAGGCAGGAGGCGGGTGAAGGACCAGATAGCCTTGAGAAGAGAAGGCATGAGGTGGGTGAAGGAAATGCTGCAGGACGAAGAGAAAGAGAGATGGATGAGCATGAGGGAGAGAGGAAAAAAACAGATATGGAAATGGAATGTTTCACTGAAGGAGGGAGTCAGAGGTTTAAAACAGAACACAGTTTGACATGAGCTGACAGCACAGGAGCACATCCCAAGAGCAAATGAAGGCAAGAGCAGGGTGTACACCATAGACAATAGACTTGGAAAGAAAGAAGACAGAGCAAAAGAATGAGAGGAATGAAAAACAGTATGAAAAAAAGTTAGTGAAATGCACATGGTAATTATGCATTTGAAATACTCAGTTTAGACATTCAGCACCTTTGATGTTATGTTTTGTTTTCAAAAAACTCCAAGCCACATTCAAAGTAGCACCCGTGCCATGTCCATTTTTTTAACAACTCAATCTTGCAAGCAATTCATTTTTTTTAAAACCTATTTTGCTACTGAAATAGCAAAATGGCTGCTTCAAGTAGCTTTGTCAGAAAGCACCTCACCCTCCTTCCTCTTAGCCCTCACTGAGTCTCAACTATTAAACCTCAACTCAAACAAAGCCAAACCAAACCCTATCAAGGCAGAATAACGTGGCAGCATGCTTTGGAAAAACAAACCATTTCTTCTTAAGGTCTGCAAGTTGAACCAACTCTGAACTTGCACTAACACTAGCTCAAAACTAGCACTTAGTTTGTTTTGGTTGAAAAGGGATAATAGTGAATTTATGTAACCAACCAAACACAGCCTTGCTTAAAGATGAACTATGCTGACAGGGAATCCACCCTGTTTACCACTACCACAGCACAGGAACAATGCATTAATATCAGGGTAGAGTAGTTATAGTATGATTGTTCCTTACCTTCCTTGCAGTACTTCCCCCTGAAACGGGTGTGGGTGCAGTCACAATGAACTTCTCCATACTGAATAGAGCAAAACCCTCCATTGAAGCAGGGGTTCTGTTTGGTGCAGAGGTACTCCAGGTCACTCTGAATGCCCTGGCTATTTAACAAAGTAGGAGGCATCTCCCCAACCTTGAGATTGGAGATCAAGCCCAGGAAGGGTGGCTCATACTTCACTGTACTGGAGGTCAACGCAGAGAGGCGCACATCGGGTGGGATCCCACCCACAAAGAGGTCACTGACCACCGCCATCTCCTTTCTCTTGGACTTGACCTCAGCCACTTTTGTCTCTCCATCAACCATCAAGAGGGTCTCACGAAAGTTGCGGGTGAGCAAGACCATGTGCCAGCGGTCATCGTTCACCCGCGTCTCCATGTGCAAAGTGGCTGGCTCTGCACAGTGGATGGCAAAACGCAGCTGGAGGCGCCCACCTGCAATCAGCAGCTCCAAAAAGTCACAGTTGCCGCCATCATCCAGGTACAGTACCAAGGCTTTGCTGATATTGGTCTTGAGACTGAAGCTCAGCTCGCCCACTGATCCAGCTTCCCAGCGCCCATAGCGTGCCCACTGGCCAGGTGCCCCGCCAAATTCCAGCATCTTCACTGTGCTGAACAGGCTGAAGACAGCCAGAGGCCACAGAGGCCAACAAAGGAATCTTAACCTTCTTGTCATGCTTAAAGTTCCCAGGTTTCCCCTTTCTATGTTATGCCTTATAGGTCTAATGAACCACAGAGGTAAGCCCTAGCTTTGCTGTGGCTAACAAGTTTAAAATGTAAACAACAATTATTATTATCACTGAACTGGGTAAAATAATCCTCACAGGAACACTACTCCAATTTTCCTGACGAATCAGCAGTTTACTCCTCTCTCTGATGCTCTAACTGTAGTCCTTATCCTGACTCTCTCCTTCGTTTCTCCATCAGTTGGTGCCTCTGGGAGTTGGAGGAGAGGAATGAGGAATAGCGAGAGAGTAAAAGAAGGGGGAAATATGATAATTTCAGCACAGCCGTTTCTTCAAAAGCCTCTTGGTCTATCCTGGACCAAAAATAGAATCTTTGTCTCTTGAATCCAGATCTCAATGCAATTTCCAGGAAATCTGAGCTGCCGCCAAAAGCTTGGGGGAAGAGTTATCCGATTGTTATCTTTCTTTAAGGGGAGTGCAAGCATAAGAAAATTAGAAAAAGAGGCAGGAAGTGTAGTGGGGTATTAGAGCTTGCTGGTGTCTGCTGGAGCATACGATGCATTCATGATTTCAGCGTAAACAGCGTCAGCATCACTTGAAGCTTACAGTTGACAAAGCCTTATACAGGTATGGACTCCATCACTGCTGTGGTAAATGGGCATCTGGAAGAAACAAACAGACAAAATACAACAGTGAATTACATGCAAACATGTTCCAGTGCAGCTAGAAAATGAAGAATGTCCATGTAAAATTATGACCCATTCTAAGCCATTTTTATCCTCTAGAGAGCCTCTTAAGATTTTTTACATGGTATTTAATTTGTTTATCTTTCATCTGCTTCGCCTCTAGTTTGCTTTCCCCTGCAGTGAGACACCATGTACTATATATAAAATCCCTACACTCTTCAGTTGAAAGCTAACACATCAAAAAAAAGTTTGAGAACCAAGCAATAAATAAAGCGTTTTGAATGGTACCACTTCCCAAAGGAGCCTGAGCTTTATGAATGTCTTATTTCATCCGTTTGTTCTCAGTCATGTCAAAACATATGTCAAGCAATGTACTGAACCTTAATATAATGGTTTCATATGCACTGAAGAAAGCTGTCATCCATATTCACTTTTTGACCAATCAGCTAGAGGACATTTGATAAATCACACCCATTCCCTGTGGCGCACACACAAGCGGGCATGCATATGCAAACGCACACATCATTAAATCAAATGCGATTCACAGTGGAGTGCTGCAGAGTCAATAGCTATCTGAATAGCTGGTCTTGACCCCAGGGCTCGACCTAATCCTTAGTCATTATTTCCTAAGTGAGATTTAATTTCCATCACAGACAGTCTACAATTAAAGCTAGGCTCTGCCCCTGCTCATGCTCCCTTGTGCTTTCCTCCTTGACTTCAAAGTGACAACAGCAAAGATGCTAGCATACAAGCAGGAGAGGGAGGGAGAGCGGGAGAAATCCAGACAGAGAAAGGCTCCGTAATCATAATCTCCAATGGGTGAGGCTTAACGTTGATGGAGAAAGACGAGGGAGGTTAGAGGGGACAGACAGCTGTGAGAAACAGGAGAGGAGGGAAGACAAATAGTATTGGGGCTATCGGGTTTACGCCCTCCTAACCTACAGTTTCCGATAATTTCCGATAGCAAAAGGAAACTGGAGTCTCCTGTTATGCTTCATTATTCCTCCTCTTCACAAAATCCTACGTGTACACATCTAGAACTAAGATGCAATGACATATGTCGAACTGTTGGTGAATATGAGACACTGTCAGACAAAATGTCTTCTAATATGCAGCAGGCACAACATGCCTCTAGGAGTGATAAAACTGGGCTGGTTTATTTTGGTCTCTGAGTGACAAAGCACAGTCTGCATGTTTGCACATGTTCTTTTCTCATTTCCACACACGCCATTATATGCTCATGCTTTGCTACTGTAATATAACAAGTGTGATTCATAGGACTCATTAACAGCAGCTGTGAAAAGAAACATAGGTCCTATTCAGAGATGAGAGACTTGCTCACAAACACACCTGGATAGGTACTTTAATTTGTACACTTTTATAGGCAATGAGTAAATGTACAACTATTTATACTGAAGCAAACACTCACTAATGTGCAGACATATACCACTTCATGAACATATAAGCCTGCTGCTTAAAAGCCCCTAAACACTTGGAAGAAGAAAAATTGCAATTGTGTGAACAATTTGAGAGCTTACACTTGTTTAATCTACCATTCTTTTAACCACATCTGTGCCCCTTATGGGTAAATAGCGTTGGAATATTCCCTGGCTAGATTTAATATTCATTCAGTTATTTTAGTCTTGCTGGGGAATCTCTACACCACAACCACTACAGACAGAAGAAGTGTTTCCTGCTTCTTTTTTTTTTTTTAATAATGTTATGTTTATAAAGGTTTACTATGTTGAGTTTCAGTGTATCCTCCATGTACTGTGTTGCTAGTTATTAGGGGGTATTGCCTGATGGTACTATTAAATCCCAAGGACATTGAGGAAACATAACAAGCCTCAAGAGATAACTAGAGCTTAGAGGGTTGTGCTGTTTGTGTGTGTATGTGTAGTTGTGATTGATTCTAGTTGTGTGTGCAGCTGTCTGAATTCAGCAAAGCAGCTGTCCTTGTGTGACAGTGCAGTGTTTATCTGAACTGTATATACTCACAGCAAGTTTGTGTTCATCTATATTTATGCCTACATTTGGGATTATGATTTTTGTCACAGATACAGTTCTCAATGTGTCCTCTATGGCGTCTGGCAGCAGCATTGTTTCACAAATGAATGACATGAATGATCCAGCTTCGGCCCCATTTTAATACAAAACAAAACAAAACAAAAAAAAAACGTTTGGTTTATTATCTTCTCCCAACTGCTTGCCAAGTCCATCTGCCTCAGTTCTTTCCTGAAGAGAAGAGATGGCTGTCTTGCTCACAGTGATTGGCTGAGCTGCGGCAGATCTGGGCAACTTGACTGAAAGGGCAATCTGTACCCAGTCTCATGCACCCTGACCCAACTTCTTTTCCAAGCAAAGCTCTGCAACCCTCAGGATAATTGCAAGGTCATGTGAGCCAACACCGACCCATTTCCTCTCACATCATCCCATGGGGAATGTTGGCACAGTCTTGACAGAAACTCTGCTCCAACTCTTTAAAGAGTCTTTGGCTACATACACAT
>JAUBNQ010000010.1:13997528-14013967 GCA_032353495.1 Ctenopoma kingsleyae | reverse complement strand
CACAGAGTTTATTTGAGAATAGTGGCATCCAGAGTGTGCTTTCCATATGAAACTATATGAAAGCATGGAGGAGCATGTGTCCAGAACTAACATGGATCAGAATCGCCACTTGAATGACTTGGCTGAACACCATGATCCTCATCACAGCAGAGCAAATGCCACCTTCTGCAATAACTCATATGGTGTCAGGACATCACAGAGAAAGCTGATGCTAAGAAAAAAAAAGCAGTGACAGATGACAATCATCCAGGAGCCTCTGATTAAAAGGAGGATGATTGTTGCTATGATAAAATTTTACCCCTACATTGAGCAACACAGAGGAAAAGAATAAGAAAAGTATATGTGGCTCATGAACTGCACACATTTTAATTGCATATGGAGGTGAACTGAGGCCATGTCTGTAAGTAACTTGCATACAGCTGAACATTTGCTGGAGAAATGTGAGCAGATGACACTCTGTATGTGTCTGGGTAGTTACAATGACCGGGTAAGGTTGTGAGGTTACAGTGATGGGAATTAGGTTCTTTACACACAAAGTCATGCCTCATTAGACTTGTTGAGGCACTCACTGACATAATGTATTTTCCCACCATCACAACTAATGCCTATCCTTAAACTTTATCCCGACACTAACCAAACACTCTTTGAACTTGTGAGGACTGGCTAAAATGTCCTCACAAGAATAATATTTGAACAAAATTTGTCCGCACGAGTAAATAAAGACGTGCACAGACACACATTTGTTTACATTTGGCAGACACTTTTCAGCTGACAGACGGTCAATAGTCAAAAGGGCCGTTGTTGACCCTGCATTGTGCTGGCACAGGAGATAGTAAAACTGACAGCACAACGTCTGTGTAAAGGGGAAGAGGCAGCTTGGGGTGTAAGAAGTGTGACGTTCTGATGATGTGTTATTTCTGCAGTCCAGTTTTCCTAGGTTTCGTGTAAGTACACAAAATCATCACAATGATGGGTCAACTTAATGGCAAGATATCTGTCTAAAAGGGGCTAAAGAAGTATAACAACATCTGGGATTAGCAAATACTACAGTCCATGTCTTGTGGGTCCTAACCTCTTAGACTGAACCAAGAAATTTCACAGAGGGTAGATTGTGTCAAGACTGAAAAAGCGCTCAAATCCCACATTACACATCATATTCATCTGGGATTTAACTAATTTGGTAATAGAGACAGCAAGTAAGAGGGCAATGGGAGTTATGAATCCGTATGCATATGTGCGTTTGTGTGTGTGTAGTCATCATTTTAATAGGATATTGTATGTGCAGAGTGGATTAAGGTTGCTAGATCAGCCACATTGACCACAACAATAAAGACAAGGTCAAGTATGCTGAAAATTGTAGCACATCACACAATACACATTCACTTGTTGAGCCAAGCTCTCTGAAAGGCAATAATATGCCTCTAGACACGTATGGCTGTACATTTCACACAGTACTGTGAAAAAGTATTTGCTAGTATCCTAATTTTTTTTTTTTTAATATTTGTCAGACTTAAATGATCCTGATCAAACCATTTTTTTTTTATATTACACAAAAAGATTTCATTTATTAAGGGAAAAAATTGTCCAAAGCTGCCTGGTTTATTTTTCTTTCTGAAAATTAGTTAATTAGTAATTAGTTAATCATACATCTACATTACATATTATTGTATGGTAAATAATTATAGTAATAATTCTGCTATTTTGTCTGCTTAACCTTAAATGTTTATGTAACAGCTAATGCAAGAGAAATATATACAGTATGTCTTTAGATATATTATAGGCAGTCTATTGTCATTCAGAAATTCATCAGTTGGAAATTTTCTGCCACTTTCATTCTGCCAGTCAAACAAAGGCACACCATAAAAATCTGCAGCCAATATGCAAATGAGCGAAGCCATGAAAATGGGAATCTCACCAGTTCCATTGCCTGTAATGAGTCGAGGTGTTTTGCATAGCCAATCAAGCTTGTCTCCGGTAATGGGGTTCAATGACACCTGTAGGACACTGAGGCTTTACAATGAGCCAAGAACGGTTAATATAAAAGGAGTAGACTAGCTCAACACAGATCAATGTATGTTCCTTTTCCTGAAAAAGTACATGTCACAGTCCTACGTGGACTAGAAATGAAGACCTACATTATTCTTTACTTCATATTTCATTTGCTAACTGACTGGTGTTAATTATGTTACTGAGCAAAAAGAATAAATTAACACACCTGTCAAAGTCTAACTTACATTTTTTTTATGTATATGACATGTTATCACGTCAATAAGGAGGGCCAATTAAATGTGTTTGGTCCCAATCCTGATCCAATACTTACAGTATTTGTTTGTCATAATTTATGTAAAGATACAGTACATAACTTTTTATATATATAATTTTAGTAAATATATTCTCTAAAATATATCCTAATGAGGAATTGTGGTGATGAAATGCTGCACTGTAGTGGCAAACTATGTAGGACAGCAGCACCACATGATGCTAAACATGTTAGAGATAACTAAAGAATTTTTTAAAATTTATTATTTATTTAAGCCAATGCTGATCCTTCTTAATATACCCAAACTCCTGAAGATGCAGGTAGACTCCTCCACCGCCTGCTGGATTACTGATTACCTGACAGAGACCACAGTTTGTACGGCTGAGAGAATGTGTGTAACAAGATGTTGCAGATCTTCTACCAGTCTGTTGTTGCCAGTGCAATACTCTTTGCTGCTGTCTGCAGGGGCAACAGCATCAGAGCCAGAGACACCAACAAACTGAATAAACTGATCAGGAAGCCTGGCTCTGTGCTGGGGACTTCACTGGAACCCTTAGAGCAGGTGGTGGAGAGGAGGCTGCTCATCAAGTTGCTGAACATCATGGAGAACAGCTCTCATCCTCTCCACAGCCTGCTGGTCAAGCAGCGGAGCAGTTTTAGTCCTAGACTTCTTCAGCTCCATCTATTCCCAATTACTACACATCTGATCCTCAATTCCTGCAATTCCAGAGAATTATAATATTGGGTTTTCTGTAGATTAAGTCCAACCTGTCCGTGTCTCTGTCTGTCTCTGTCTGATCCCAGTACTGATTCTCCAGATCGAAGGAAAACGTTGCTTCTTTGACTCTACCACAAGATGATTTAGAAATTCAGATTTCATATTCAAGATGACTCATCTTTCAAGCTCATCAAGCTTGCAGAACTAAAACAATCTGCCACAGGGTGGACACTTCCACATTGAAAGCGATTAGCAGTACCCTAAAGTCATACGTTTTATTTATATGTACCCAAAAGTTAACATGGTCCAATGAACTGAATAAGCCATAAGACAAGCCACATAAAGCACAGTCTTGGAAGACTTGGAAATAACTGGAGATGTATATAATGCAGATTGCAGAAGGTCAAACAATTTGGATGTTACTCTGTCCCATGCATTTTTATCAACATTTGTTAAAACTCTAAACGTATGTTACATCAGCCCAAAGTAAGGACTGAGTTTCCTCCATAAAATACAAATTTAGAATAGTAATATTTTGTAGCTGGGATCACCCAAACCTGAACTGTGATATGCAGCCAAATGCAGGGAATGCAGTTTAGGCTGGCTATACTGATTTAAGTGTGAACAGGAAGAGTTCTGTCTGTCTGTACCTCCTACTCAAACTAATAGTTTCTTTCATTCTTGCTCCATTCTAGCAAACACAAACGCTCATCATTTTGTGAGGATATATAGTTATTTGTCAACCCTGACACTCAGAGAGCTCTTAACCTTGGAGAGAGAGAGAGAAGCATAGAGGCTGACAAAGAAATTGGACACTAAGAAGTGCACTCAAAAACAAACTAACACTTAAATACAGATATGCATACAAATGCCACCATGTCTTCTTGTGAACAGTGCATTTAAGCCTAAACATATTGACTCATTCAGCTTACTCACTGTGCAAAGCATTGATATAAACTAGAGACAACTAATGTTTGGCATAGCAATCTGACTTCTTTCATTTAAGAATTTACAGAAAGCATCACTTTTCTGCATATGCAGCTTTCATCTGCATAGTGTATCATCTGCAAGGCCTATAATATCAGCTTTGTAGTATTTAGAAAATTTTTGCAAGTTGAAATTTATGCTGTTACTTCCATATGGGCTACTGTGACATGGTTCAACAAAAACGTCTCGACAATGATATCTACAGATGTAGAAAGGACAGTGTACAGGACAAGGAGACTAAAAAACTGACTTTCTGAAGAGGTTGTAATTCACTTCAATTATTCAATTCAATTCTGCAAGATGATAGCTAAGATTTTATACGATTCAATCCTTTCATAGACTTGGAGGGAAAAAGATAAAATATACAACCCTGGTAAGTATGTCATCAAAGTGTGGTCATTCTCAGTGTGAACACAATATGGCATATATACAGTATTATATATTATATATATATATATAGAGAGAGAGAGATAAAACTAACTCCATACTTAAAGGAAGCCATTAAGGGCAGGCAAGGAGGCAAGTGGGTGAAGGAGATTAAAAAGGGAGCACCAAGAGGAGCTAAGGCACGAAAAGGAGATGTGAATGATTAACGATGCCAGTTCCACCAGAATAAAAAAAGATTCGGGTATTGCCCCGTTTGCACTGCCAAGGAGACTGAGAGGCAAAGATATACAACACTGACGTTGACCCCGAGGAGAGGGTCAGAGCTGACAGCAAAGCAACGGTCCTCAGGACCCTCTTCCTCAGCCATCATAACTACCTTTTAGTGCAGAGTAACTGTCCAACAGCTTCATCCACCAAACTGTCAGGATGCTGAACTCTGTCCACTACCTCCCCCCCTTGCCCCCTGCCCCTTGACCATAACAAGAGTCACTACCTACCAAGTACCCTACCTCAGTTGCTACCATATGAGACTCTATTACATCTGCTGCTGTCTTTTTGCACATCACAAAAGCTGCTCTAAAATGAACCTTCTCACTTTCCCACTGTTACCAGTTTGTTGCACTACTGACCATTGCACATTGTACATACTTTATTTTCAAGTTCTATTGTTATTCATCTTATATCTCTATGTTTATACTTTTATAAAATATACATTATATTTATACCTGTACTACGAAGATGAGAGAGAAACAGCATTTCAGTTCACCTGTATGTTCTGAACATATAGGGAATTGACAATAAAAGGCTGATTGATTGATTGATAACATGACCATTCACGAATAGCAGTTAGTCTTAGCTAACTACCGTCCACCATGTTTTTGACATGTGAGCACATTTTTTTTTCATTAATAACACGGTACAAACACCATTTCTTTACAATGAGATGGATCAAGGACATTGTGAGACATTTTTGCATAACTGCTGACTTCTAGGTTTAGTATGGTTAGAAGCTTGAAAAATCTACTTTAAAGAAAGAGTGAAACATGATTTTAGGGAATCTGTAGCTTCTATGATGATCAGGGAGTTGCTCAATCAATTGATCACCGCTTTGAAGCTGATAGACTACCACATTAAAAGTTGCTGTTCAATAATTAATTTTAAAGTGCCTTGACTGGAGGCCACATAGCCAGGCCATAAAGCTATGTATAGCCTGGCTGCCCTGAAGAATAATGCATGCTAAAATTACCAACATGCATTTCTGAGGCACAAAGCTGTGCCTCTTGACATCAGGGTCAGTGCTTGTACCTGCAGATGTTTCATTAACCTCTGACCACTTAAGTGTGCCAGTTATAAAATAAAGACATTAGCCAAGGTCAATGCTGATCTTAAACATGCTGTAGGAACAGTATGTGTGCGCCAAAGATACAGTGTACCTTGTGTACCTTTCTTCTTCACAGTATATTTTTGAATATTCTTGTTGCTGTATTTCTGTGTTGTATTTTCAGAATGAATGGATGCATTCACCTGTGTAAGAGCTAACGGGGAGAAAGGGTAGTGAAATACAAAGATTTCCTAACTTTAGCCTGGTATACAAGATTCTTTAAGAGAGGTGAGTGGGCATGAATAAGTGCAGCATTAATCCTACAGCCTGCTGACAATAACAGTTGGCATGTCTCTGTGTGTCCCTTGCTTTGCCAACTGGATTACACACACACACACAGTCCAATGTCCCTCACTAATAATAGCACAATATTCAACAATTCTTTCCTCCACTGGGTTTCCTGACTTCTTTCACTTTTTGTTCCTTTCCCTTTCTTGAGCAATCTCTCAGTTCCTGATATCTATTCCATTTTCTGGTCATATCAAAGAGGCATGGGTGAAGGCCATTCCAGAAAATGAACAACAGACAAAGCAAAGGGAGCAGTGAAGGAGCAATGTAATTGCCCAACAACAAAAGGGGTTTGTGTTTGGTTTTAATGACACAGGGGCTTCTAAGGAACATAATTAAGGTGGCGTCACCTCATTTTTAACACTTAATTGCGACAGACTGGCACAATACTGCACAAAAGATTTGTGGAGGAGGCTGTGGTTATCTCTTACAACTGGGTATGGCAGACATGACGTGAGCTGTAGCTGAATTTAAAAAAAAGGAAGTGTTAAACCCAAATGTGCAGTCACATTCCTTATTCCTTTGACCTAAAAGATCTTTCTGCAAATGGATATTGACTACTTCTAATAACAGACAGTTTAAATTATCTCCAATTATTAGGTCTTCTGCTCACTTTTTTGTACATGCACCATTTTTGAGCCGTCAAATACTATTTTAAAGGCCCTCAATAAATATTTACAAGGCTCAAGAAGATAAAAGTATGTAGAGGCTGATCTTAAGTTTCGCCCTCTGCAATGCCACAGTACAAAAGAAAAATAAAGTGTATGGCAGATTTCAGAAATCACTTCCTCGAACACTAACAACTCCATACTTTGATGGAGTATGTTAAACAGTGCAAAAGCAGTAGGATACAGGTCACAAGCAGCATGTGGCGTATAGACAGTCCTCACTAGGAAGTTCAGTAGGATGACTGTGGAGAAAGACTGACCTTGACAGAAGAGCCTTCTCAAGCACTTCACATACAGTATGGTTTCAAACATGTTCCATGTAACCAGAACTGAGATTCAGTGTATTAGAGCAGAAATCGTCAAGCTTTGACTTCCAAATTAATTTACCCCCTCTCACCCCGCACGATACCGACCATACTGCCTCCACAACAGTGAGTCAGTTAACTGAATATCAGACAGCGAGCAGGTTGAAAGAAAAGATTATGTATAATAAGAAGAGTCCGTCTGCACAATTACAGCTTTAGTTAAAACTAGGGAGGACGCCAGTGGCAGCAAATAACTGTAAAAAAAAATGGAAAGGTTACGTTCCTAATGGACAAACAGGAGGAAAACAATCACCTCTCTGGACAAAAGTGACTAGTATTTGGCTCTGTGTACATTATCTAACCTCACATTAAAACACCTCAGTGATGTACCTGATGAAGTGAACAGAAATCAGTTAAGTTGGAACTTGAATGGGTGCCTTTTACAAATAACAAATCTCCAGAATGTTCTCTCTCTTCATCACAAAGCCTTGACAGATCTTTTTGGTAACTCAACTTTAAAACCAACACATCCAAAGCGGCACTGCAGATGATTACCTCACTCTTTCTCAAAATAGTGACCTTGGGGAGCAAAGTAAACCTTCTGTCAGGCATCTGTGGCTGATACACATTGCAGAATGCAATTCAAGCGCATGAAAGACTTGTTCTGTAACACAGCTTTTTCTATACAATATATGAAGTGCCTATTGTAAAACCACATCTGTCACTTTCAATATATGTCACTGCCCAATTTGGTAGATATTAGAAATGATAGTTAAAATTTAAACATGTAAAGAGTGAACTTCTGACTAGAATGGCATTACAGTATTTGGTTTAATAACCCACTACATTAAAGTGCCACGTATCAGTCTTAATTTAAGTAGATTTATGTCAGTTCTTGCACAACTGTGTGTTAGACATAACCCTGTTAACACAGTGCCTAAATTGAAATAGTTCAAAGGTAGTTTTTTTTTTTTATAAAAGTATCCAATACATGTGGCTCTTAAATGATTCTAAATGTTTCTTAGGGTAACTTTGTGTCATTCTATGACTCAAGAGATGAGAACTACCATTTAGACTCAGGTGGAGCACACCGCAAATATGGGAAATAGACAATCTGACTGTTGTTTTAATGCACTACCTATCAGAAATAAATTATACATGGTTATACTTCAGTATATTATATCCAGGTAGTAAGGGCAACACCTGGGTAGATGTAATAGTCACACCTCTGACACCCCCTCCCCCCAATTAAGTGGGTAGTTAAGTGTGGCCAACTTGGTGGATGTGTGAATTTCACCCAATTTTCCTGGGAATGGTTGAAAGGGACATATTAATATTTTGATTTGATCAGATCTGTTAGCCATTTAAGACTCACTCTCATTCCCCATACCGTGTCTGCAGAAACAAGAGAAGTACAATTAGCTGTATAATTGTAAAGATTTGACCTCACCACAACGCACCTTCTCCTGACCTTTTGTCATCTCGACATAGATTCCCAAATGGATTCCCATTTGTTTGTTTGCTCGTCTTTGTTGTCAATGGAGATTAGGCAATGAATATTCATTGATGAACAGGTGGTGAGTCACAGGTCAATCAAATGTCAAATCCCTTGTGAGCATTCTCACATGGTGCCGGCCATTTCACGCTCTAGTGTGGTAAGCCATTTCACACATCATACATGAGGATGGGGGCACTGATGTGTGTCTGTCGGCATATGTGTCCATGTGAGCAACAGCAAAACGCTCAGGTCAACCATAACGCCGGCTATTCTCTCACAAGCCCTTTCCAACCACTGTGTTTTATTTACAACTGCTATGATAAGTGAATGAAAAAAAGAGACTATATATGTGACATAATGGATGACTTGAAAAAAGACAAAGGGAAAGACAGGCAAATGTGGACAACCATAATTTACAATCCATATTGACAAGCTTCCCCAATACATGTGCTTATGTTACAAACAGCCGATATAGCTCCATCTTAAATCTTTACGACCAGTGCCCTCATAAACATCACCACAAGTACATTTCTCTTTCGAGGCTTGCTAGAAGCAGTCTTTATTAGAGGTGTTCAAAAGCATGGATGTGAAATGAGAAGGTGAGAAACTGAGGCACCACTCTTGTAAAAGTTAAACTTCAGTTTTAAATGTGTTTTCAAATAGCTTTAGCTGTAAACAATGATATGACAATTAATAAACCTTTTAAAGACAAAAATCTGATCGATTCTCCCCAATTATCATTTTCAAATATGTGTACTAATACTTATTAGTACAACTTATAGTTGTATAGTTTAATACACTGGTGTTCAAATATACCTATAACTGGCTGTGTAAGGTGAACCCAAATTTATCCCCATGCAGTATTACAAATAAGATCTATTCATGTTTTATTGTGACCTTGATGCCCACTAGTAAATGTTAAAAATATTACAAGTCAAACTGAAGCCTCTGAACTCAAATTTACCTGTACAAAACATTTGCTGTCCAAGCTAACAGTATCACAAATTCCAAAAACATCTGCATTAGTTTCACAAACTCTAAGCCCTACAAATCTATATGATTGGGCACCTTGAGGGGACATTATGTAAATAAGTCGATCATTACATGGTTGGTCTCCACAGCTTGTAGTACACTGAGTAGATCTGACCCTCAGTCACCTTTGTCTGCCCTGTGCCAGCAATTTGCAAGTATGAGGGAGAGTCCGGCCAAGCGTGTCGCAGAGTCAGGGTGAATGCCATCCACCCACACATAAATAAACTGATTAATAAAGTGGCTTCCATTCTGTCTCACATTCCATCAAAATGCAAAGTGATGATTCGGACGTGCCCGGGGGTGCACTCCATATTCCACTTAATTATTGTGCTGGAGTTTAGAGCTCTATCTTTTCCCACTGCGTTTCCCTCCCACACTCACTATACTGCACAGTCTCCTTGACCCACTTCCTCAGTTTCCCTATGCCCTTTAACTTGTTTCTTAAAACAACAGCTGAGACAGAGAGAAAAACATATTCTTATGGGTGACATGGGACTTTTTTTCTTCTCAAGATATGTATGTAATATGAAAGTACAGAGAAAAAGGTGCAGGTGTCCTTGTGCTGCGACAATTAACTGTACATTCTAATAATCACTCACCAAAAGCCGACATGGTTTGGCCAGAGGTAAGTCTTGCAAGTCTTGCAAGGCAACAGTCATCTGTGACATAATATTTTGCATTATTTTACATTACATACATCAGGCACGCTTACCACACGCTAAATGTGAGGTAAGCGGTTAATTTACAACTATAGAAAAGGGTTATTACAACACACACAAACATTATTTTAAGTTGAAAAGGTAATGCAGATGATAACTGCCAATTTGAGTCTCAACAGTCCCATAAACTACAGCGGACCTGCATAGACAACTATTCAAACCACAGTTTACAGAATTTACGTCATGACTCAGGACAGTTAGCCGACTGTGGTTATCTGCTTGGGAACCTAGATAATGTGTCTATGAAGGGCTAGACTGAAAAACAACCGTGTACTGTGATCCGAGATCAGGTTGATTTGCTGAAGAGGATATTATCTCTGGCTACGAGATGTGAAGCGATGGAAGCTGAGTCAACAGTGACTTTATTCTGTTGCTGCCAGTGAGTTAACAGTAGCTAACATTTGTCTGTAAATACGAGGCTGATGTCTTATCACAAACAGTGCAGATGAATTAGTGAGCAGACATTCAGTTTCTACCCTGTCTGTGCTCAAACTGTAAATTTTCCAATGTGCAGTTACTGGCCCTACATGTCTGCCCAGTGTTTTGTCCATTTTTGTTGCTCTTTTCTCTCTCCACTTTCCCCAACCAAGCAAGGCAGATTGTCAGCCACCATGAGCCTGTTCTGCCTGATTTTTCTTTCCTCACCACTGTCAGCTAATGCTTCTTCAAGGGGGTTTGTTGGGTTTTTTATATAATTCTGAAAGGTCTTAACCTTACTATATAAACCACTTACAGATTTTTGTTGTTGTGATTTGGAATAGTACAAATAAACTGAACGGAAATTAAAAGAGGATGTCTATACAGTACTGAAAGTCCACAGATAGCTGTTTGGATACATTATGCTCAAAAACGTGATCAAAAAGATGTGTTGTGTTTGTCATTTTGCATTTACCAAAGATAAATCCATGTTCAGCAATAATTAAATGTGTTCACATTTAATTTAGTCTATAATAATTTATTCCATCATGTGCACAGTCTTTATATTGAAGGAAATAGCAGTGGTGTCCACTTGTTGAATAAAGAAAAAAATCCCTGGAATATCTGAAATCTGCAATATTTACATGTAACCCTAGTATGAAATAACAATGACTTAAACAGAATTTTATCAGATCAAATCATAATTTATTGGATCTTGACCATGTGAAATGTCAAAATTGAAAAGGCAGATCTGTGTCCAGATTATGTCCAGTACTTTACTGATATTCTTACCAGTCCTTCATTACTAAAAATATATAATTTTTCAATTATTAAACGATGTAAAATTTGAATACATTTCTGGCTCACTTTTGACTCCAGCAGCATCATTCTAAACTGAGCAATGAAAGAACAATACCGTCTGCCAATTTTAAAAACGAAGGCTTATCTCAAAAAGGATCTAATCAGAAAACAGGAAGACAAGACAGAGCAGCAGGACTTCTGTCTGTTGGCTGCTTCAGTGCTTTCAGCTTTGGTTCAGACTGTCTATGAAGTCAACTCAACAACCTCTGAATCAAACGTAGATACAACATATTCTACTCCTGCCCACTGTGGCTGACTTTGGTCTGCACCCAAGTGCGATTACGGTCTTCATACCAGCCAAAACGAACTGCACCAAGAGAGAAAACTAACGAGTTCTATTCAAAGCAACTAAAGCCTTATAATTTATAAATTTTTTTACTTATGGTATGTATGGGGCTTGAGACTAACAATAATTGAAGATAAATTACCAGTAGAAAAAAATACAAAGCACCATACTATCACAAATGTACTGAATTTCCCGGAGGAACTTTCCCGAGGGTTTAATAAAGTTCTATCGTATCGTAATGCAGCTAAAACAAACCAAACACCATGTTGTTTTTGCATAGCTTACATCTCTACAACAGCCCCAAAATGGCTTTGAGGTAGATCCATGGTAACTTTAACATTTGTTTTCAGTTTAAACCTGCTCAGCATATCCGTTTTCTCTCAGTCAAAACTGTAACAGTGCCAAAAGAGTGTTTTATCTTCTCACCCATCACAAGTACAAAAACATGCAAACCAACACAAGAAATTGCCTGAATGAAGTGTGGATGTGGGCAGGTATTTCTTTTAATATTATTTTTTTATTCACTTTTAAATCCCTTAAGTAATCTGGGCAGAGTCTGGTGCCAAGAAAGCAATGTTCCATGCCCTCACAGTGAGCAAGGGCTCACAGTGTACTAGATGTGCCAATGAACAGTTCTCGTTTTGTGGTTTAGGTTTTTCTTATCTAGAGCCATTTTACATGGATTTTGAAGTTACTCACAATGTTGTGAAAGGCCTAGTTTAGTTTAAATCCCTGAAGCAGCAGCTATTCACAAAAACAGGAATGTAATCCATTTAACGAGCCAGTCTTATACTGGTCTAGGACAGTAGTTGATTTCCTGAGAAATCTAAGTGTTCATTGAATAAACAAATCTTTACTTTCATCACGATACTGAAAAATGATTGTATATAGATCAATTTAAATTCAGATTCCAGTAAACACATATTCAGGTCACATAAATCCTGGCTGATTGCCAGAGTGTTTCTAATCAGCCTTGAGTAAGAGAACTGCTAAACGATGATTGACTTGCTGGTATTCATATCGTAGGGTTCCATCATGCCTAAACCATATGTTGAAATTTGGATCCGTGAGTAGAAAGTGATTTGACTGTTTAATAAAGCATTAGTTCAGCCATGGGTATAGAAGAAAAAAATATACTTGTGCATACACACAAGAAAAATCTGCACATTTAGTGCCAAACATCTACCCACCTGCCCGCCTTTATACTTGCAAAACATGCCATTTATGCCACACATGAACACTTCACAGCATAACTGTGTTTATGCCATCACAATGCTGTGCTGTATGTGTGTTAAAACAGATAAACCACAAGAGCCCAGCAGCTGTCCTCAACTCAGTGCCTGGGGGCTGATAAGGGGAGGCACTGAGACCTGTGACCCCAGATGCGCCGTCTCATTCTGGGCCTAGACAGCATGAGAGGGTTAGCTTCTCTGATCATGAATTATTCCACGTCCATACCTCCCTGAGAACCTGTACTTGGTTCTGCCGAGACAGAGTCAAGGGGCTTTGACTGACAAAGCCTTTGATCCCACAACTGCCACGCACTCTATGATCAGCGTCTCTCTGAAGGAGGGAAGACCAGAGCTGTCTTAACACACTTTCTCCCAGTGAGCTCTTTTTTTTTTTTTACTCCTACTATATCTACCCCTCTCTCTCATTCTTTGTCTGATCCATCTTTCCTCTTGTTCTTTAGTCTGCCACCTCACAGCACTAGCTTTGTCTTGGATTATTTAAACTGAGGTCTTTAAAATTACTAAATTACCTTTGTTAACTTTAATTAATTGCAGCACTGTGCTACACTTTTTGGTGGTAGGGTTTCCCTTAGTCCACTTTAAAACCAAATATTTATCTGTTCCTGATACTGTTGGCAGTTTCTTTTCTGCTCAGACACACAATTCTCCCCTGACATGAGTTATGTTCATGCTGTCAATTGTTCTAGATTATATGTCCCTTAATAAAAGAGCACAGCTACCTAGTGCTGGCAGTTGCCTATGTGCTAAAAGTATATTAAAGTAATCTTTATTTGTGGTCCAAAGGGTAGATATAGTTTAGATGCAGTGGTTAAAACAACAGCTATATGCTGACCTGGACTGTCAGTGCCAGGAGATCTACTGTGAAAGGAAATTTTGGACAACCTCTGCATCAAAAGCATTAATATACTGTATAGAAAACAACCTCAGCCAACAGCACTTCAGAGATGCAGTACAAAATGCAGCTGATGTACAGGAAATGTGGCCACTTTTTAAAGCCAAAGTGATCCTGATCAACGCTTGAGGTCAGTATGCGTCTCGTGAATCAACACTAGCTGCTGTTCTTTTGTTTGTGGTAGTATTACAATAAGCAAAATACTAAAAATAGTACATTCCTAGTGACAACTATATATAAACTTTATGGATGCTAATACTGTCAGTATATACTGGAGTATTGCTTATAAATACACTCTGCTCATTCTGACATATTATAAATGATATCCTCTTGATTCATGTGGGCTTGGCCCACATACAGGTAACTCCTTGAGGAGAAAGTGTGAAAACACAACACCTGGCTGAGAATGGGATGTGGGCACAGTTAGTCAGGCATCAGCATTTCTCTCCGATCATATCTGGGTAATAATATCATGACATCAGTTCAAAGCCCTTGGTTGTGTTTGTGTTTCATTTGCAGGCTAGCCCTTGTAGCCAAGGGGGGCTCTGTCACATCCCTGGCCCCTGATGCTTAGCCCAACAGCAGGCAACAAGACAAGGCTAAAAAGGGCCCACTTGAGCTGCTGAAATGAAAATGTTTTCAAACAAAAAGACCAAAAGGCAATGGGTGAGTGTGTGGGAATATTCTTCCGTTTTAGAACATTTATCCTCTGCAAACAAACTCAAAAGTAGACAGACACTAACACTAAATGCATCCAAAAGACTTTGATACAAATCATCTCCCCCCAAACCCATTTTGCTATGTTCTATTCAACTTTGCATACGCATGGCATACTCTGTCATGCTCTTCATGAGCCCCACGATCCTTGGATAATCTCATCTGTGAATCCGTGGGATTCACTCACACCAACCACGAGAGTCTATGGTTACACAAGCCAACAGCATCTCAGAGAATCATCCATTCAACCAGAGATGACACAATGACTACTTCCAACATAACTCAAGCAAGATATAATGTATTAGGACCTCAAGGAAATGTCACGAATGAACAATAAATGATGACATAGTGCAGAGAAATTTATTATTACACTGACGGAAACAATAATAATTGAACTTGAACTCTTAAAAATATACAAGACTGATCAAAGGTTTTTGGCAGTGAAGGTAAAAGGAGGGCTGCATTCAAAATAATGCCACGAATAGTTTTTATTTATCAAAGAAGTTTTTTTCCTCATATATACTGTATATAAATTAACATTCTTCAGTAGTAGATGGCTTACACTAGCAGTCATAATGGGAGGAGTGGGTTGTAGCAGCAACTTCAACAGAAAAGCAGCAAAATCGTTAAATGGGTGCATTAATTCAGTCTGACGATCTGATCAGACTGTTCCATCACTAATTTTACTCATAATATAGCAAAAAAAGTCTTATCATTAATTAAACTAGCATCTAACTCCAGCATTATATATGCTGATAACTCAGTCTTGACAAGTCACCTTTAAGTAAAAATGTGAATGCAGGACGCCAGTCTACCTGCAGCCCCAAAATGACTAGATTCACCGTTGCTCTGAAAATGAAACTGAATTTCCAAATGACCGTGCTATAATAATGCTGTGATCATTTAAGATTGAATATATAAAGCACCCATAAGAACCCGCTGACTACAGCTTAGATTTATTCATTAGCTCATGTTTGTATCACTTAGTTAACGCTGTATATGAATTCCTCCACTCTGCTAGCATACATAACATGCTGTATGAAGAGATGAACTATAAGCTAGGCAGCTGAAAACTGCATTTCTCCATCTGTATGT
Organism: Ctenopoma kingsleyae; assembly: GCA_032353495.1. NCBI lineage: Eukaryota > Metazoa > Chordata > Actinopteri > Anabantiformes > Anabantidae > Ctenopoma > Ctenopoma kingsleyae. The sequence goes on along the minus strand of JAUBNQ010000010.1, from coordinate 13,998,203 downwards.
GACAGATTTTCACTGGCTGTTTCAACAGATTGCTTCTGTTTCTGCCCTTACATGCAAAAGATTTGTTGCACTCGTGGCAAAGAGCACTGTCGGCATCAACTATAGTGAAGTGTAACCACACTTTTAAACGTTTAGTCCTCTCTGTCATTGTCACTTGCAGCAGTGTGTGCTCCAGCGTCTTTGCGCACAGGCTCAGAGAGAGATATCTTCTGAATTGGGAATAGTGAAAATGTCTTAATTAGAAACAGAGTTTGTGAGATAAAACATGCAAGACAACTTTATGTAGCAATAATAAACTGGAAATCTATTTTCTTATTTTTTCCAGGACCCACAGCAGAACTGATGATGCCAGAGTTTATACTGTTTGATACCAAGTTTCTGAACCCATTCCTAGTGGAAACAGTCCTTATGTTAAAATATACTTATGTCTGAGTTTGATAACTATTTTTATTTATAAATTTCAGTGCAGTATAAGGTTAAGCTTAGCTTACATATGTAGTCACAACCAAACCATCAATGATTAGATTTTACCCATAAACAATGGCAAATAACAATTAGCACAGACACAGATTTTTATAATTTTATTATTCATTGTTCCAACCGTCATAATCTGATCAATGTCAACATACAACCAAAAAAAGTCAAAGGTCTACTTATGCAACTTCGATATCTAAA
>JAUBNQ010000010.1:13959868-13988116 GCA_032353495.1 Ctenopoma kingsleyae | reverse complement strand
AGTGTATGAGCTCCTGCATTTACACACTTCTGACTCCATCAGTGGATGTTTTTCTGTGGGGGAGCACTCATTAGCTTGTTGTTGATTGTTAAGATCAATTATTTTCTGTAACCTAACCGTCAAATTTAGTGAGTAACACTTCTCAGATGTATTTCTCCGTTTAGTTACATCGTGGTGTTTCATGTTCCCACTTTTAACCACTGAGAGCAGATCTCAGAGCAGACGAGACACAAAGGTTGAAGTATGAAGGAAGAATATAAACACCTCGGTCGATTCGGGATTAAAAGTCTGGATTTACGTATCAACCTTCACGGTTTAGCGCACGTCATGTCACTGTCTTACAATGTCGCCGCTTGTCTCTCTCTCGTCTTCTCTGTCCTTCATATTCGCCGTTTACTGTCCGCGTCTCTGCTCAGTGAAAGCCCGCCCTACACTGCCTGTGATTGGCTGATTCTTGCCCTCGCTTGGCATGCTTAAACCCAACCAATCTGAAACCACAAAGGCAACGAGTACTGTCCAATCAGAGACAGGTAGGATGAGCCTTTAGCTGAGTAGCAATGTAGAAACACAGTCAGTAAAGAGTCGCCATCAAAATATAATCTCCGCCAAAACGGACTAAAACTTAATGACAAGTCGGGCCCGGCTCTGGATCCGGACAGGACAGAGTCTGGGTCTGTATCCGGACCGCGGTCCTCCAGTTGGTGACCCCTGGTCTATGGTTTAATGCTAATAGGCTGCAAAATATGCTACATGCTGCTGTCCGTTGATCCTCCGTGACGAGAAAAGGACAGTTAACTTTCACACGACAATCATCTGCCCTGTTTGTTGTCTTTTGCTCATGATGTGACTACGTCACTTATTGTCTACGTTTGTTTTGTTTTTTTACATATGCGCAGATGTAAAAAAAAAAAAACTAAATAAATCAGATTAACATGTATACATGCACGAAGACATCGGAGTATTGGGGAGAAATCCAGGTGTCTTTATCCGATTTCCTGTAATAAAGCCGATCAGATAATTCTGTTTACATGATCACTTTAATAATAATTAATACTTTATTGATCCCCTCAGGGAAATTGTTGTTTGGTCAGCTGCTAGACCTGTGTCAGCGCTACTACGGGGTTTCAGTGTCTTGTCCAAGGACACGTCAACGTAGCTTCGGGGGGACTGAGAATTGAACCACTGACCCTTGGGTTGGAAGATGACTGCTGTACCCACTGAGCTATCATGCTGCCCCTAATAATCTGATAACTCCAGAAATCACTCCCACTGTTTTTATGAAGACAGGCTGCTGTTGTATTTTTAATTAAGTCAATAGTTCAAAAAAAGCACAAGCTGGAGTAGAGGGAAAATGCTTTTGTATGATGTATGGGAACTGAACCTTTAAACTATTGATTACTTCTACATAATTATACACAAAAAAATAGAGTGACCAATGTGGCAAAAAAAAAAACGATGCAAAGTGATGTTACACTTTCTTAACTGTAGCCAGTTTGATTTAATGCGTCCTGTGTAACCAAATGGCATTCCCACCATCCTTTTGACATAAGTGCTCTACTGTGAAGTCAGCAATAAGATGATCGGATCAATAGTAGGCCTGCAGATCGCTTGTGTGCATGAATGTGCACGTCTTCTCTCCTCCATCAATCCACAGCTGGATGGCTGCTTATTCTGCCCTAAGGCTACATCAACTTCATCGGCTCACCATGGGAGAGGGGCTCCAAAGCAGCATCGATACACAGCATGCTGAGACACAGGGAGAATGGCTGATTGAATGAAACCTTAGAGTGGTATTTGAGAGCAAAGTCTCTGACAACAGTAGAGGCTGTCAGCCATCCAAACAGACAGAAAGCCCAAACACAAAGCTCCAAGGTTAAAAAGAAGAGGGGAAAAAAGAAAGTTTTTTTTGAATAAATGTTATTACTATTAGCTGGGAGATGAAAAAGGTAGACAGCTCATATTTCAAATACACAATGCAGTGTTCTAAGGGTTTAATGTTGTCAACTATAATATTTGCTCTTTAAAGGACTCATCTGTGCTTGGAGTATGGTGCTGACTGTAGAAACATTGTATTTCTAAGGGTGACAGTACATGCCTCTTTAGACTAAGGATATGCATTTCCCTTAAACAACAGGCAAGAAAAATACATCTGACTGTTCTGTAGCACTGACATTTGCAATTAACATCCCCTTCCTCAGAGGTTATAATACAAAGCAGGACACACTGTGTATAAAGCCTCCAGGTCACCCCAGAGTGCAAGAAATCTATATGAGACATATTTTCCAGAAAATCAATTTACAATAAAATCTGGCAAAACTCAATATAAAATGTGCAATAATACAATTAAGATAGCATTCATGCATTTCCCCATTGATTTATAGACTGAAAAACAGACCTAGTGGAATTTTGAGTCTGTCAGGGGTTAAGTGAATCTGTTTTGAAAGCAATGATAATTCAAACCAGATTTATCAGATGAATTATTTATGTCACAACTCTTCTTCACAGACTATTTTGGCTCCTATACAATGAGGATGTCTAAAGTACTGGAAGATAACACTACTCAATTTTTCCTTCTCTTCAATATGTTCTTTTGAAAATTTGTGACTAACTTGCCACATTTCAGCTGACTTCAGAAAGCACATACACAGCCCCATATCAATCACTGTCACACCGTTACATAAATGTAAACATAACTCAAACAGTGGGCTAAAAGAAAGCTTGTTAGCTCTAGTTGTATTACAGTTGTTACAAACTAAACGGTCACAACAGCTCCGATGGTCAGCATTCAATATTGGTTTAGTCTAAAAGGAGAAGACTTGACTTTTCCCCTTTAATTCAAGACTGATCTCAAATCAAGAAACATGAGCATTCAAGCAGGTCTCTCACTCAACACTAATTAATATAAGTGATTAAATATTTAGCTTCCATCCATTTATTTTGTTTTACACCAACATCCAGCTAGGCTTAGATCAAGCAAGATCAGAAAGCCATCATCATTTTGCAGATCCTAAACATTTAATGGAGGGATTATGAATGAAATCTGACTCTCTCCAGAGTACATCCTTTTGCTTCTTTAAGGAATTGAATGAATCATTCCCATCACGGCTGGAACTGCAGTAGCATTACACTCTGAATAGTGCACTACAAATCTTATTAAGAAGAAACACCTTGTGTTTGTTCAAACCTACTTCTCCGGTAGTTTGAGAAGCTCCTTGATGTAACTGCAGTGCTGAGTCTGGATAGTCTTTCTACAGAGGTTTGGCTTTAGATCGAAACTACACTTTCATAATACAATACTTATCTAATTACAGAAAAATAAAGCTCTCAATCCAAGACTACCAGCCTCATTATGTTGTACTCTGCAATTAGATCATCACATTTAAGTCTTGTTTTTTGTCTACAGCATTGTCAGAATAAAATTTTCCAGGAATCAGAGGATCAAACTGCACTTCTTAGGATGTTTAAGCAACTGTTCTGTTCCAGATATAACACACTTCCAAAACATTGAAGATGTGCTTGATATTTACCCACTTGTCCAAACAACTCTATTCTAAGCCAATTAAGACTAATAAATATTTCTGTCTAGTGTATACATTGCACTGGAAGGAACAGCAGAGTGTCAGTTTTCACCACATCTATTACTATAGGCATTGGTCCCATCCCATTCTGCCTGTTCATGTGTTCTCAACATGTAAAAAATACAGACTAATCATCACAAGAAAAAATCTCAATTCTCACAACAGCCACCGTCCTGAAATAATTCTGTACTGTTTGTGCTAGAATATGATAAAACTACCTCACAGCACAGTCACATCGAATTTTATCGACCCTAACATAATGAACAGAGGTAACAGAAATTGTTACCACATTCCCTTCCTGTAGAGCATTTAAACAGAAAGGCAAAGAACACTGAGAAAGAAAATACTGTATAATACCAATACTGGCTAAGTACAACCACTAACTAACTGCCAGAGTCAACCGAGGACTGCCACAGAAGATCAAACATGAAGCATGAACCCATATGAGGTAACTAAGCTGGTGCAGCCCTTGTCGGCATCCTTTGTTGTTGTGCTGCCGCCCAACTACTAGCCAGTATCACAGGGGACTGGCACTGAGAACAGATAGTGGGAGAGCAGTGGTGCCCAGGTTCACGCAGAGTGACAGCTAACGCCTTTTGAAAAAGTGTCCTCAGTGCCACCAAAGGGAACTAGTGGATAAGGAGTGAAAAGTTCAGACATCTCAACTTAGCTTACCATCGCTCGCTCTGCACTAATCTGACAGCTGCTGTACACCAGTGTGCCAGGAACACCATTTCTTTCCATGCTCTACCTTCCTCTTTACATTCAAATCTACTTTCTCTTACTTATTCTCTTTCTTGCCTTCACATTTCCACTCTTTTGCTGCATCCTTCCCTTACTTTGTCTCTTGGGAAAGTGACACAGGATCAATTGTATGTCTTTGTCTGCAGATGAATTCGATAATTCAAACTGACAAAAAAAAAAAAAACATTGCTCATTTCTTTTAATCTACAGGCTATGACATGTTGAGTGAAGGTACTGTCTGTTTTTCTTCAAGTCTTCAAGTCTTCACTGCCTCTGTCAATTAAGTGTTTTTGGTTGAGCAGAATAATTGAAAGTTCAGATGTGAAAGAAACGTCTATGTATCCTAAACAAATTTCTGGTCATCATATGATGTCACCGTGTACTCTGACGAGACTTACATTACCTCAGTCACTGCAGTGACACACACATGCGCGCGCACACACACACACACACACACACACACACACACACACACACACACCTCATTAAACTGATTGAGAAGTCACCTAAGCTAAATGGCTTGAGTACAGCACCACTGATTGATCACTTCATTGATGGATTGATTTTAGGGAGTGGTGCGACTGTTTCCAGTCTGAAAATGCTGATGCAGTTAAGTCACATTATATTGAGTCATTCTTTTTTGCCTCCGAGAGAAAAGGAACTTGAGTGCACACCCCCACACATACTCCAAATACAAGAAGTGCACTAAGAAAAACAAATGTCAACTAATGATATAAATATTCTCATATGATTCAAATACTCTCTCTTCCACCATCTCCCCCCTCTTTCTTTCTCTTAGCTCTTAGACTATCCACTAAGGGACTGCTAACAAGATGTTGCCTATTAGATCCTGGGAACGTGGAAGTCTTTAACTATGATGTGTCATCAACATGCCGCCTTTATAGCAGCTCAGCGATTGGAATATTCCCTTCCGTTTCTCCAATAGTCAGCTAATTGAGGCCAAGGGACTGATGATTAATTATCCCGTCCCAGTGCACTGTTTACCTAGATGATCGCTGCTGATGAGGGGTGATTAAAATTGAACTGCCACTCATATTCAGGCTTGGTGTCAAGCATTGTATACATGTGGTGATATCAGCTATTTTGTAATTCTCTTTACCATGACTGCTGCTCATACTGTTGTAATCACCTCTGTAATATCACAGGGAAAGAATAGAGAACTACCCAGAGAAAGTGAGCTGTGACATGATATTGACAGGCTTCATAAAAAATATGCTGAATACCTTCTACACACATAGCATTGGCATCTCCCTTTCAGCCACATCACAGAACAACACAGCAGTATTGGTGGTACATCTAGGCACACACATTTTCATATTCCAATCTCAAGAAAAGATGTAATTCTTTCTAAATGTATTTATTTATATTTACTATTGCATAATATATTACAATCATGTTTATTGTCGACAAAAACCTTGAAACAATCTTTCTGCAACAATCTAATACCAACAATTTTTAAGTTTCATCATTCATTTTAGTTTCATCCTTCAAATGAAGTTCAAACACAAACATAAGCACAAATGTTGTGCAAAGTTTCTTAATCTCAACAGTGATATGCAAATTAGGTAATAAAAGGTGCGTGCCAAGGACACAAATAGGGATTTATTGCATTCTAATTGGCCTTCCATCTTCATCCAACATCTTCTTTCCAACCGCAGATGGAAACCTGTTGGCCAAAACCACAAGACTCAAGGAGAGTGTGGCCTGGCCCCTGTTTTTGGCCATTAGGCATTTGATTAATGTCCCCAGGAACACCACACAGGGAGGGACATGTCGCCCAAGCAGCAGGCAGCCATAATGACTGGCTGCAGATCATATAAACAGATCAGTCAATTGCCAAACCAAACAGTGCCAAACTGTGGGTGACGCAACCCAGAGAGGGGAAAAACAGCCTGTGCTAGATGCCTGTTTAGTTTACATGGACCTATTTTTTGAACATGCAAAGTATTTATTTTTTTCATTATAAGTAAATACCCTAGCTGAATACGCAGTATTCTGAGTCATCGTAGAATGACTGGCATCCCAGCGCCATCATTAACACTCTCCTACACACACACACAGTCATACAAATGGAACAGATGTTTGTTGTTATGAGTAATTTTTGTTTATTTCTTTCTGTTGTATTTAGATGCATTCATCTAACATTCATGGCAATAACACAAACTAAACTGAATTGAGCTGGACTGGAAAGAGAAAGAAAACTGGCTACACAGACAGAGGACAAAGACTGAGGGTATAGTCTGAACTGCTGAATGCATATCAACACAGACTCTGCCCATGAGAGTCAAAATACCCCTCAAGTTGTATTTGCCTAGAAATAAGACAGTGTTAAAAGATGCTCAGTGGGGGAGGAGAAACCAGAGGCTGAGGAAAGGGAAGGATGAAGAGGCCAGTTGTTGAGAGAAAGCCAGAGGGACTGTAAAGCACAAGCTTTTTATTTGAATATCTGAATATTATTTGAATATCAAATGATAGCAATTTTCTTTGCCCATCTATCCTGCAGGTCTCACCAACACAGGCTGCATTTGTGGAAATCACAGTTACCACAGTGAATTTAAGCTCCACTTTTACATGGCCTGTCTGACAATGAGCTCCAAATTCCTGTGTGGCCAATTTTTTTTCCACCCTTTCCAACCACTTAGTCTTTCCTTATGCCTCCTCCTCTTTCTCTCCCCAGCTAAGTGCCGTAATTCCTTGCTTGTTAACACAGCTAAATGAATTTGTTGTCATTAAAATGTTACTAGAGGGCTCAAAGCTAGTGTATAGTTTAAAAGTTCCTCACAACAATAAAGATGTGTTGGAGTGGGAGTGTACAGCTAGATATGTCTGATAAATCAAATACATACATCTGACACTACAAAAATAATGTATAATTACCATGATTCCTATGTGGCTGAACCTTCTCTATCATGTCAACTTGCCAGCTTGCATTGTGCATTAATTCCCAAAATTTAATTTAATAAACTTCAGTCAATGACTCTGTTTCGTCTTTCATGGACCAGGCAGTTATACAGGTCACATGCCATCTTCATTTGCAATCCCCAGGTTTGATTAGACCACCCAAGCAGATCTATTCAATATGAATGAATTCTCACTTGATAACAATCAGACATCCAGTTCACACAGCTAAGTGAATGACCAACAAGGCAGCCCGTTCATGCTAAATTATGTACAATGACATCTTTTGCATGCATTAGTCTGCTATGCCGTGGGGCCTTAAATGATTTGACTCCTCAGTGTGTGCGTGTTAAATAAAAACGCACAAAAATGTCTCAACATGGCTGTACTCAGAAATGCTCCCGACCCATCTATGATTTAATCCTTATTATACACACCGACATCATCCACAGTAACACCGTTTCAAACCACAGTCTACCAAACCGATTGTAGGCCATTACAAGTGAATATATTACTGCGACCGCATTGTGTAAGAAAGAAATGTGTCTTAAGCATATTTTGTGTGATCTGCCGCTAGGTTGAAATGAAGAAGAAAAAAAAAAAGACAGCTGGTGAGCACAGCCAATAAGTAAATGCAAAAGCAGGGGCATGCAAATGCACAGAAACCCTGACACAACCAGCAGCATAGAGGAGATGCCTATAAGAACAGAAGATGAAAAGCAGAATACTGAAAAGAAGTATAAGAGAATTAGATGGATGGGCTTCAGCACATTATCTTATACTGAGGTTATACAGCACACAGTCGATCAGGGAAGGCAAAGGGCCATTTAAGCTGATATCTTGGAGTAATGGCAAATCAGCATACATTTTCCCCTCAATCCTCAGGTGGCTATGCTAAACTATACTAAACTGACAGAAGGCCGATTGAAATAAATGATTGTGCCCCAGGATTCTCAGCAGTACCTAGCGCCCGTGGGCAACCACTGTGCACTGCGTGTGTGGGCATGTGAGAGTTTTATAGCGAGCCAGAGAGAGAGGCAGACACAGAACCAGAGATTCAAAAATTGCTGATTGACTTAACATATGGACGCACGTATGGTACTCAACACACAAAACATCTTTAATTAATGTGTAGATTTGGAATTTTTCAAGTCAGTCTTATAACATTCACTTCACAAACTTTGTGAGAATAGACCTTAGTCACTGTAAGTTTCCTTACTCTCACATGGGCCCTAAAGCTTTCCACCTGAAATGCAACTACAGGGAATGAGGGACAAAATGCACTCCACAGTTTGGCCATGGACCTTTAGTTTGGCTGACTGTTGAATAAGAACATTTATTTGCACTTGCACCTCATCAGCTGTTGTTCGTGGTGGCATAACCACCACATTTCTTCTCACAGGAGCTCTCCTACTGTAGTAATTATCACCTCAGCAGTGGGCTTCACATAAATGCAAGTATGTTAGCTTTGCACACTGTTTATCTCCATTATTATCATCACTATTGGACACAAGCATATACTGGCGATCACTTGTTTCTTTCAGAACATTCTGAATAAGCTGAGACTCAAACCATGCTCTACTGACTAGAACTAGAGGACAACAGAAACAGCTAAACTACTACTACTAAAATTCAAAGATCACTATCTGAGGAAACATACTATATGAATACTGATTCAATTTATTTTAGTGAGACTGCTGACAGCTTCATATGACTTAAGACAACATTTTGCACAGAACAAGGACTAGTTTCTTATAGTGCTTATGTTCCAGAACAAAAGCTTTGGAGCCATTGTGGAAAGTAGGGAAATGTACAAATGGGCGCATCAAGATTGTTTTAAGAGCAATTTGAAAAATTTCTAATCTGTCCTTTAACACAGCTACTTTCTGCTGGATAAACCACACCAGTTTTCAGGTTTTCCAAGAGCCCTAAGAGCTCAACAGCGCTTACACATTTCCAGATTTACACAAGGCCTGATGATGAAAAAAATCATTGCTACATCCAGAGCTCTGATGTCTAGCAACAGACCATCAAACACACATGTATATACCACTTGTAGCACAGGTAATCTAGACAAATAATAATACATCTCAAAAGCACAAACATCCTCTTATTCTCCCACAAAAATACATGTCATCTCATGCCAACCCATTTTTATCAAGTGCACACATTTTTGTGCAATTCTGAAATTCTTCCTGACCTCCTTTCACATATAATGAGCAAGCAGTGTTGTGCTGGAACTCAGCGTGTCTCCAGCATTAGGCCATAAGGCCTAGGCTAATTCAATTATAAAGTCTTCACATACCAATGGGCAGCAGCTCTGCAAAAGGCAGTCTACACTCTGAGACATCCCTTCCCTGTAAACAAGAAAAGACAATGTTTTCTCCCCACAGGCTATAGGAGCCATGAATACTCCCTTACATCTGCTCATACTCACCTTTGGTCACACACAAATATGAGCACATCTACAACTGGACACACTGACACCCCTAGGAGCTTTGAGGTGGTGCAAGCTAAGAGACATGCATACGGCAGCACAAACGCACACCTGAGTAAGATGACCCCAGGTTCGGAGAGAAATCCAACAGAGCATACATCTAGAGATAACTGACCTTTTAATTTGGCACCGCTGGGCATATTTTATGTTCAAGATGTCCAGTCATGACATCATTGATGAGACATCACCTCTGAGTCACAAGGTCTGAGACAGTGAAAATGCTCTCAAAACCCTAGTGTTTTACACTCCAAATGGACTCTCACTTCAGATTTAAGCAGTTTGCTCCTAAACACCCAGAATGAACTTAATAAGGGTTTTAGGAAATTACAAAAATCATACAACCACCTGATGAAACTGTGACTTATTTTGGTCAGCTGATGAAAACTAAACTGTGCTTCTACTCTAAACGTTTGGCAAAACGCTTGTTTTAAAAAATTGTCAGATATTAAAACAATCAAGAACAATCACTGCCTGATTTATAGCAGAAGTGAATGCTAAAGACTTGTCAAGAGCTTTGCTCAAACTTTGATTAGAGACATACACTGTACAGCACGAATCCACACATTATGATGATAAATGATCCCTTGCCAACAATTCGAAAGGATTCCAACACAAACAACACATTTAGTACGAAGTGTGCATACAACAGCAATGAATGACGCCGAATTCACAAAATCCACACTGACCCTGTTCAGTTACTGTAATACAGTTAAAGTACTTCCTAATACAAAGACATGTATTCAAAATGACACATCCAACACTCAAAAACATACATACTCACTCTTATAAAATGCCTGCTGGTAGGAAAGTGAATCCCACTGCAGGTTATTATTGACGTTATGAGTAAAATAAGTGCAAGTTCTAATTTACTGAGGGGCCTTTAAAGTTGAAACATAACATTTTTGTTATTGCTGTTTCGTGTACAAACCACTAACCAGTGGTTCTTAATCCTGGTCCTCAAGGAACCCTACTCTGTGTGTTTTCCCCACTATCCCTGCCCACTGTGCTGATTACCTGGATCAGATGTGTTCAATCCATCAGAAGCTGGAAGAAACGTCTTCCAGCAACAAGCAGGTCTGAGGTTAGGAAAAGTTTGTTTTGACTTGACTTGTGTAATGTTAGTTGCCAGCAAACCTACTGTACTAAAACTGTAAACACATGTTTATGTAACTTTTACAGCACTTACAGCACAAGTTGGTGTGTAACTGCGTCAGCACATCGCGCAAAACTCCGCTATCACGCTAAAAACGCCTGAACCTGACAGAGCCTTAACATTTATCCCCAACAAGCCATGTTTTATAATAGCAGTGAATACAAGAATGGACAACTTAATATAATAAACACTCACCCAGGTGACGTGCTCAACTTTTATGTTCACCAGCTTCATTTTCACAAACGCCATTATGCCTCGCTTTCAAAGCAATTAAGCTACCGATTTGGTCCCTTTAACGCTGACTGAAAACCGAAGACCGAAAACTGTTCGCCTGCACACAGAAAAAAAAAAAACAAGTTACATTCTTCGCTGCAGCTTCCTCCATAGTTTATCTTCGTGTAAACTGTTTGTATCTGTAATTTGAAACAATCTACGAAATATCCTCGTAGTCCTCCACCGCCGCACGCGCGAAATCAGAAAGGTCACTGTCTCGAGACGTCGTCAGGTGTACCTGGACCGTACCATTCTTGGTGGGGGAGGGGTTACCCGTTCTCACGCCTGTCACAGCCACTAATCACATTGTTGTAACATTCACAACAGTCATTCTCGGTTCCAGTCGTTTTTAGCGACCGGTTGACGTTTCTTCTAGCGTTACACTAAATTTTCCACTTCTGCTAAAGCAAAAGCTATTGATTATATTTCAGAATTGTATGTGTCACACCACATGTGTTTTTATTGTTAGCGTCCACAGTGTCACCATCAATTTTTAAATAAATACGTCAATCCAGCTGTGTTGGGGGGAAAATATGAACACTCTCTCTTTCTTTCCATTATTTCCAGTGAAGCACTAACATACTGAGTACAACAATCTGACACAGAGAGAAATGTGTCAATAATTCTGCACCACTGTTATATTCTCATACATCCTCTGGCCATGCTATTCCATCAGTCCATCTTGTCAGAGTCAATTATTTCAATTTCACCACACAGCTTGAACCAATGCATATTTTAAGTGCTTCACTGTGCTAAAAATAAAAATCTTGGAGGAAAAATAATGAAATCATAAAATGGCTACATGTCATCTTATGCTGAACTTTGCTAACCAGGGAAAGACAGCAAGGGAGATGGATCTCTTAGCATTTTCAGGCAGGCAAGTAGCCTACAGCTACTTCTGACATACTCCTCTGCCTCCCCACTGCTCCCACTCCCAGGAGTCAGTGGCAAGGAAAAGGCCCAAAGGGCTGAGAAAGCCATCCTCTGCAGTAAGCAGTAACATGTTTAGCATTTAACACTGCACAGGAGGTAAAGGTCTCTGTCTCAAGATTTAGTCCCTATTTTTCTCTCTTCCTCTGTCTGTCATCCTAGGCATGAACACAACTCTGAGTGATACGGTCCTGCTCATGTTGCATCTAGAGGAGTATCCTGTGCCCTCTTGGCATCTTATGACTTATTGCCTCTCTCTCTCTCTCTCTCTCCTCTCCTCTTAATAGGAATGGATGATAGCTGCTTTCTCCTGACTCCTCCACATCGCTTCCTGCAACGGGCCAACTGCCCCCGCACCCTGCAGCTCACCATCCCATCTCTCTGTGGATGCTTCCCCCTGAGTTCATAGGCTGCCTTTTTGACGCAGCACATTCAGTGGAGCATATGAATGAAGGATGGGATGGTTTGGTAGTGATAGGCCTGTGGAAAAGACAGGCAGACAGAGCAGAAAGGAAAACCTGAGCCCACTTGTAAGTATTACTATTACCATGGGACCTTTTTCTGTGATTTGGGACTGGAATTTCATACAGAGGTGGTAAAAATTGTAAAGATCTATACATATATATCAGAAATATTACATACTATAAGAAACTATGTAGTGTGTGTACCTTAAGATATGCTCAGGGTACACACACTAAAGGTCATCATTTGGATTCAAACCTACAAAATGGTAACCAAATTGTGCATGAGCCCCAGCCTGCACAACTATTTTGTTCCCCCCCGGGAAATGACTGCTAGAGGTGAATTTTGCAGCCACCTGTTTTCCTGCCTCTATAAACAAGCGCATTAGCCATTCCCAAGGCCTCAGTAAATTCATTAAAACAGCAGGGAGTAGACCAGGGGGAGGCAGATAACCCCTCCTTCAAAATGACTGACAGCCAAGGTGAGCCAATGTCAAACCACAGGTTGCTCTGCGCACCCTTGCCAACCTTATGTCCTGTCTGTCTCTGTCTGTCTCTTTTTTTCTAGAAGAGTCTTACTGTGATAAGTGGAAGGAAGAAGTTCTACTCTCCCCCTTTTCCTCCTGCTCTGTTTCTTTCGCTGTCAAATACTTTCTCCTCTTCTTCAAAAAACCACTTCCATCACTTTGCCTCTTATTGTTACAGCATCTCTTTCACCATTACATACTTTCTCTACTTTCTCCACTCATGCTTCTCCTCTGATTTGAAATGCAATTCTAAACTAATTGTTTTTATGCACCTTCCAATGCACCAATCTGTACTTTGGCCTTTGTATGTGGCTTCACATTGTTGTAACTGATCCATAGTTGATCAAATCTCCACTATTTAGGTTCATAAAAGTCTTTATATATGATATTTCGTGACAGAGCATAATGCTAGAATTGGGTGGGGTTTTTTTTACAACAAAAAGCCTTGAAGGAAATCATGATGAAATGATGTTTCACTGCTCTAAGTGACTATCACTGAACATTAATATCTCAAAGGGAATAAAAAGTTAATGCACTGGTGGACAGAGGTCAGCATGAGCACTCTGACCGGTCTGCAGCTACAAAGCTCCAATACGCAACAAGGTGCAATGCACTGCATGTTCTGACATCAGGTGATGATGACGTACGTCTACCACAAAATTAAAACCACTAAGTAATGTTGTGGCTGATTAATGTAAATACCACCTTAAATGCACTTTTCCTTTGCCTCCTTCCCACCCTTTCACCTCCGTCTCATTCTGTGTTGCCCTGACACCCAGCAGCTGTCTCTGTCATGTGCTCTGGCATAGCAGAACCTTCTGTGGTTGTGAGAAAGGCATCAGCTGCCACATCAGCATGCTGACTTTACCCTTTACCCTAGGTCACAGGTGGTACCCGGGGAGATCAACACATGCATGCACAAAATGTATACACATAGACTGATATGCAAATACATTCACTTCATCTAAAAAGACATGTAGGTACTTTGAAGGATGTGATCATTCTTGCTGAAACAAGCACTGTTCCAGTTGTTATGCAAGAGTGTTTTTGTGCAAAATGTATTTAATCTTGCATAATGAATATTTAAGACTGCATTTTGATGTAATCTAATCTACTTAGATGCGTACTTGCACGCTTACACACACAGACACACACCACTGTGCTGTACTGTTATTGCACACAGAGCACAACTGCTATGCTATGATACATAAATCACTACAGTATTTCCTTCACTGCAAAACTTACAACGTTGCACATCAGACAAAATTTATGCACTTCAAAAGAGCTTACAAAGATATTCCGCATCTACCTTAAGTACGCTAAGAGGTTTGGGCTTAATATTCCATGACCTCATCACTATATTTACACCGTGACCTGACGCAAAACCAGGAGACCGAACATCAAAGGGCTCCAGTCAGCAGTCCTCGCCCTGAGCCTCGATTATACTGGTCTCAAGTCTGACTTGGATTATAAAAAAAAGCAATACAAGAGTGACGTAAAGGAAAAAAAAGAAGTGAGGTGGAAAGAAGTTAGGGGTGGGGTGGGGTGAAAGTCCTGCGCAGTCATCAGTAGAAGAGCTGAGGGCTGTAAATCAGACATAATCATAGCAGACCTATTGCACAAGGGCTGCAAGTCCTTCCCACTGGTTTCACACAAGTGAATAATGAATAAAACAGCTGCTTAAGCTACCACCAGCCCAACACACAAACAGACACACACATACTGTCTGGGACTGACTGGGTCGCTTCATGGTGTTTACTTCTTGAGACCTGCCATTAATTTCTGCAACAGCAGTGAGTAAAACTATAAGCACTGTCAGGAAGGTAAACAATAACAGGGCCAAACCAGACTCATTAAAGGGAATTAGAAGGAGGAAGAAACAGAAAGGTGGAGGCAGAGAGGGAGAAAACAGTTGAAACATGGTTCAAATGCGTGCAGTTCCCTTGCACAAACACACACACACACACACACACACACACACACACACCTCTAATCCATCACAAAAAGCCTGAGCAGCAGTCCTTCTGCAGGGAGCTGTCCGGGGAGCTCAACCAACAACAAACTCAGAGTACATTTCATGTCTGTTGTGCACACACTTGCATAGAGACACACACGGAAAGTGAGAACTAAGCTAGAAACCGAGTAGAACTCGGTGCTGAAAGAACAGCTCATCTGTGATACAGTAAGAAGAAACTGCAGAGGGAGAGGTAAGCAGCAGTCCAGGACCTGGAGCTATCCAAGGTGCTGAAACCTTCTCACTTCCTGAGAGGCAATAGGTTAGTTTGTAGGAAAGATGGAAGAGTGTAAGGAGACTAGGCTGAGGAGAGGAACTGTCCCACTGTGATTGGGCGCTGACTGAACATTCCTGTTTCCAGACCTATAGAGGCTTTCTTCTAATTACCGGAGAATCACAAACTATTAACAGAAACAGCAATAAAAGAAAAGAAAAGTAAACACTTTAATGTAAATTCAGAATTCCACAAACCAAAACTTGCATCAGTTGCGTTAGGAGGTGCTTAGCCCAGCATTTTCAAAGTATTAAATAGGCCAGACTATAAAAGAGGATATGGAAAACGAATACAATTAGATTTTATAAATAAAAACTTGTTATGGTAATTCACTCTGAGCAATACAGGACATTACATTTGTAAAAGGAAGACACTGCTTCTACTGCAAAGGCTAAAGAAAGCTGAAAGTAAAGTGCAGATAGTGTAAATGCTTAACTAAAAGGGCACAGCAGTACAGCATTATTAGTACACAATGAACTTACTTTACTTTCATTTAATACTGTACTGTCTATTGACTCTGTAAAAAGATTTATATTTAGAAAGTTGGTTTCATGTTCTCCAGAGCAATGATGAAACATGAGTGCAACAGTTTACGCTGGGCCAATCGATGATAGGAGTTTTGTAGCGCAATTAATAGTCTAAATTTAATTCATTATTGATATGAGTGCTCAACTAACATCTATCTGCTATTGGTTAGACACCATGTTTCACAGCTAGATAGAGCAAATGTTCTAAAAATGTAAAAAATATTGATTCTTTTTTTCTACAGGAAAGTTATGTTAAGGCTGTGAAACATGTAAACTATGTAGAGGTAAATTTATTAATCCAAATTAATGTTAATTACATTACTGATCATGGGTCTTGACCATTTGCAAACACATAAACACATAACATAAACTAAAAAAGACATACATTGCACATACATCAATTTAAAAAACACATATTGCACATTATAAGCTCTCACTATTTAAAAACCCATTTCACATACATACACATATCTCACACAGTCCTCACTATGGAAGACTGCAGTACAGGTTACCAGGGTGATCTAATGCAGTTAACATTAAGACATCTTTGTGCAATAGAAAAGTCTGTGTTAAAGCCAAGGTTATCTGACTAACCCACTAGTCTGGCTTTGTGAGACAGGCAGACCAGTGTGGGAGAGATGAAACAATGCATGTGGGTAGAGAGCTGTCCGTGGTGCTGAATTGACGGCAGCTCACAATACAAAAGTAGGGCTGGGAGCTGTCTGTGAAGTATGTGGTGCTGAAGTGTGCCAATGGACCGTGTGCACAAAGCATGTCCTTCCTTGATGGTCATGGAGTCCTTGTGGCCTATCCCACAGTGCATCTTGCACCCATTGTTTCTGGTTCAGCTGCACGCCTCTGAACCGGAGAGGCTGGAGGCGCAACACACTGTGGAATGTGCCATAAGCACTTAATGACATCAAGGAAGGTCACTGAAATTCTCAGAGCTGACACTCAGCATTTAACTGCAGGTAGAGGATAGAGGACGTCTGTACAAAGATACATTTCTGAATGACATTAAGTGTTAAATGTACAGCAGGTACTCAACATCATGGTGAGGGTAAGAGCTAATACAGAAAATAGGTAAATGAAGGTTTGTTGAACATTCTTCTTTTAGAATTCCTCTTCACCCATTGTGGCCTAGCCAAGTGTAAGCCTTGAACGAGGCACAATTTTTTCATGGGCATAGACATTATTTCTCTAGACTGAAAAAAAACATGGCAGCTGTTATGAAATGCTTTTGTTTTTCTGCTATCTACAAAATCAAAGTTAAAATAAAATAATGGCAGCAAAAGCGACAGACAGCGATTGCTTTTTCTTCTTAAATCCTAAACCTATACTCCAAGTTTGTTTTAAAGTTAGCTTAAATAGCTGTTCACACGATTCTTAAATTTAAATTCCATCTGGACCGGTGCATATCTGTTGAGCCCAACCAGCTGCAGGTGTTTGTTTCCCAGACTTAAATGTCACAGCATAAACTAAACTCGTGAAACATATCATTGCTTTGCAAAGCTACATACTGAACAACATACACAAATCTAACATGCATTTATGAGATTCAATCAGTGACCGTGTTAGAAAATATGAATGTAGCCAAAACACTGAGAGAATAACAAATCCAACAGGGATCTCCAATCTCACATTCTTATTCAATGTATTCAGACATCACCAACAAGAGAACAGTGATGTCTTCTATCATTAATAATGGATGATTTTCAAAGTGCTTATGTGATCATTTTGCAAATCTATGAAAGCTCCTGGAAACTGTGAAAAGAGCCCACAGTGCTGTGAGAATGCAGGGACCCCGTTCCTGTTTCTTTCCTCAGTGAAAACACAAAAAAGAATAAACCAGGAACAAGATGAAGATGTTAATGTTAGAGGAGAGAACAACACACTCGCTCACTCTCCTCATTGACTTGCTCCGGGCCACACAGGTGTGACTAAGTCTTATAGATTCATTGCTGATGGCAGAGCAGGGTTAGCGAGTGAATAGTGGGTAACTGGAGCAAAGTGCCCGCCTTGCAGATAGCAGCATCCTTGGAGAAAATGGCTTGGCAAGAGAAAGAGCTTTCGATCGATAGTGCTCTGAAGAAGTTTGATAGGCTTTGGTGGGGTGGACTTTTCCACACGGCATCTATGTTTTGGAAGACCTAAGAGGTCTGCTGGGGTCCTGTGATCAGCCTGTGGCTGCTTGTTTTCCTGCTTCTCCATCTTTCTTGTGTTCTCTGTTACCATTTTTCTCTCATTTTCTATCAGCCTGGAAGCTGTTTACTGTTATTATATTGATCTTTCTTCTTACTGTTTGGTGAACAGTAAGCGTATTCCTACCGTAATATTTGTTCTATTTTATGGAGCCATTTGTCTTTTGCAAAAAAGGCAAATCGACTCCTCCAAATTTAAATATCTGATAAAATACATGAACTGTTTACTGTATCTTATTCCGTAATTCCAGGTTTGTGCATCTGGAATTTGATACTAACTTAACTCAAGAAAATGTCAAGAAAAGAGTGACAGAGCAACAGGCCACAACAGTGGTGGAAATCCCTAATACATTCTCAGGGATTCGCTCTGTCAAAACAGGCACAAGCATGTCTGCTACTAATGCCATCTGTGACACACACAAACACACGCACACATGCACACTTCCTGTCTCCCACACTCTACAGCTTGCTGTACACCAGGGGCCATGTCAAATTGCGGAGTTATTCCAGGGACTCACTGGGGAGTGGGAGGCACAAGTCACTGTACATGCCAGTCCCTGAATAAACAGGCCAAGTTGTGTGCCACACCAGCTTGGAAGAGAGGGAAAACACAGATGAATCCTGGACTGCTCCATTTGGAAATGGGAGAGCAACAGAGAAAGACACCAACAGAGAGAGAGAGACAGAGAAACTTGGAAACCTGGTAAGTGCTAAACCCCCACAATTAGCACCATTGATTGGAAGAGTGGCTCTGATCCCAAAACAATCAGATCTGGGCTTATTTCATTCCCGAGACATGATCTGCGAGGTTGCAGTTTTGGACATTGTTACATAATTAAAACTGAGCATGTTTTAAAACAGCAATTTATTAAAATTGCATTGACTATAATCATGCTGCAGTTTGTATAACAACGTGACTCTACAGCTTACCATCTGTGATGTCAGCACTGTGATGTTTGAGCTGTCAGCCTGTCCAATAATGTGACATCATGTTTTTCTTTGTAGGTGGTACTCTTTATTTCTTTTTATTGGTATATGAACCATGATTGCTATTACTGCTCATCCTAATCCAACAGTTCCTATTAGGGTAACTATTAGGGAATGGGAGGCCTCCATTTACTCGTGAACACATAGTATACATATAGAATAGTTTCTGATTCATAACTGAGAAGAGGTATAGGAAGAAAAGTATGCAGCACCAGGTCCAAGAGACTTAAGAAAAGCCTGCACTGCAACAGAGCAGTTAGTCAGCAAGTCTCACTAAAGCTATCTGGGCGGATGGTTGGATTGAAATGGCTGGACTGAGATGAAGGAAGGGTCGGATGGTCTACACTCCCTTCTCGCTCTCCTCCATCCCCCATCTGTTTTCTTCCTAATACCATTCTGACACGATCGGCCCTCACATCTCTATTTTTTCCCCCTTCAAACTGAGGAAGCGGCTGCTGAAGTGGCAGATCTGCACAAAAATGTGACACAGGCCTCATTTGCCCCTGACAAACAGAACAATGGCAAAAAAACAGAAAAAAAATCTGCATGAAGACCAGAGAAGCTGTTAAAACTAAACTTTGGAGAGGGGCATATACTGCAAAAAAAAACAAAAAACAAATTTTTCCTCCACAAAAAAAGCAATAAAAATGTGGAGGAAATACAGTTATTGCTTGAAAGCAAGATGCAAACAACTATAAAAACACAATAAAACTAAATGTGATTGAATTTGAGTGCCCATTTCATTTTTGTGTTTCTCCATTGAATTACAAAATGGTGTCAGCAGTCATCACTCAACTAAGCTTCTCTATTCCTGGCTCATTACAACTGAGAGAATAGTCCTGGGTAATTGTTTGACCCAGCCTGCTCAACCTTCGTCCTTGGATGCTGAGAGTGCTAGATGTGAGAGTTGTATGGGATAAATGGTGGCTATTCCCACAGTCTGCCCTGTGGTCGTCTGCAAACAGAGCGCCATGGTATCAGTGACAAGAGAAGCCTGATGAAGGTACGCTGGCTGCACAAACCCAATGCAGGCCCCAGCAGCGGCAGCACCACCTCTCTAAAAGAACCCATTGTGTCACGCCAAAGCCCTTCCCTCTCTGCAGTGAAGTGGCCATTGTGGCTCGCAGAATAGCCGTCCCTCTCCATCGCCTGGTGGGGAAAGTGCTGCCGTACCTGCGGTGAGTGTGGCCACAGTCTCAGCAGTAGACGGTATCTCACTATCGGTATCATGACCTCATCAGCCCCAGAGTTCCCCTGTTGCTCAGCCCATTCTTCTCACTGGTGAGGACAATCCAAACCTAATTTCAGCCAGTGAATAGAGCGTAAGGAACAGATGCATTCTGGTATTGGAAATAGCTACATTTCAGAATGGGAGCGTGGAAGCTTTTAGCATGTATAGCTCAAGTTTGAAAATCTGGTATTGATTTAGCTACAGGGGTGGTTTTCTGAAAATATATTCATGCATGGTTTTTACAGGAGAAGAAAAAACTGTGGTGGAACAAAGCATTTCTCTTAAGGGTACCTGACTGAGAGCAATACTGTACCTCAGCTAAGGAGCTGGGAGGAGTCCAAAAGACAAAATGAACAGTACAACTGACACAACAATTGCAAAGATTTCAGAGGAAACTTGTCTGTCTGGATAAATCTGTTGCGAGCATGGACGCACTTACATGTGAAGTGACGACCCTGACCTTTCGTGTACATTGCCAAATAGTGAGTAAGTGACTGACAGTCCAGCACTTGTTTTTTAAGCAAATGCTATTGTTTAGTTACATATGCAAGTGTTATGCAAACAAATTGCATGATTATGCAAAACTAGAAATAGTGTGGATGAGTGATATCCCACAGCATAAGGATTAGTTACTAACACCCACTCTTCAATTATGAGCATAAAACTCTTATGTGGGATTTTTTTGTGTGTGTCCCATATCCCTGTTATGCAACCTGCTCCACTTTGAAATAGGACCCTTTCACAGTTAACCAAATGTTTGCACACTCTGAAATGGTACAGTGCGCTTTCATGCAAAGATAGACACACTTCTGCTGTTTACTGTGCACATGACGACACAAAGCCAAATCAAGCTTGGAACAGTTTGGTCCAACAGGATCCGCAGTGGAAAAAGCCACACGTGTTTACTACCGGCTCAAAGTGGAAGTACTGTCTTCAGGTTGCAGGTGAACATGATACATCATCATCAACAGTGAGGTTACATCAGCTCATTTTGTCCGGAACGTGCCCTTCCAAATGGGGAGTCTGGAGTGATATTTTTAAACCTGAGAAACAGCAGCTGCCTTTGCACTCGAGTAATTTAGGTTAAACAGCTCACTGGTGGATGTTAAAGAGATACGTCCCACTGAAACTTTAGTCGGTCAGGCCCCTCAGACGTCTCTCAGTTATAGATTGGGTGACACCTGAGGGAGATGACATCTGAGGTGAAAGCAAAAGAGACAGACACAGAGATAAGCTGCAGACATCACGAAGCAGCTTGAACCGTCTGCTATTATTGATGCTCCCATATTCTCTTTAAGATGTTCCAGCTCAACCCTAGCACCTCTAGTCTCTTAAAAGGCAGGCAATATGGTAATCCAAATATTTCACATCCGGCTCTCACTTGGGGCTACAAAGAACATCTTCATTAATTCATTGCCAGTGTCTGCTTTGTGCGTATGTGTGTGTGTGTGTGTGTGTGTGTGTTGAGTGGGGGGGGGTTACTCAGATATGAAAAAAGGGGAGTGGGATTACATTACACTCAACTATTTGAGAGATGAAAAAAAAAAAAACTCTCATGCAAAATTCAGATGCGTTTGCGAGCTCTGCTAAATGAATTCATGACCCAGTCTTTGTGGAATACAGTAGAGTATGTGGCACAGATCCCGGGTTTTTCAACACCCAAGTCTCTAAACTCTTTCTCAATTAGAAAGACCAAAGGCGAGTTGTTAAAAACGCGCGGAGCTTTAAACTCAACTGGTGCCATCACAACAACAATTTTGTGCCTTTTCCTCTGCAGCCGACAGCAACGCAAGAGATATACTAACTTTGACATCCTCTGTAATAAATGTCCTGCCTGAGTGACTAATATTAGTCCCAATCTAGACACGGATATCCTACCGCCGTGGCCACACAGGAGGGAAGGGTGTAACTTACAGATCGATAGGCCAGACTTCCCTCCTGTTTCTCGCTGTCTGCTGCCCCTTCTCTTTTGCTCACAAATCCATCCTTGCAGTCACTCAGAGACAATGAGAGGAGAGGTCTGTGGTGGTTCATCTCTCCATCATAGACTCTTCCACCACTAATCTGCTTAATCAAGGGAAAAAGGAGACAGAAGGGCGACAGAAAGAGCATGTCAGGCACGTCTCTCATCATGGCCCCACAGTTAAAATGGAGGGTGTGTAGGAGGAGGAGGATGAGGAGGAAATCTTTCATTTTCCTTTTGCTTCTTCTCCCTTTTTTATGCAAGCGACAAATGTCTGCCTTTTTTGTAGCTCCCTTAAGCTCCTTCAACCTCTCTTCACTTTGCGTCTGCAGGTGGATGGTGGACAGGAAGATGGATGAGGGCCAGGCGGTGAGCGGCAGAAGAGTGAGTTAATGAGGCAGATTGCTCTCTTTGCCGCTGTGCGAGGGATTACAGGGAGATTACCCATTCTGATTCTCCTCTCTTCCAATTTCCCTCTCTCAGTCTCTGTGGTGGCAAACTGGAGGGGAGCAGCGAGGGCGGGAAGGGGGGCGTAGGGAGGGTGCGAGTGCCCGTGTTTTGATAGAGGTAAGTTAGGAGACAGTGCCCGTGCTCCCTGTCAGGGGGAAATGACAGCAGCTCTGAACAGTGACCTGCGATTGGGTCGAGTTTCTGACTGATGCCTCTTATCTGACAGATGCTTCGAGGGCCGTGCATGGCCTAAATATACCCAGCATAAGACTGAATATCTTATTACTCACATGAGATCCAGCTCTTTCAACGAATTTATTCTTTGACACTAACTCTAATAAACTGGGTCTACAGATTCCACCCACAGATGCACACACGGTGGACGCTTTGCAACAAGTTTTCAATATGCATTTGAAAAGGTGTTGTTTTTGTTGCAGCGTTCAAATGGCACGCTGACGGCGTTGACCCAGAATGATGGCATTTGAGCTGAAAAGCTGGTGATTTGTATTCCGGAAAGTTGTTAGAAGCCTCGTGTCAAAGGGATGAGCGAAAACAAAGAGAAGCACAAGACCTCAAATCCACTTTTTGCACTTACGGAATAACAAACAGCGAAAAGGTCCGGGCAAATTATTCAAATTGCAGGGGAATTTGCAATTATTATAAGTCATCTCAACCCACAAAGGCAATGTTAAGCACCCTTCATGAAGTGCACTGAAAAGCTCGGAGAACAAAAGTGGAATCATGTATGGGCCCATTTTGTGCCAGCGGTGTCTGCACAGTGTGTGTCATTATAAAGTAGAGAAGCTATTTAGGTATTTTCAAAGCCATTGTCAAAACCAGAGTCGTTAGAGTGAGCTGATGGTGGAGTTTCTCTTTGTCAATTGGGAATTAACAGCTGGATGCCAAATTGTAGTCAGGAAAAGCACTAGTGATGTTACAATTTTATGGTTGAATGATAATGAAGTTGTCTACACTGCGAAAGACTGAAACGTTGAGGATTGTCCCAGTGGGCAACATGTCTGTTCGTCTTGGATTTTTGAATTTGCACCCCTCTGGCCTGAAAAACTAACCAGGACATAAGTCATATCACCTTGCCTGACTTAAGAAGATGGCTCTCTCTCATGTTAGTAAGCACTATCACGTCCCCTGTGTGGTTCAGCCAGTCATGCTTACAGTACTGTATCTTCCCTTCAGAAAGTCTTCAAGCTGTGAATTCCTGCTAGTTAATCTGAGCTGGTAAACGTCTCTGTATTCACCAACTTTCACTGATGAAGCCTGTGAAAAACCTCTTCAGATTAAATGGAAAGTGCATCACTGCCAGGTCTTCCCACGTTACCACACGGTCCAACAAAAAAATGGTGAAGTGATTTTAAACATGTTTTATCATAAACTGTCAGAGTTACTGTGATCAGGGTTACATTCCACACAGCTTCAGTATAAAAAGACAGAGGAGGTCAGTTTCCTGCTGGCGTACAGGGACTCTCCTCGTGTAGCGTCTGCTTCCCTGCTCTCTCCTCTCTCTGCTCGCATCCTTCTCATCCATCTCTGCCTCGGCGCTGCTGAACTAAGCAACCTGATGTTGGTTTAATAATCTGAAGTAACCCCAAAACTAGACTTGTATCTCCCAATCAGACATCTACTGATTTGTAGCACATGATATGTATTCACTGACTGGGGGATGATTTTTGTATAGAGACACCGTTACGCACCCCAGTGGGCGTTTGGCGACACGGTGGCGCAGGAGTCGCGTACAGTCGCAGTATGATCGGAGCAATATGGAGCCTCAAATATCCACATAGTCAACGCGTGCGAGTCTAACACAATGTGTTGATCACGTTGACTTGGAGAAAGCTCTTCAGAGATAGAATGGGAGGGGGGAGATCACAGTCATTCCTCCTTTCAGCGACTAATTATAATGCAGCTGTTCAGTCAAGAAAGTATACCCTCCGGTGGCCTAATTTTCCGTCTCATGAAGATTTTATTTAGACATTTTAAGATATATGAAATACTATAGAACAACAACAATGAACCAAGTTTATAATGCCAGAAATGGAAAAAAAATGAATTTGCTGCTAATTTTAATTTCAGGTATTTGGAGTGAGGGAGAAGTAGGTGTATAAGTAAGTAGGCTCTGTGTGTGAAAATTAGGATTCTCGTATTGTCAATCAACTGTATCAGACTCGTGATTTTTTTTTCTCTCAAATAAAGAGCCTCAGGTTTGCCTCGGGTTTGATGAGTGTCAGAACCTGTAAGAATAACCTCTCTCAAGTCGTCTGGGTGCTGCGTAAACACATCCATTTCTTCAAGAAGCACAGGAACGGACTTTCTCACCACAGAGCACAGGAGATTTTTTTTTTTTTTTTGCTGAATTCCCACACTCTGCCACTGCTGTCACGAGTAGCTTCAAAACACACACACACACACACACATATATATATATATATGTACATATATCCATCATTACCACCCCCTCCAAAACCACGACGGGTCCAACGTGCCTGCTGCCGGAGCTGCAGAATGATTTCAAATCCACTCGCCTCCTAAATCTCCTCCACATATCGACCCATTACGCATCGTTTGCTGCTGGCTCCCTCTCAACAGAACGAAGCCAACAATTACACATTATGTTAGTGTATCTTTTTATTTCTTCCTGACATCACCTGTCATCATTTGGAGGGCCTTTGCAGACGGGGACAGGTCTCCATAGTCAGAAAAGACACACAGACGCACATAGTCACCACAGCAAAGAAGAGAAAAGTCCTTACTTGTGTTTTGCGGCAATCCTTCCGATATAATTCTCCAGACTTGGTGAGGTTTGTAAAAAAAATCCCTGGATATAGCCTGGGTATAGTTTACGCTTTTGTGTTTTTTTATTTATTTTATCCAGAGCGTTGAAGAGACCAGAAAGCAGGTTTTCTTCCCCCCCTCTCTCCTTCAAGACAGATGTGAACGGTCCTGGCCGAGTCGCTCCACCTGCATTCCTGCTGTCAATCGCAGAAACAAAACGCAATTTCAGATTTCATCTTTCAAATTAAAAAAACCATACCCGGTGTGCAACGCTGGGGCTTTTATTGTGGAGTTTCCGTCGCCCTGTTTCTGGTGGGTGCTTCTGGCTGTTTCTGGGTGCTTTGACGCATCTCCACCTGCATCCGCTGGAATATAGGAGGGATGGCGGCATCAGTAGCAGTGGCAGCGGCGCCGCACTGAGGAGGAGGACGCTCACTCCACGCCCCGCTCCGGCTGGGGAAGGCTACTTCACCCTGGGTGAGGGAGAGGGAGGGCGGTCCTGGCTGCCATTTATTCTTAAGTAGTCGCACAGGCAGACAAACAGGCTTTTTAGAAATACTACAGTCGTCAAAGTAGATTAGTGTGTAACTATCAACCACAATCCAGTGAGTGATGTCATCAAGAAAACGTCATCTTGATAAAGTAAAAGCAAAGAAGCAATTAATTTAAGAGATCAATAACATAAACCCAAACATGCACTTCTGTTTGTGAGGGATGGTCAAAGATATAGTTCTAATACCAAGATGAGGTTGAGGTTGTGGACTTAACTATATGAAATTCATTATCTGAGTCAAAACAGAGTAATTACATATAATTCACTGACTTTTTTTTCTTCATGATATAACTATCAAGAGCACCGCTGCTAGTATTTGTTAATGACAGCCCACACCTTCAAACATTTCTACAGGCAATCATGTGAACAATACAGTGGGTGCAGGAGCTTCGTTTGATCATTATCATAAAGAAGAAAAACTAAAAGCATCAACATTAAAAGAGATATTTCGCTCCAGTCCTCACTGGTTTATTTAGTTAGACAGATTTCTCTCAGGAAAACATTAGATAGCTCCAGTATATGACTTAATATTATAACAATATTAGAATAATATTATTCCCATTAGTTTTTTAGGTGTCATTGTGGTACTTAACACAGCGTTTACATAGCTTAGTTTGACGTATTTAGAGGTCACTAGGATTACTTTAATATTCCAAATTATTTTTCTTTGATACTTAGTTTTCACAGTGGGTCAAATAGCAGATGCATGTGAATTTATGGTAATTTTGAGAGGCAGAGCAGTTTGTTCTAGTGGAGCTGGAATAATGTTGCTGACATAATCTGAATATCTGCAGCTTTATACCGTCTTTTCACCAGCCGGATTCAAATCTCTGTGCTTTGTAACACATCTAAAGCACAACCCCAGTTTTATTCATGCAGTTAGTGAAATGCATTCAGTTTGTAGCTTGAGTGTAAATTGGCCCATAATCAATAGCTTAAATGAAAACCAGCAGGACTCTGAGCCAAGATGGACTTAAAAAAAACCCCAAAAAACGCTGTTGTAGCACATTTTCTAGACAACAAATGGCCTCAGCTTTGACTATATTGGAGCCATTCCCTTTCTGCTGCACCATCACCTGTTACCCTAAAGACTGACGCGTCGCCATTGCTCCTGGCAAAAACAAGGTGTCACCTGCACAAGTGGGTGCATTTGTTCTGCACAGCATTTGATTCAGGGAGACCATTTGAAGTTGAAACTGCATTTCTCTGCTGCTCTCACTTCCTCTTTATTTCCTCCTCTCGCCGTGTCACTGCGCTGACAAAGGTCCTCATTATGAGCCTTCCACAGCCTCACTGTGGCCCGTTGCTCTGTCTTGCCTCTGGGGGGCTGCTCATCATGTCCCACATCATGTCAGCAAATTGTCACAGTAAAAGTCTTCATTTCACCCTGTTTCAGTCATTTACAGGATATATTTTCTTTCACAGGAGCGTATATGGCACAGAGAACCCCACAAATTCATGGTTTATTATATGTTGACAGAAATATACTTTAGCATTCTAAATCAACTAAATAAAAGGTTACTTCACCCCTTTGCAGACGATCAGTCAGAAACCATTGCAAACACTGACCACACACTATTGACACGTAAGTCAATAATGTGTCTTTGGAGTACTTTTACAGTGTATCCCATCCATCTAGCCATCAGTGTGTTCTGCCTTAAAGGTCTGTCCACGGCAGAGGCGAGCAGTGTGTCGACGGAGAAATTACAGTCCCAGTCAATGAACCTGGAGGGGGTGCATCAATCACAGGCTTATTGAGCAGCATGGTGCGAGGGAAACCTGTCAAAAGAATATTGGCAACTCTCACACTTAATTTCTCAGGCCAAAATATCAAATTACAAACAGTATTGGTAAAGGGTAGGTGGCCTGTTGTTGCTGCACAAAGTTGTGTCACCATAGTTTCAAGTGTTTTAAAGTTACACTTCATTCACTTTATGCATTACTGTTGAGAAAGTGGTGACTAGTCACACTATATGAGCAAATAACTACAGCATTTACATATCTGCATTTACAATGTAAACGTGAAGTACACAAACTCAGGTGCAAGCAGTTGAACTATTAAGTATATGCTTTAAAATGTATTTCAAGTACAAAGGTATGCTACTACACCACTAAGAATACAGTGTATTTTAATCAGTGTTGAACTGAATGCAGTTGACAAATGTACAAGATATATATA
>JAUBNQ010000010.1:13938464-13950819 GCA_032353495.1 Ctenopoma kingsleyae | reverse complement strand
CAAACAGAAGAAAAACAGCAGTAGCTCGGGAGCAGAGTCACAGATGCAGGAAAAAGCAAGAACAGCAAATGAGCTTCATATTTAGTAGCGTCAGTAGTGGATATAAAATAACACACACACAGTCAACTGACCTGAGGGTGTCTGCTGTCTGATGCCAGGAGTGGATCAGGATGCACATCCTCTTGCTGGGATGTGTCTGAGGTGGAAGTGACACATCAAATTGCATGAAGATGTTATACAAAAGACCATAATGCCAAGTAAAATATTTAATAAATATTTTAATAAATTAAATAATAATGACAAACAATGAATAACAAAACAATAGTAAGACTGTAATTTAAATCATCTAATATTATACAACTGCAGAACTGATGAAAATGCAATAATCAGGGATTTTGTGTGTGTTTTAAGAATAAATTTCTTCTTAAGAAAGTTTGGTGGGGCCCATTGTTATAATTCATATACTGTAATATATACTGTAGTGTACTTTCAGTAAGCTTTTATCCTATTGACAAAGAATATAATCGCAAAATGGTCAAATTTGCGCCAAGACTAGTTTGTTGAGCCTTAGTTACTGTTGCTACGCCTGGCAAGGTTTTCTTTCCAACACCGTACATAAAGACTTCACAGTGATGACAAGGACATCTTGCAGTAATGTCTGTAACTAACAATGGAGTTTTTTTTTTCTCCACACAGAAGAGAACAACAGCAGGTTTCTCATTCACGACCACTGTAAAGATTTAGTCAGCTGTAGCTACCTAATGCTAATGCTAAAACCTATTTTAAAATGGGAATTTTAAATATGCATTTGAGAACTGCAAACATAACATGATGCTAAAAGACTTAAGGTGTTTTGTCAGACAAGTCTGCACCCCCCCACTACTTTATGATCCATGTAAATGTTCTTGGTGGATGGAGCAGAATCAAGGTAGTTAGCATTGTGTTATAAATAAAGCTATCATTTCTACTTTTCTTACATGTATGGATCAAAACCACATAGATTAGATTTGCTTCATGCTTTCAGACAGTGCATCACAGCTTCCTTGTGCATGAAGCTGTGTAGCCACATACTGCTTGGATCCTCCACGTTGGCCCCTGTCCACCACCGTATTAAAACCACCAGGTGGCTTATTGGTGGATGCTTCAGTTTTACAAGATAAAATAATATTGTAGATTAAAATTTTATGCACACTCTCTCAGCATTTGCAGAAATTCAAAGCCTGACAGGCCTGCCATAATTATACCAAACTATGCTAGGTAGGCGGGGTTAAATCACTGGTCAATACCCAGTCTTCATCCATAATGTCGATGTTTAGAAAAAGTCACAATAAAAAATGATGCTTCATCAGTTTATTGCTTCTTTGATGAAGGCGTCTCAGAATAATAGTGTCACGGTGTAGTGTTCATTAACTGTGTGTGTTTTATGGTTTAGTTTTAGTTGGTGATGGACAATAATGGAAAATTACACAGTCACAGAAAAATCCATGAACCTGCCTAGCCCTGTTTATACTATAAACTGTTTATAGCCTTTTTTTCATTTCTACTAAGCTGATGGATAAACAGCTGATTTACCTTCTTTTTTTGTTGCTACAGAGATAAAAATATTTTCTTGACGCTGCTTTTCCCTCTGCTCCATCTTTCTTTTTTCTCCTCTGTGCTTTCAGACTGAGTGTGGAGACTTTCTAATAAGCTCCATAAAGACTGCGCTTTTGCTCGTGTAGTGTCATCAGGGAGCAGAGTGCATTTCATGCTCCATGGCTTTAGTGGGAATAAACAGGTTAGCGGAGTACATGTTTGCATTGTTTTCCTCCAGCTTGGCTGTAACTTTGACCCTGTTATTCTACTATGCGGGAGACAAAGCTATAGTCAGCTTGGAGATATGACAAGTGTGTGTTTTTGTCCAAAGGCAGTGTGTATGTTTGTGAATGATTATAAAGTCATACTTGTGAGGACTATTTTAAACTGCAGACATAGCGTATTCGGCAAGATAGGTTATGTACAAATGCCACTGTTTATCAGCCTGTTTCCTGAAATGTAATTTTGTGTCAGAAATGTCAGGTCACTGCTGGGAAATCTCAACATACAGGAAAAATATGAAAATATCAAATCAAACAGTCAAACTGTTATTGTCAGCCATTATGAAAAATGATTTTTAAAACCAATGGATGGACACTGTAGCCATGTGGCAAAACAAGATTTTTGTGTAGGTTTGTCAGATGTTAAAAATGTCCAGCAATGGAAAAAAAACCACCATAAAATTTAGGGCTTCTGTAAAGCAGGAAAATACTACTCATCCACTCTATAGTGGATCTAATATTGTCCACAACTACTGTGTCCAAGTGAAATCCAAAAGCTTGTTGCACCTTAGTTGAATTAGTTTACTTATGAAGTGGTGACAATGATGTTTGTGTTGATTGTTGACTGAGAGAACCACCGTATTTGAGTAAAGGTTGACTAGATGCAGTGTGTGTCCGCACCTGATCTTTGACTCCTCCTCAATGGTTAATGAGCTAACCTTTCTTGGATGGGTTCTGCGTAAGAGTTTTGCATAAGTACTTATTATGCTAATTAGGAGGGATAATGAATACAGTGAAGTGCTAACACTTTCCTCCCTCATGTTATGCTGTATGTGTTATCTAAAACCACCCCCACGTTCCACTCATTTGTCACTTTTATAGAAAATGTCCCACTTTAGCTCTGTGTCCAAATCACAAAGACCAGAAAAGCTGTTATTGAAACATCTACTATATGATAAACTAAAATGACCAGACTCATTGTTGCTGCATGCCTCCAGCAACTGGTTGAGTTGAAAGTTCTAGTGTTTGAATGAGACAACCTTAAGCTCACACTTACATTGACCTTTGACCAACACAATATAACCATCCTTGTGCAAAGTTTGAAGAAATTCCCCCAGTGGGATGAAGGGTTGACAAACAACCCGAAAACATTACTCGCCTGGCCACGGCTGTTGCTGGTGTGGAGACATAATAAAAGAGTCCTCTGGTGAGTCTCTCCTGCCTTAGATGAATCTTTTTATTTCAGCTTGTTATCAAGCAACAGTCCTTTCTGTGCAGGACTGTGTCTAAACATTGCAATCAGCCCTGTAGGAAAATAATAATTTTAAGGTTAATAAGAGTGTTCATGATCTCAGCTTCTCTTCAAATAACATCAAAGGTTATTGTACAACTTATGCATCATATAAACCGAGGCTGATTCAGCAGTTTTTATATTTACATTTGAGTCATTTCTAACATAAAACATATTCTTCTGTATTGACTGCATGGTATCATTTTAATGTATCATTCACCTTCCTGCAGTCCTTTGGGAGAATAGATTGCCATGCGTCTCCTCCAGTACACACTAGACCCCCTTTTTTAACCTGACAGTGAGGACCGTAACAATGAGGTCATAGCAGTACAGTTGGAGCAGTGTTAGCTATTTGTGGACTAATAAGTATAATTTTCTTTGCCCCTTAGTTTTATATGATATGTATTATGCATATTGAACCCATTGGGGCTGCTAAATGAACAGATGAACCACTAATGAAATTAAGCCTTTATTTATTGCAGTGCATTGCTTGTCATTGATTTATCTCTGTTTACCCATTGTGATAATTACTGATTATTACTTTTTATTAGAACTACCCACTACTGCTATTTTAAAGAAACTCAGCCACTCCTCTCTCCTATCTACTACTATCTCTACACTTCCATCTTTTTCTTTCTTTGAATCACCCGTTCCTCAGCATGAGTCTTTGAAATAAAGAATCATGGTTACACATTAGGGAGAACAATCACCCCAAAAGTGTTGGTGCTTTCAAGGCAGCCACTGAAAGATGAAGAGATGAGATTAGAGAGTGGGTAGCTCGGTGATAGTGGTGGTGGGGGCTCCAGGTTTGGTAGCTGAGGCAAGATGAAAGGGATCTTTCACTCACTCACAAGCAAACACACACATCCTTCACTCTCTGAGGAACACTACTTGCAGCAAACTGCAATATCCCCATGCCAAATGTTAGCCTTAAGTAAGTGAAAGTTTGTGCACTGGAAGCGAGAAGATTGTGTGTGCCTGTTTTATTTTGACTAGTAGTGTTAGTCCAATGGCCTTGCGCTCTGTCCTCTGTCTTTGTGGAAACTGCTGATGCTCAGTGTCTTCCTGCATGACTAGCTGCCACCGGCTCACTTGGGCTGAAGATCTCTTTGGTGCAGCATTTCTTTGGCTCATGCAGAGGATCATGGAGGATTGGCAGTTGTGTCTCTGAGGCCAGTAAAGATCCTTAGGGTGCCTTTTCAAAGCTTCAGAGACAGTGAGCTGCGCACTGGGCCACTGTTCCCAGGCCCAGGCACCTTTCCAGGGGATTTGTAAAGCCTGTCAGAACCAGAATGGGGAGAGCCTGTTTGGGCAATTGAGTCTCAGGTGATCTGCTTTCTTTAAGAGGGTCCAGTAGTAATCATAAGCTAATGGTGCCAAGATTTAAATACAGGCAGTGATAGTAATAATCCATAGATGTAGGATGGAAATAATACATGCACACGCGCGCACACACACACACACACACAGAGCAGAATTCAGGTTCACAGGCAGACTAATAACACTAATCATGCTCTTTCGTCATTATATCCCCTGGGTAAGAGACTGAGGAATTAATGGTGAATTGAGGGCACTACACAACATTGTATGTTAACCACAGTCTCATCTCATCTCTCCTCTCCTCTCCCCTCCTCTCCTCTCTGCAATACAAACAGCCACATTATTGAAAACTACAAATATTTTTGGCAAAACAATTCCCTCCGCAGGCTTTGAGCCTTATTGCCTTGGACGGCCTCTCTTAGTGACGCAGGAGATTGAAA
Source organism: Ctenopoma kingsleyae (assembly GCA_032353495.1). Taxonomy (NCBI): domain Eukaryota; kingdom Metazoa; phylum Chordata; class Actinopteri; order Anabantiformes; family Anabantidae; genus Ctenopoma; species Ctenopoma kingsleyae. Next base: position 13,945,972 of record JAUBNQ010000010.1, on the reverse strand, counting down.
AAAAAAAAAAACAGCTTGATGTAAGATCCAGAGCAGAGCCTCGTTCCTTATTGTTTCTGTAATTTTCTCTCGCAGAGCTCCTGTGCTGAAATGGAGCCAGGGAGTGTTATTGGTGTGATTATTCTGTTGCACTAGCAGCGGCAGAAGCTGCTGAGCTCACTGTTGCAACTATCTCTGCCCTAACTGAGTACCAGACACCCCTACGGAGCAACTGATAGCGGCTGCTGTATATGAGATTCACACTGGCCTCTGGCAACTGGCCTCATAACTGCATGCACTGGGAGGGACACAAAGTCCAGACCAGAGTTGAGCTTGAAGCACTACTTATCATGCAGTTGTGTCCCTATCCTCGGGGTGTAGGGGTTGGTTCAGGGTCAATGTTTCCATGGTGATTGGATATAGGTTATTTGTTTGGAGGCAGTATTTGTCCCCACTGTGTGTCACATCTCTGAGGGATAGACAGCATCTGCAGAGCTTCATGGGTTTGATGAATACCACACAGCAGAATCCTGCACCATGCTGGGTAACAAAGAAGCTTTGTGTGCGTGGACAGCTATGTAGTTTCATTTTCCCAGGGGTGGATCTACAGGTGGGCAGTGGGGGCCAGCAGTCCTGCATTTTTGTAGGATCTGTCCCCCAGCTACCCCCCTCCCACCCCACACCCCAACTCTTCAGTTCCCCAAAAATCACAAATGGTTTCATACCCAAAAATATTTGTAGCTCTTTTAGCTCTTGGTTTAGTTGAAAGTTTGACACTTTGTTGATCAGTTTAAATATAATTTTTTTTAATATATAAATAAATAAAATAAACAAAATAAAAACCCACCCCCTGATTTTGCCACATCATGTCATCATGCCACTTCTACTAAGTGAGTGTTTCAAACATCTGAATAAGTCAATACACATCTCGTGTTTCTTAGGAACAAAAAGCATACGCACTCACTCTTAAAGATAATCATTGTGCCAAGTGAAAGACTTGCAGTTATTAGCCTGCTGTTCTAAATCTGAGTTTGACAACCTCATGTCATAGTAAATTATTAATGAAATTCAATTTCACTGCTAAATGCCTGATGCCTCTGCAACACAATGCATTCAAGGTATGCCGTTGTCTTACAAAGTAAATGACTCAGGACAGACTGTTACACCACCTGGTGGTTTTACTGGTGATTGGTGTATAGTGCAAGAAAAAAATTTAAGACAGGTATAAAGTAACAAACATTGCTTCAACAAATTACACCAACTGTGATATGTCTCCTTCACTGAAGTCAAAATAAACTCAAGGATGGTGCAGAACGTCTCTCATACTTACTGACTGGATAGAAAAGCACGGTTGTACTTTCATTATGCTATGTCTCCTGACCACCAGTTGCACACCTTTAATATGTGTAAATGTTGAACTGTGTGTGGACACATTGACGAACACAATACCTAAAGAACAATGCATTAATAACTCATAGTAGTTATGTCATCATGCTTCCTTTATAGAGGAAATGATTTAATCAAAGTGGAACATCAATAAAAAACTTAAAACTCTCACTTTGTAATAGTTTAACACCAAGAAATGTATTAACACTGCCACCAAAGGTGTTGCAAAGACAAGCACTTTAAAATATGCAAAATCATTCATTAATTAGCTTAATTATGATCTCATTAGCAGACCTTGTGTTGACTAGGTGTAAACTGTGTGACATATTTTGGTGATTTTGTCAGAACATGCAGCATCTTAAGTGCTCCATGCTTGTTAGATCATTTATAACTGGCAAAACAACATACATTCATTTTTCATGGCCAGAAACTGCCAGGTACAACTGGCTCGAGCAAAATCTAGCTGGTGAAATGGTCTTGTTAAGGGAAACACAGGTTTAGGAGGAAACGACTACATGCATGAGTAGCCAGTGGAAGCCTTCAGGATGTCATAGCACTTGTGGTCTCCCACCAGCCGGGTTATAGATCTCACAGCAAGGCAGCAGCTCATGGCAGCTAATGTTTAGCCTCAGCGCTAATGGCCTTGTGTACTGAGCCTTGGGAAATTAGCTGCGCATTGAAGCATGCTAAAGAAGCTTGGTGAACCGCCTTCGGAAGAAGAGCAGTCACATGTAGGTCAGAGGAATCAATGTCCTTTAGGGACCCAAGGGCCAAGCTTGAGAGCACTGAACTCTCTCTAACCTCAGCCTGTGGCTGTAGTATAATTGCAGTGGTGGACATAGGGTGAGAATAAGAGTACACAGGGAGGAGGAGCAAACCATGGATGAACTTTTCTTTTTTTCTATTGCAAAAACACATGCAAAGAAACCCTTTAGTTTGAAAACGGGTGTTTCCAGGACATGTACAATGATTAATCTGCACAAACTTGAGCTTTTTTTTAAATTTAGATTTATTTGATATTACCCTGAACACGGGTCAGCAGTACCAGCAAGAAATCAAACCACACATTTCATCTTCTTGTTGAAATAATAAAAAAGAAGCAGATCATATTTTGCAAAAGAAATGGTTTAAGTACATCACTTCAGTCACAGCAGTGACAAAATAGAAAACAAAAGAGACAGTTCTAGGTGTGTTTTTTTTACTTCTTTCCCTCCTGGGATGTGATTGTGAACAATGAAATCTGACTAATTTCTCTGATCACAGAGAAATTAGACTGTGTGGAATTACACACTCAGAGTTACAGTCAACAGTGATACAGTGATAACAAAGCAATGACAATAATGGATGTTGTTATTATAGCTGCTCACCAAACACAGGCTCATGGTCATGGTGAACTACAAATCCTCTTCTCTGGCACTGGCACTTAAAACATCACAATTGACCGGGAGGAACATATGAATGCCAGGGAGGACATATTATTCCCCTGGAAGCAATGTCATCCAACTCTCTGATCAGCTCAATGCCACTCACTCAAAATCTAAAAAGAAGAAACAGATTGTACTAGAAACTGGCTTCCATATACCTGATCCCAGGTGTGCCATAGTTGGCCAGTGCTTAGTGTAAAGAGTATTTACCTTCTTGACAGTGCCATTTTGTCTTTGCACAGCATTGCAGCTGACATGCTGTCCACAGCAAACAGCTGACAAATGTGCTGAATAAATGCCCAACAGTCAGCTGAGTTTTCCCAGTAGAGTGTTGGTGAGCGAGCTGTCCCCAGGCGAGTGACCTGGATCTGGTTGGGCTCGGTCACCCGAGGAAACCCTCAGAGACTGCCTCCACTCACCCAGAAAGCACCAGAGATGTGACTGGGGCACGGACACATCACTAGGGCTGCAGCTCTCATAGGCCAGTGGGGTTAGAGATCACAGCCATAGACAAGAGGTTAGAGAGTGTTTACAGTTTTGGGAAGGCGCTGATGGAAATGAAGAATGATGGTGGCAGAGGGGAGGGATGCTCTGGTCTCACTGATGCATGGGGACAGTGTACTAGAAGCAAAGTGCACAATAAAGAAGACTGGACCAATCCCAAGAAATTAAAAACATTTTACTTTCACATAGAAGTCCACTCATGGCACATGGTGGAAAAGCCTGTGGCTCAGAATTCAGCACTGACAGTCTCCATTTGATTCCAGAATAAAAATAATTCAAACAGAGGAGACACCACAAAGGAAACAATGTGTACAGTTCATTTTAACAATGCAAATCTTTAGCAATGACCCCATCAGTTTCATTAATAGTTATGTATAGCGTATATATTGTAAAGTGCAAGAAAACATAACGTCCTTCAGCTTGAATGATCGTTGGTTGAAAGAAAAGTCTTTGAATATATATCACAGTAAGTTCCCTGCATATCAAATAATAGATGAGTCCCAGCCTTAAATTAGTTAAGAAGACACTTCATTTATAATAATGATGAACACTTTAGAATAAACCATATTAACTCAATCTTACCTGTTCTTTTGTGCTGAAGGAGGGATGCAACCAGGTCAGTACAGATTCATACGTATGGCTTGAATTAATGTGTTGGGCTGAGGGGTTTCTTGTGTGAGGAGGACATTGTGGCCAAGGTCAGTAGTGTCTGCATGCTCACTGCTACACATATGCTCGTTGGAAAATGTTTTTGTCCTATTAGCTGCTCCCTCCACCTTGTAATAAAACTCCCTTTCCACTCCTGTTGTTGTGGATCGTGTTCAGATTTAACACAATTTCTGAAGAAAATAAAGGTCCTAGGGAGAATGTCTGATTCTTTTGCCTGGCACGTCGTCATCAGTCACTGATTTAACTTCACAGCACATGGCACAGTGGCATGAATGAGTTTCCCCTCAGTCAGTTTACTATCATTTCTCATGAAACAAGCACCACATATGTTTCAAATCTCAATGGGAGCTATTTAACAGTGATACAAAACTAGACAGGCTCATTTGCTACGTGCATTGTTTTTGGCAGTGTGATTAATAAGCCTCAGTTATTGAGCTGCCATTGCAAACAAGAACAAAGAAAAAGGAATGAGCAGATATTAATAACTGCATGGTGAAGATTACTTCCCAAGACTTTGACAGACACAGGCATGCTTTTATTTTGTAATACAAAAGGCTCTGTTTTTTTTCTACTGAGAATTGGCATCAATATGTAACCCCAGGAAACTCAAGGCGACAGCTGATCCAAATGTCAAGGAAACAGGTCAGAAAGTTGTTAGCCAGATATTTGGGCATATTGTAAAAATCTGGCCAGGGAACAGTGACGACAAATGCTTCACTCGCCCAAAACAGCAACCTTTTGATGCCCCTTAGAAAAACATTTAACCTGCATTGTTGAAGTGTAGCTCTTTTGGTGGCTCCGGTCTGAAGTGGTTGCAACAAGTAGAGTAAAATGTACATGATACAAAGTCTGAATTTCAGGTATTTACACCTTAATATTGTATAGTAAACAAAGAACCATTGTATCAGATGACCCAAGTTTTAGTTGAGCAAAACCATTGAACCATGTTTTCTGTTACTCGAGGATGCCCTAATGGATTCATTTTCAAACAATAACTAAAGCTAAATTTCTACTTCTGGTTTTAGGATTGTACCTGTGACGACTGCATTTGTTGCTAAAACATGATAAATCTACATAAAAATGAATAAAAAAGAAAAGCAAGCCAACAGTTATTGCACAAACATTGAATACCAATGGAAGATAATACAACAATTGAGAACATTCAGAAAAAGAAACAAACCACTGGTGTACTGAGCAACATACACAGAACAGGTTGGCCAAGTAACACAACAACAGCTGACGCCAGAAGCATTGTGAAACAAAAATATAGTAAGTGACATCACCAACATCCTCCACAGACCACATCCAAAGGTATCACACTCATCATTTGGAAGAATCTAAGGTTTTTTCTAACACTGAATTGGTGTATATTTGAAGGTGGCTCATCCAAATTATGACAAAACATGTGTTCTCACTTAGCTCTGTTGTTAAGTGACAACTGACACTTTAACATCAACATGTGAAATTCAGAGAAAAATGCCTGGCAGATGTCAACATGACTCAATCCCTGTGTTCATTTCAGTGACATTGTCAGCCACTGGCCTCACAGTATTCACTGAAAATACTTAGCCGGCGACGGGAAATCAAACTTCTCTGCTCAGCCAAGCGCATCATATGGTTGTGTTTGCCTGTGGAGGAGAGAAAAGCAACCCTCTTTTTGTGATGACAGGGGTGACTTTGCACTGAAGCTGCCATTTCTACTGCTGACTCTCTTGTCTGCATTTTATTGACTGAGACGAATCTGAATTCTTTTTAGAGTGTTATAAAGAACAACATTACCTGTGTCCTTCAGTGCATTCATTTAGCCATCAGTGCGTCGGGAACAAACACTGCCCGCTAAGAGTGAGTCTTTGTGGACTTTTTCTCCTCTACTCTGCTGTTGAATGATGAGACTGCTGCTGCTGTGTTCTGACATGACTTGTCCCTTCACATCAGGCCTCTGTGATGGAGACTGTCAGAGTGGCACGCTCACATTTGTCTCTGACTCATAAATCCCTGTTACACACATATACACACACATACACACACACACACACACACACACACTCAAGTCACTCCTGGCTCTCTCTGTCTCTCTTACACACACATGTTGTCCCATCCGACTGTCAATCATACTTCATGAAAAAGCGAGACAAACAAACCTGTCAACTCCACAGGGAGACAGCAGGTACTTGACACCTTGGAGAGATCTAAAAATGGACACCATGTCAGTTATGGTCATTTCCCAGGTTTCCAACTTTATCAGTGATCCAAAGAGTCAATCATTCGCGCACCAACATCACAGATACGCCTGCACGCGCACATTCAATCACGTATTTGTTCTTGATATGACATACGGCTCATTTACGAACACCGCTTGATTGAAGCCGTATCTTCTCTTCAGCTAATGGCTGATAAAAGACGCTTTTATCTTGTGGCAGCTTGCTGCTCAACTTTCTCAGCAGCTCTGTATAAGAGGAGGAGGAGCAGTAATGGTATGGAGGAGGAGAGTAGAGAGAAGATGTGGTGTGAGGGCAGAAAGTCTGAGCTGGAGCCAACAGCAGAGGAAATGTAACAAAAACCGAGGTCTCAGTCTGCCAAAGCTTTGTGCCTCATGTTATTTACATACTCAGCTCTGATAAGTCTGGCTTATTTATAGATGTGGCCACAACAGTAGCACATGGCAAAGTAGAATGATCTGTCTTCAGGTCCCAGTGGTTGAAGAGTTTTGTTGAATAATGTACATACTTGGGAAGCAGAGTGCTATTAGTTGTCACTGTGCATCAGAAGTCATAAAAGTCCAGTCAACAGTAACTGGAAGTGCTGTTTCTTTTATTCTCTCTTTGTCTATACTCAGTTACACAATAAGATGGCATTTGTTGTGGTTGGTTAAGTGTTAAACACTTTCAGTTTAGCTCATCTGATGGTTCATTGTATAAAACGTGTAGGCTCAAAGGCTCAGGCTCTCTGAAGAGTACAATGATTTTTCTTTCAGTGAATAGAGCCAAAGTGGTTTGAGAGACAATTCATCCAAATTACAACAAAACCAGTATGAAGAATTGCCAAGAGTTTGTCTTTTTTGTGCTGATGTTTGGAGATTATCTGCCACTGAGGCCACAATAGGAAACTGTGGGTGATTTAGGTTTAATCTGTGGTAAATGCAATTTAAAAAAAAAACACTATAGTGACTCATTTTATTCCAGATTGCTTAAGGCAGGCAAATACTTAAACTGGACTCCACAGATGATTTTAAATGTGATTTGCTTGTAAAAGCTTGTCTGTGAGTGTGTGCTGTGTATTGGTGACCTGTGTCACCACAACCTGAAGATAGTTCTCAAAAGTTTCTCAAAAAACTCCAGTTGCCGTCCTTGTTTGATTTGGCTCAGTGACATGCTTCAACGTCCAGTCTCATAGCATTTGCAGGTTTAACTACTGGCGGGACTTGCAGTGGTTACTGACCAGTTGTTCTGTGTGTTACAATACACATGAAACTAATACCAGCTGCTAGTTCTCCTGTAGATTGTCCAGCTGCAGAAAAAGCATCTGATTATGTTTCCTCATTAAACA
>JAUBNQ010000010.1:13899194-13914084 GCA_032353495.1 Ctenopoma kingsleyae | reverse complement strand
ATAAAATAAAAATGTTAGCTACTCCCTTTTGGGGTCGCTAATGCAGATCATGTGCCTTCACATGTTTCATTGGGCAAGGATTTTACGGCGGATGCCCTTCCTGAGACAGCCTTCCCCATTTATTTGGGCTTGGAACTGACACTAGCGAGAGAGCGGGACGCAAACCCCCAACCCTGGGTTTCTTAGACACCCACTGTGTTCCCAGCTCAGAGGTTTTAGAAAATATTTCTGGAAAATACCTTTGCACAGCTGCTTTAATCAGACACTTTTGCATTGTAGAAAGTAGAAAGTTTGGACTTTTTTCAGTATCTCTTTATTCCTTAGTGCAAGCAATGCCTGTGTACACATATTTTTTACCAGCCTAAAATGTGCAAGACAAATGAAAGTAAAGAGGGGACAAAAAATCAATGTGGTGGTTCACAGTGGTGAAAGGTGTTTCAGTGGTATCAATGAGAGATGAGGAGTGTTTGCCTGCCTGAATAGAGAAACTTATTACAAAGTGACTGTGGTCGGCCAAAAATGGAATGAATGAGCTTGTAGCTATCAGCTCAATACACGGAGAAAAAAAGGAATAAGTTACTGCGTATCAGGAGGACAGGAATATACAAAGTAGTGTAAGGAAAAGATAAGGCAGTCAAAATTAAGCCCTTCACCCCAGCTGCTGAATAGTCAGTAATAGTTTAACAGAATGACTGGCGAAACAGAGCAGGGCATTTAACACTTATAAGGAGAAGTAGGAGTGTTAGGAAAGCTCATCTTGCTCCCACAGTGGACAAAAGCACTTATCATAATTGCAAAGTCCTATATTCAAATATTGCTCAGACACAGCGGCTACTTTGCTCTCGTGCTATTGTTTCTATCTAATTTGCAGTAGTACTGCAGAAATGTCACTTTAAACAGCCATGAGTCTGTTTCTGCATTCATTATCAAATCCAAGTAAATGCATCAGATCCTCCTCTGCCAGCTTCTACAGCAGCGTCTTACATCAAGATCCTCAGCCGTCAATTACGAATTCCTCAACATACATAGTATGCCATGTACAAGTATATATAACATATATGTACAACGTGTTACTTACAGGTACATTCTGAACCGTCAACAGCCGTGGTAACCACTCCGCCAGCGTGCTGCCCATCAGATGAGAACACATCTAGTATTTGGTTCACAACTCTTATAATTCTCCCACATGTTGCTCTGAGCAATGGTTCTGAATGTCATAGTCAAAAGAAATTAATTCTCTGACTCCTAAAGATGAAGCAGCACCTAAAGCAACTTGTAACATTCGCAAGGCAATAGCCACAAATGGAGTGTCCTAAAGTAGTGGCGTGATCTGATATGCTCCCTGACCTCCTGGTTATTCTAAATAATATATATATATATTAACACATAGTGTTCAGTTAACTTTCCATCTCTGGGTGTCACAGAATTGCCTTTTTGGGGACTCGTTATAATGTGTTAAATTGCATAACACTAAACACATGCAGTGCTGAACACCACAGTTAATCTGTTTGCTCTCTAGCTGAATCACTTTGACCTGTATTTAACATGGAGCTCAGTTCCAGCACATACACCATTAATCCAAATTAACCTGTGTACTTTTTCTCATGAACTAACTACTACGCTCACACAACTACAGTCTACCATGTCTGAGTTAACATGCTGCATGCTTATGGTCATATTTAAGATATTTGCATCTGTGTGGTTTACAGTGATTTGAGCATTATCCTTCTGTCGCAACTGTATGTAGAGTTCAAACAATTTTATACTTCAAGCTTGTGTGGTGGTTATGAGCAATCTTTAAAGGGACATTTGATACAGCACAAAATGATCCCTATGAACCATTTAAAAGTAGTGGCATTTTTCTGCTTCGCCTGCTTCTTTTTGTATCGTTGGAAAGAGAGTTCAAGCGGGGTACCATAGTTCAGCTGCAGCGAGCGGTTTTCAAAAGCAGATACAGTTCACGAACCTCTTCACCTAAGCTTCACTTGTTATTTAAGTTCAAATTAAAACAAGAGATGATTAATTCTTTAACACAATGTCATGGCTGATGCAACTACAGAATAAACCCAACAAAGAACTTTTCAAGCACCATCATCTCTGACAGGCAAGGATGATGACACAGTGATTCAGGGTTATTTCCACAGTCTGTGCAGTACTTTATATGAGGCGTCTGAATGTCCTTGCAGTTATCACCTACATAAATTTAGAAAAACTACATTCATGCGGTAATGACAATTTCATGGTGTGCTTCACAGTTCGTGTATGTACTAGCCTGTATGTGTTATGCTACATATGATTTACCACACGGATGTACTGCCATCGATTGCTTTCCCCTCAGTCAGTGTTTAGGCGGGAAAACATCTCCTTGTCTGTGAGTCATCAGTATGAATAATGACACCTTGGGCTGAATGTTTGTTCACAGTTCCCCAAAAGAACGCCAATTTAAAGAAGGCAAAGTGAAGGACGGCCCGGCTTCTCGCCTCCACTGTTTGAAGGGTGGCAGGCGGCGGCAATACGCAATACACACACACTGAGAGCAGAGAACTGATCAGGAAGGTAATATGCACTGAGAGTGAAAAATATAGTTGGTAGGTGCCTGTGTGCTCAACTGGATTAGAAAGTTAAGAGAGAGAAAACACAAGCAAACAGGAATATATATCAGTCTAAGGCTGTGAACTGGAATGCACAATGCTGCTCCCTGCAGAGATTTTCTATTTTAAACAGGAAAGCAGATTTACACATTTATCTCACTCATTTTTAACTGTATCTGTTTGTGCTGCATATGTCTGTGCTGCTGTGCACTGATTTGCAACCATGTTTGCGTGTGTGTTTGTGTGCGAGACAGAGCATGTGTGTCTGTTAGTGTTCATTTCAGCACCACCTGCATCCCAGTCACCTCTCTGCGGCAGATTTTCCACTTAACATGATAGAAACGCCTTTGGCCATGAATACCGCATTTACTCTCTACTGTACCTCGGGCGAAGTATTACACGATCGGTTTCCTGTGCTGGAATATGTTAAAAATGGAAAAAAAATTCAGTGTTGCTTCAGGAAGCAGAAGCAGGATGATTTTAAGAAAAAAATGTGAGAAAAAAATAAAATGCTAGGAGAGACAGAGAAACAATATAAAGCAAAAAAAAAACAAAAAAAAAAACAACAGCCGCAGCAGTCAGTAGTGATTTGCGTCCCCTCCAGAATCTCGTTTGTGGGGAGGGGAGAGAGGAGACTGTGCATTTGTGCCTGCCTGCCCATGTGTGTGTCTGCTTGTGTCAGCGCATATGTGTGTCTGAGGCTGAGTGTGGAGGGGCTAATGGAGTGTTGATTGCCTGGTGGTAAGCAGGCATCAGTGGGTAATTGCAGCTCTACGGTGTAACAGCTCTAAAATGAAGACGTATTTCACATTCGTTCACCGAGCCCTCAGAATGGATGCACGTGCCTGCGGTAGTCTTACGTCAGGCCTGTGGTGCCAGATTTACCACTTGGCAGAGTGATATTGTACAGCAGGTCACAAACAAAATGACACTGACACCTCACCGGTGTCCAAATGTGTTTTGAATGCACAGCCGAACTGTAGGTTTAATAAAGTGGAGGCAGACGTTGTGTAACACTGCAGAGCCACGCAGAAGAAAACCAAAAAGACGGAAAGCTAGAGGTGGGGTTAGCGCGCACTGCCCTTTCTTTTTCCTTCTCCATTCACTCCCTTTGCGCCTGGGTGAAGTCTACCCTTGGTGAACCTCACTCGTGTTGCCAGGCGACAAGGTTGCCTGGGAGCAGGGCTTTGATGAACAGTCACAGAGTAATGGAGGTAGCCCTGCCAACACACCGAACACAGGGACAGACAGGTGGACAAACACATGCGTGTGTGCAAACACATGCCAGCGTGTGGCATTCTGGGCAGCCGGAGCAGACAGGACACAAAAGCTCCCGATGGAGCCATGTCGGGGATTCTTTATGAGCTGCAGCGTTGGCTCAAGCTCATCCAGACATTTACAGTATAATTACAACTAATTTGTTCTCAGGAAATCTTAAGAATTGCTTTATTTCGCAGTATGCTCAATTAAAGTGTCTGTGCTGAACAGACACTTGTTCATTTATCACAGTCAGAAGCTACAGTATGGTCCTGCTGTTGATATTCGCTGCAGTTTTCCATGACCTCCTAAAGTCATCTGCTCCCTGTGTTTTCAAAAATCTATTAAAACATTTCACAGCAACATTCTGCTGCCTAGGCAAACGTAATCCATCATTTTAAATGTGAAGTTTGAATTTGAACATTACGTTTTGCAACTTATCTGCCACAGGCCTTAGGTGAAGAAAATAAAACTTGCAGTGTCCCTTAACACCCACAGAAAGTGCCCTGATGAACTAAATGTGATGTCAAATTCACAGATACAAGATATCTGCACATAATCAGAAGATGGATGGAGATCAACAGCACAGTGGTCGACACCATCCAAGCTCAGCATCACAATCAGCTGTAAAGAATAGCTGGCTGAAGGCCATGGATGTGGTAATTAAAGAGAAATCTGATCAATCCTAGTAATGAAATGTCTAACCCAAACACTCCACTGCCTGAAGCTCAGCTGCTAACATACGGTTTTCATATCTCGTTGCGTTTTTAAAGCAATAACCTTATCTACTTTTTTTTTTTTTTTTGAATAATTGGGTATTTTCTTACTCTCACTCTATCTGTGTTGAACATGAAAGTAATTCAAACTCTGACTCTGGTTCATAAAAGCTTTTACAGTCACTCTAGGAAAAGTTCCTCTGGCACACATAAGAGATGTGTTTTACATTTCCAATGGCTCCAACGGAATTTCAATTATAGCTTTAGGCTCGTGTACAGCTGCAGCTCTCTCAGCCTTTCCGGACGGTTGCATACACAGATGCACACACCACTGACTGTTATGTTTGGGGCTTTGATAAGGGCACTGCCTGGAAACATGCAGCTGGTTGGTGAAAAAGTACAAAACCTGACAAGTAAAAGTATTAGTGACACCATGGACGATTACTGTAACACTATAACACTTAGATGGAAAAGTTTTACAGTCAAAGCTTTACTTAAAACATCAATAAATGATTTCTGGCAACTTGGAGCCATCAAGCTGTAAACACCACAGTGACATGTTATGTATATATTTATGTACTGATGCATTTATACATTCTTCCAGCATATATAGTGTCATTATTATTCATTTGGAGTTGTGTTTTTGGCCCAGCACCAAATATTCACTCGCTTTTAGCTCTTTGCTTTTCAACCAACTCTGAAGAAAATCTGCCTCTTTAACCTCCTAAAGCTCCAATATACAATTGGCCTTTGCTAAGTGACTCCCCACACAGTTACTGAGTGTAATTCACTTTTATACCATTTTCAGAAATACTTGTCACACACACTGATTCCTTCTCGTGGCTTGTGGTGCTTGGGTATTTGTTTATCAGCTGACGCTGTAACAAAAGTGTCTGAAGTAATGTGCTTGCTAACCACAAACAAAACCCGGCAGAATAACAAAGGTATGTCTTGAAGTAACTCAGAATAGCAGCATGCTAAGCTAATGAAATCTGAATGCTGCTAATACCTGGTTATAACTAGGAATTCTGGGGGATACCAGACATTTAGTCTTGTCTGGTGTATAACTAAACATTTCTATAAAAACATTGCACATCACCATACATTTGCATAAAATCTCTCTATGCCTGTATAGGCCTACACTAACCCCCTTTGCCAAAATGTAATATTTACTTATAAAACCTACTGGTGCATATTGACAAAACATCTGCCTTAATCAACCAGCTGCAAAGAAAAAATGCAGTTACATCAGCATACACTTGAAGAATACAAATGTAAAATCATGTCACCAAAAATTAGCATTTAGAAAATTAATACATCCTAGAAAACCAGATAATGTAATTTATCTCACAATCAAGTTTAACTCAAACTTACCATAAAACGAAAAATGAGGAATATCTCTTTAAATTTTCTATAGTAAAACTAAAAATCTGACAGACCAATCAAGTTGCACAAATATTTTAATGCCTATATTACTGAATAAATTGTCAATCTGTTGCATGCAGATGGATGGGGTGAAACAGTGTGCCTATGTACTGTGTGTATTTATGTAGTGTGCTTGTGCACATCTGTGCAAAGGAGTGAGTGGAAATGTCTGTATCTGTCAGTCTAATTGTGATTATGGCATCTAATTAAGCCAGATGATTTCCTCTTCTGTGGTAATCATTAGCTAGGTGTGTGTACGTGTGTGTCTGTGCACATGAGTTGGAAGTTTGGACTGTGCTATTCCTGTAAGACTGAGGATGAAACTCTCTCAGCGTCTGACTGTGTCACTGCAGGATTAACTCCATGTCATGTTTCCTGGAAAAGAAAAACTCTGTTGGCACTGAAATCCTCATCGAATCATCAAATGTCCTTCTGCTAAAAATAGTCGGCTCATGTCAAACCATGAAAACATCCACATCATCTACAGCAGCTCATTGTGATCAATCAGAACGGCTACATAACCCACCTTTATAACCACTAAAGCTCAGTCGGAAGAGTTTAAAATATAAAGCTACAACAATAGAGTTGTTTGTGGGATTTGTGAAAGCCCGAGTCTCTTCTGGTAAACTAAATGACCTGTGAAAGCTGGTATGAGAAACACGAAGCTGTGATACAGAAACAGATCTTTTTACAGGCATACACTGCTAACTAGCCAAGTGTGAATACAGCTAATTGGAATAACAGTGATGTAAATGTCCCCACCACATATGTGTGGGTGGATTTGTGCAGTTGTAGGTTTGATATGCATGAGTAGACAATGTAATGGAAGATTTCTTGTTTTGTTTGTCGGCAAGCTGTGAAAGGGCGGTTTAGGCAGACCCTAAAGTGTCCCTCAGATAGCAAATTCTTGTCAACGTCAAATCTGCAGAATGATAATTCACTCACTTTGTCGGCTTTGATTTTGCCCAGACAGTTGGACATGCATTAGCTTAAAGAGTTCAAAAGGTTTACTTTTTCATTTAAACACAGCAGCATGCCTGTAAATCAAGCCACACATTTATATACAACATGCAGTGAACAGCTTTCTAAAAGTTTCTGTTTTTAATGGCTACATAAAAGTTACCACAAAGTTAATAAAAGTACTTCAGCAAACTGATACGAAGCCATCTCAGTTTTACGTTTGTTGTTTACAGTACATGCATTTGATTCTGTTGATGTGTCAAGTAATGTCAGACTGAAAAGTCAAAGATTGTATATACAGTACTGTGAAAATCAAATCAAATCAAGTTTATTTATATAGCACTTTAAAAACAACATCCTGTTGACCAAAGTACTTCACATGGACATAATAAAAGAAAGAAGCAAAAACAAATTGAGCAGTCAAGACTAAGAAAAGTAAAATTAGGATTTATCACAAGGAGATAATAAAATAAAATACATAAATAAATAAAAACTGTATAACATGGGGTCAATTAAGAATCAAACTTTAATGGGCAAAGTGTTAGGCCTCCATTACAATTGTTTTTCAGCAATGCTATGATGGCCATATATATTTATTTCTCATTTTCACATTAGAAAAGTGGTTTCTTATAAGACCGTTCCTGATCAAGCTTCTTCACACTCTGGAAGGATCAACTTGCCATCCAGACGAAGCTGCCAGATGCTGACTCAGGTCATTGCTGGACTTCTTCCAGCCTCTCAGAGAGAAAACTCTGAGAAACTCCTCATTAGATTTCAGTGGGTCTTTTCCATTTTTGTCATTGACTTCTCCAGATTCTTCTATAGACACTCAGCATTGGTTACTTCACCTGCAGAAGCTGTTTTATTTCTAACATTTTAGTGTTTATAATACTGTGTACATAATTCCTATAGCCCCTAGTCTTATTCTAATTAAGATGCTGGTCAGAATAGCACTGCAAAAAAAAAACATTTAATGGTGACCTAACACTATACATTGTTCAGTGGTGCACACCATTGTACAATAGCATGCATGGCAGAGCTGCAAGGAAGACAACTTGATTTGTTGCCTCTGGACCAGGGTGACTTTCCATCATTGATGAAGCAATGATTTCAGAGTTGTACAAGCAAATTCAACAGGAAACTTTGAAGGTATCAAACCTATAAACTGAAACTGAAACTGAAGAGAAAGTGAATCAGGCAAGAGGAGAACAATTCTAAACAGCCCAATAGTATAATAGTACCTAAGAATGGTTAAAGCAGAAGAAGTTTAATGCTTTGGGATGACTGAGTCAAGGTCCTGACCTTAATCCAATAGAAATGCTGTGGGAGGACCTGAAGCAGGCAGAAAAGAAAGTCAGCTAGCATCCCTGAGATGAAGCTGCTCTGTAAGAAGGAATGGGCTAAAATCCCTTCAAGCTGATGTGCTGTGCTGATAAACAGTTATCAGAAATGTTTAGTTGAAGTTGCTGCAGAAGGGGGTCACACCAGTTATTGAAGGCAAGGGTCCACATATAAATCACACAAATATTTATATCTGGATCATATTCCACAATAAATAAAAGGATTATTGTGATTATTTGTCTCATTAGATTAACTGGTATCCCTTTATTTAGTCTTAGATCACCAGATCACGTTTTAGGTCATATTAATGCAGAAATAGAATCAATTCTATTTCATAAGCACATCGTATAAATATATGAACGACATTTTTTCAACCTACAGTAGTGACTCAGTACCACAGTTTTAAATGTGCAAGGTACAATTTACTCACTTAAAGTGACCATATTATGCTTAATTTAAACATTATATCATTTTCAAGTTAAAAAAGTGCAAATCAATGTTATAATGGGTCTTTATGCAACAGATTCTCTGGCCTTTAGATATTTTGATATATTTTTATGTGGCATCTTTCTACAGGATTCAAGAACTGATGTATCTAATCGGTTCTGTCCTTTAGACAACTTTAGATCAGGATAATTTGATGCCTATAAAAGCTTCTTTTAACGAGAAGACAGGTTTATTTACATCAGAAACAACAATGCAGATCAGTGGCAATAAAGTCGATGAATAATATTAGACTTAAAAGTGGCAAAAGTCGGCTGTCAACTGAGCTGTCGGAATCCATACATACTACATATTTCCCTTTTCAACTGCAGCATTCCTGCACTGTACACTCTCTCCTTGGGGTTTCCCATAGACTTGTTTATCGAACTGTCTCTTGAAGCTGGTTGATATTTATTTTTAGGTGTTACTCCTAGAGCACCCCAGAGTGTGTTTCATATGTGTCTTACAGTCTTCCTGTATGTTTTTATGTGTCCTGCAGGCCCTTGAGAGTGTGTAACGCCTTTATTTTGTCAGCACACTCCGAATGAACAAGAAACATATAAAACAAACCAGCGGCATATGAAGAAAACTGAAAGTGACATTAGGTTTCTTCCTTGGCTAGGGGCGAGAGACAGAGAGTCCAACCTGAGATTTAGAGAGTACAGAAGTGAGGTTTGAGGGAGGACACCCAGTTCACATCACTCAGCAGTTAGCTCAACACTACAGAGCGGCAAAAGTGCTCCAAATGAAATCTAATTTAGCATATTAGCAGACGCTGCTGAATATGGGACTCAGAGCAGATGCCAGCATACTCACAGTGACACGAGATCTAGTTGTTTAACACCCAGGAATTCAATGCCTGCTTTTAGAGAAGATTACAAATACTCATCAGCCAAATTTCCAAAGTCCACTTATAAATGTTCATCAGCAAAATCATTAAACTTTGTAAGCCAGTCATTTGTAAAAACATGTCCTCCATTAAATACCTTAGTCACATTAGTAACTTGATAAGATAAAGTGACAGCTTTTCTACTTGAATAAGATATTTTTTATTCTAATAAGTAGTAAGATTGTCCTCTACATCCCCACCCTCTCTTGTTTTTCTCTGTTTTTCTCCATCCTGTCGTCATCTGACAACAACAACTGATGCTGCGGTGGCGGATGTGGTGACAGTGCCAGAGGGCACGCTGCTCTGCCACGCAGCGATCAGGCAGTCTGTTGCCTCCTCCCACCCCCCTTCTTCCCCCATCACCTCCTCCGCCGGGCTCCGGCTCTGCTTCGGCTGAGCAAAACATGGGGTCACGTTGGCCACTGCGCACACTGACCCACCTTCACCATTTGATGGAGTCTGTGGAACTGTGTGTGGGTGTTTATAGTTGACAGCGCTTTTTCCTTTCTCTCCTCTTTTAATCTTATAGTTTTGACCCCTGTTCTAGGTCCTGTCCTATTCATCTGCATTCTGTCAGTTTTGTTCCACCTGTTATAAATGCTAAAACACTCAAAACAACTTTGTATGAGTGGCTAAAGTGGTGAATGATGGAAACACATTTTTAGAATATGTTTTCACATTGTAGTACCTGCCTCTACTTCTTCTGTTAACTCTGCTTCAGATGAAGCATTCATGTCATGCTGCAACTGATGGTTCCCCACTTCAAGTCCTGACAAGCACGCTCGCAGAGCACATGAGCGGAGCGGAGCAGAAGCGGGCAGATTTTGGGCAGAGCACAGAGCAGCCTTTCGAAAAAGGAGGTACCTCTCATACCACAATTCTGATGCATCCCCAAGTCAGACCCAGAATGCTGTTCTTTGGGACGTAAGGCTATGGTTTAAGTTATAAATTATACATGCAGATTTTTTGCACGTGGTAAATTCAAGTAGAGCGGCCTGGTGCGGGTTATAGTGGGGGGAGAAGAGGGGACAAACAGGTCTGTGAGCGAGGAGCAGGAATCTTCACCACTCCACTCTGCTGATGTGCTCTGCACCCTTGATGTACAACAGCCTTCTTTCAATCAACATAGCACTTGGAAAACAATTACTACTATTTTCTAAATTAGATTAGAAGAGACAAATGTATTCAGTTTACAGTCACACATATTTTTTGAGCTAAATGCTAGCATCAGCATGCTAAAACAGTAACAGTCGTTAGATTAATGAGCTGATGTTTAAGCTAAAGTTATCATCATCATTTAATCACGTTTGCATGCTCAAATTTTCCAATATGGGACAAAAGAAAAAAACAGAAGAAAACTAACACAATGAAGTGGCCCAAATCCTTTTGCTCCCAAGTGACTCAGATAAAACTTTTCCATAAACCAAATCAGTTTGGTTCAAATCACATCCATCCTATGTGGTCCTGAATCTGATTCATAACCCATCTCTGACAATGTGGCTGCTTTTAGAATAGCCAAATCAAAATTCATGTGTGTTTTATTTTTTCTGTCCATGTGTATACTGGCCGTCATCATTCAGGGTCGGCTCCGCACAGTCCAGTAAAAATGAACGTATGGGTGCACAGACATCATTAGAATGTCTCTATAATGTATCTCTACTCTACTTTTCTTCCTTGCTTGACACTTAACGTCTGATGAAATTGTACACGTATAAATGTTACTGTAAAGTACGTCTTTACCTAATACTATATCATACTATCCAGTACCTGAGATTTTTCAGTATAGCGCTGTCATACCACACACAATAGGACACATTAACGTAGGATCTGCAGTGAACAACTAGAGTCATCTATTAGCCACCGGCAGCTTTACTGAAACAGTTTGGGAGATGAAGTGCTTTGCTCATGGGCACACTGATTAAAGTTGATGGCGCGGAGCGGGTTGTAAGTACTTGCTATTAAATTTCCCAAGCTGGTCTGGGATTCAAACCATGGTTGCCTTTAGTCACAAGTCTGCATTTCTAATCTGCTGCAGGCCCTTCTGCTTTATCACCCTCCCTCTCCCTCTTTCACATCACCAGTATTTATTTTCCCTCTCTGGGCCAGACAGATGGGAGTGTTCAGGAATAAAAGCGTCAGTATTTACCATATTATTTACTAGCACCAGCACAAGCCCCGTCGGCCATGCCAACCTAAGAAAAAACATCTCCTTTTCCAGCTCCTCCTCCTCTTCTTCCTCGGCTTACCTGGAGCATTTAGACTTTATGTGAGACAACTATGCTGTTAGAGTCATTTAGTAGCTTGATCATGTTTCGCACAACGTCAATCATACGTATCTGTCAGATAGATGGATAGAATGGTGGACCCAAACGCAGCAGGACATGACTCTGACAGTATCATACAGTCACAGACAAATGGTTATGTATCCCCCTAGACAACCTGAAACCAAATACGGACACTTATATATGTCTCTCTGCAGTATGAGTGTGACAAGAACATAACAAGTGAGTGACCGGCGTGATACAAAAAATATGTGTATGTTTTTGTATGTGCTGCAAACACTGGTAGAGAGATTGCAGAAACTGGGCCACTGACAGGACAGCAGACACAGGTCCACCTGATCTAACGTGCCTACAGCATTATTATTAACTTATAAATACAATATATCAATGTGGTCATCGTGAGATTCTACTGGTCTTATGAAACTCATATGATTTCAGTTACCATGGGGACACAACATCATCAATAACCTGAAGATGAACTGTTTTTAAGGCTTGAACAATGCTAAATGTGTGTGTGTGTGTGTGTGTGTCTGTGTTTCTGTACATGTGTACAAGCTCAACTTTGTGTGTGTGTCTGATGCTGGGAGTGTGTAATTATGGGCAGATTATCGGAGAAGCGGATGGCATGAAGCAGTCTTTGATGGGATTAAGCACTCAATTACCCAGCTAACTTTGCACCCCACACACACACCCACAACCAACTCTCAGGTTCAAACACTAATGCATACACAAGCCTGCACAAACACCTTTGTAAGTACACAAATATGCACAAACAGAAGGCTCTTCCTGCCACTAAAGCATATCATGACTTCTTTCACATCCAGACCATCAGTCCATCTGTTTGGGTTATTTGTGTCATCTTGGGTGTATGACTTTTCCTTCGTGTGATGAAAAGCCATTCTAAGGATTCTTTCCACAGATTTGAACGGTATATCTATTTAAAATCTCATTATACACTGATACCAAGTATGTTTAGAGACTGGAAGTGGGAAAGCTGACATACACAGTATTCTATTCATGTGAACCTGGAATCACCTGATAGTTTAGCCACCTTATTATTTGCAGTCACATGTCTGGCTTAAAATGCATGTTAGTCCAACAAATCAAAGCAGTAATACTGTGGCCCAGAAAACCAAAACAAAGCACTTAAAGTCACTGTGAAATCCTGTAAAGCTGATGGAAACCACAGAGTTAAGTGATGATTCTCTGTGGAGGCCATCACCATGAGCGGCAACTCTCACATAGATACAGGTCCACTGTTGATATAGAACTGTTGATTCTAGCTGCTTTGAAGAAATAAGAGTATAATTTTAGCTCCCACCTTTAATAACTGTTCCACAGCACAGACAGATACTCTGTCTGGAGTGCCCTTTTATCAACAAATAACGCCTGACATTTGAATTCAAATGTACAATGCTCAATGTGGGTCTATGCACTTGTCCAGGCCTGGCTATATGGACACATAGATGTAATAGTGACTCCTGTGGATGGCTATCATCCGATGGTATGGGCCTGTGTGCTGGCAAATTGAGGGGCAGCTACTGTGGAAAGGTCAGGTCCCCCATGAGGGAGGAGCAGTCTCCGTTTATTACACTCTTTGGAGCTGCTCAAGTACAGTAGTGAGTCTGTGAGTTATTACTGTCTTTCTTACTGTTTTCTTACTAGATATAGCCTTGTGGTGGTTAGAGGACACCAACATATAGATTGAAGGAGCACAGGAACAGTTTTTAATATACATACGCCCAGTGCACAGTGGAGGAAAGTACATTTACTCGCATAGTGCACTGTACTTGAGGAACTGCATAATTAAACTGAATGTACAGCATACATTTTTGTAATAACGATGTACCTGTACTGTACATACAAATACTTATTTGAAGATATATGGTAACAAGAAGCAAAGTTTGAGGAATAACTTGAAATGTATTTATACTGTAATTTTGTAACTAACGTGTATCTACTCTAATATGATGTAGAACATACAGAGTCCAATCCATGATGTATGTTAAGTTGCCTCCATGTGTCAGATACATATTTAAGCAACATTTACTCAAGTTAGTATAGCCTATAGGATTTGAGAATCAGACTCTGAATCAAAAGATCCCCTTTATTAAATGACTTGGATTGAGAGCGAGGACAAAAAAACTAGATTGGGACATCCCTAATTAAAATTCATGCATTTCATCTCCATTTCTGCAATCATGCACTGATGATATCTTCTGGTGCAATGTCTTTTTTCAATAATTGTCCCAGAGAGATAACAGGAAGTCGCAATTGGCTTCATTTGCACCCATGGGCAGAGTCTCAGCCGGCTATGTCTGCTGTATGTAAGACAGCTGTGTGAAATTATGAAATTGTCATGTTTATCATAGTCTGTGATGTACAATAGTGCACTGTGGAATGAATATAATCATGTAAATTGTCTCAGCAGGGAGTCCAGTGTCTGCTCTACAGCAAATGGATTCATAATGACACAGAAAACGGTGAGGCTATTGTTAAAGCCATCAGTGAGCTGTGACATTTTTAAATGTGGTCTAATTGAGACCAAGTATAGCAAGGGGCCATTACAAAATGAAGTAGCGTAGGTAGCTACAACAGCCTATACACTTACACAAGAACCCCCAAAACCAAATAAATATGTAAAGTAGTTAGAAAGACTTTGTATTGTTATTAGGCTGGATTTCTGTGTGATGTTGCACAAAGAAAAACTCCTGGTTCTCCAGCTGAGCTGTTTGCATGGTGCTGGAAAGGTGAACTGTATCAGGCAAGACTCATTTCTGCACATAAAAGCTGAATGTCTAGTCTGTAGTCTACCTTCTCATCATCTGCTGAGTCTTTTCAATAATAATATGCTATCGACAGGCATTGGTTATGGCTTGTCTTAAAGACAAGAAAGAAAGAAAGAAAGAAAGAAAGAAAGAAAGAAAGAAAGAAAGAAAGAAAGAA
>JAUBNQ010000010.1:13860155-13878673 GCA_032353495.1 Ctenopoma kingsleyae | reverse complement strand
CTAGCACCATCCTGCTGGCCTGCATCAAAGGAACAAGATGGTCCTGTAAAAGATGAAAAGACTCAAAAGAGATGTGATTTTAAGCTTAACCACCACAGTTTTAACTCTAACCGTGTTTATTGATCGCTAACTCAACCTAACTCACACTCGCACTATGTTTACACATGTGTTTTTTATACTTGTAATTTGGACCAATTAGTACATCCAAAGGAGAGCAATTGCAACAGGCACCTACTGGGGCACCAGGGGGCTTTAAGACAACTGAACCAGCTGTTACAAGGTCAACACAGTTATGAAAGCTTTAAAGACACTGAACACACGTCTACCTGAGTGTTACATTTTGCCGTACAACAACACAGTAAAAAGTCAGAGCTACTGAACTGAGAATTCAGTGTACTGAATTTTCTTTTCTTTTTCAAAGAGGTGATGCCAGATTCCCATGGACTAATTATTAGACATTGTTTTTATGACAGTTTAATCAAGGTGAGGTGATAGTAACTTGCTCACTTACAGCGCATTACAGTGTGTGAACTGGCAGCACAAGGTTAAAAAACAGCAATACGCAGAGCACAGTCCTTTGAAATGTTACAGCTGATTAGGGTGGATTTACTTTTTACATGTATTTCATGGCTTGAGTATAAAGGTGAACAAGTTATTTTTTTGCTCTCTTATTTTATTTTATTTTTTAATTACACTTCTTTATTTGATTAACCTGCTGCTCTGCATTCTAACTTTCAGTGGCAGCATACTGTGGGTAGCCAAAAGCTGCACCTCTCTGCCGAGCTCCTCTTCATCCCAGTGCGAGAGGGAGGTGAAGAAAGAGAACAAGGGATGTATTATTTATTAATAGTCAGTCTCCCCAAAGCTCTGTAAAACATCCTGTTGAGCTCCCTGAGGTGAGCGCTAAGCTTCAAAGCAATTAAAACCAAGGAGTGGGATGAGAGCAAAAGAAAAATTGATAGAGAAAGAGAAAGAGAGAGGTCTGTCCAGTCACAAGGCCACTGGCTTTGGCTGGCTGTGCACTCACATACTGTACAGTTAGCTTTCATGCCTGGAAGAACAGGGGCCCTGAGCGGAATCACTTCCTCAGGTCAGGGATCCCTTGTCTGGGTTTAAAGCCCCACAGAGCCTGGGGAAAGGCTAAAACATCTCTGGAGGATTATATAACCATAATAAGTGAATGTAGTGAGCCTTTCCCCGTCTGTCCCTCTGAGTCATTGCGGAGGAAGGGCCTACGAAAGAAAGGTGAAGGCTTCTTTAAAATCTGGTCCGACTGTCAAAAAACCTTCACACTCTGGATAGATACTCAAATCAGGTGATGCCGAAGTGTCCTCAGGTGTGAATATGAGGTTAAAGGATTATCTGCTATATGTTGGCTCTACGATAGACTGGTAAACCCTAAAGGGTGTTTATCTGCTGCATGCTGGGATACACTCCAACAGGATCCAAATATAAACAACTGCTGTAACAAATACAGATGCATATTCAACATCATGTTGACCAAAATAAGCTCAAAGGCAGCCAATAGCTCTGAACACCCCCATATTTATTCACCTTCTATGTGCAGGTACAGTCACATGCTTGTTTGTACTGTATCCAAAGCCATTCTACTCATAAACTGTAAAACTCATAAACCAGCATGAAGCAGGTTTATGCCTATATCCATCAGCTAGTGCTGTTAGGCATCATAAAGGCAGCTTAAGTGGTCTTTAATAAAGATAGGTTTTACATGCCTCCTAGGCATTTCCTCATAAAAACCTGAAAGGTTTTGGCGAGTCATTCTCTCTTATGGGCTTGTAAAACCCTAGCACCCTTCTCTGACCACAATGACAATATGAACGTCTCTAACAGAGAGTTGTTGTTTTTCAAAGAGCATCGTAACCCTTGTGATTCTCTACCCCAGTATCCTCAGCTGCCTCGCCATTTTCTTCTTATTTTGCTTTCCATCCCTTTATTTCCACTCGCCATCTACGATTATGTTCGACTTGAGCTTAATCTGATCAGAGGGTAAAAACAGGAGAAAGAGAGGATCTGTGAATAACTCATGAGCACTCCCTCCCAGAAACTGAGGCATTATGATATGTATGTTAGTTCCACTGCTTTGCCGTTCTGTGCCCACCGTCAAGGTGGGTTATGCAACTGAACAGGCTGAGACAAAGCAACTATTTTGGGCAGAGAGGCTGTGTTTTCCTCTGAGGCAAGGAGAAGCCGATGCCATCCCTGCAGGACAAAAAGAGAAGAGTAAGACAACAAAAACCTGTAGTAGCAGAGGAACTGACAATCACCTTTACATAGGATGTATTATACAAGACAATTATTTACTGGAGGGGGGGAGTTGAGTACATACTGTACATTTTCAGTTTATTCAGGTCCAGGTTTCAGCAGCAGCAGGCAAAAAAAGGTAGCTCAGAAATCCTTCTCCACACCTCCCAGCTCTCCCTGGGGAGGGGGGGGTCCCTAGGGATTCCCAAGTCATTCAGGATACATAATCCCTCCACTGGGCTCTGCTCCATGTATCTTACCAATTGGGCATGCCTGACCATACTTCAACAGGAAAGCATTGAGGAGAAAGTCAATGATTTCCCTGAATCACCTCAACTGGCAGCAGTCCTGTTTCCAGCTCCTTCCAGAAATCCCTAAGGATGAGCCCAGACACTGTGCATAGGACGCTCATTTTGACTTGTTGATTCTCATTCTGTCATTTCTGTCACTTATGACTTATAGTCACCGTTCTAGACCACAACCTTGAAAAGGCATTAAAAGTCAACTAGGTCTCATGTGTCCTGCCTTACCGCTACCTTAAAGTCTTCCTTCACCTAAAAATATATTTTCCTTTATGTTTTATTTCACTTTGTGTTGTCCTTTATTTGCTAGTCAGAGTGATGTATGTGACAAGGAAAGTTTCTCTGAGCTCATGTTAAAACTTGAGAACTTGGGATATACATTTAGCACACACTTTTTTGCATAGTTTGTGTATGTTTGGAGGATTTAAAAGGTTAGCCAGAAGGGGGCAGATGCGGGCCTAATAATTTGTAACCAGCAACATTCCTCATAAACTTGTCTTTGCACATAAGCAACACTTACTGCTATTGTTGCTATTGTGCTTATTGTTAGCCTTAAAGCTGCAACATGCAACTTAAGCTAGCATTTGCATACGACTCTAAATCAAGCCACTTTGCCCCGTTCTGTTAAAATTCTGATGACAGTGCTGTTCAGTGAGTCAGGGTCTCATTAAGATAAGTTTTGGAACATATTTCTGGTAAAAAAAAATAAATAAAAAAAAAAGAGATACTGTAGCTTTAAAGAGGTGTAATAGGCCTACGTGTAACTTCCAGACATACAAAGAGAATGGACAATGAACATGACATTGTGTTTTGAGCAGTTACACTTTTTTACATAAAATACAGGAAGGACCATACTATTGCCCCAATTATCAAAGACCTCAAGACCTGCCCTTTAACATCTTGACACATGACTGGGGGGACTTTCAAGTTCTACCAAGGCTTTAGTTAGTTGAAAAGCAGAATGTTTGAAAGTTAATATGCAGTATTTGAATTTTACACTGCATGTGTGGTGTCCACTGGAAAATATACTGCATGCATCACTTAAAATCGAATTCTCACATCTAATAATCCGGGATTCAATTTTGCTTCCACTGGGCTTTGGTTAATGAACTAACTTGGAGCTAACAACGAGGGAAGGCAGAGTAGCAGCAGCTGATCCAAGATATTTACATATATGGATTTCATGTGTTAGGGCTCGACCAGTAAATTCCCACCATGAATCATTTAGGTCTGGAAATGAATAATCCTCAACAATGTCGTTGCCTAATGAGTACCAAAGGGATGGTCAAGGGATGTTTAGAGCCTCTCCAGAATTTGTTATTTGCTATTCATATTTAGCCAAAACTAAGATTTTACATATTTTGTTCCTCCTGGATAACAAAGCTCTCCAGTGTCTCTTTGTCTGTGCTGTGTGTTGTTAATTGAAATCGTACCAGTCGTCTCAGATCTTCATGTTACTGCTCCTGGTGTTTTGTGTGGAAAAATGTTATTCAGACCATACATGCACTCAAAAGGTACCAAAGATAGTAAATACAAAAAATAAATTTATCTCCACTACATGCATAAGCAACATTAAGCAATTGAATGAATGAATGACAGAATAGCTGTGAACGGCAAAAAAAGTCACAGGATTACTGAAGTCTTCTGGATAAAAAACAGACTATTTGATGTATTCAGTGATGAAATATAACCGTTAGCCATAGCCATTTTCAGAAAAATCAAAGCCTACATTTGGAAATAGCTCTCTATTCCAGTCATTTTTGCATGCATACTTTCATAGCTTATCATATCTGTGCTTTCAAGAATATTAGCTGGAATGTTGTATGCACCGAAGTGCAGATTTTAATTTACAAAAACACAAGAGGATGGAAGGGAAGAGGACTGTAAAGTATGCACAGGGACAAGTTTCTTTTCTTCGATTATTTTTAGAGAGAACACTTGACAGTGCAGGCTGTACATATGTAGATAACTCTGAGGTGTGTCGCTATCGCTGTGTCACCAGATACAATCCACAGGTGCATCAGTCAAAAACACTCAGCTGCTGTACTTGCCTCCCTCTTTTCCTCCCTCCAGATTCCACCTCCAGTCCTGCAGCTTCACAGGATATTATGCAACACTGCAGATGCACTCCCATTGATTTTGTGTCAATCCCTGAGGCCACAGCAACTTGATTTGGTATCAGTGATGGCTAAATGAGACTTCTCCAGGCAGGAGCAGAGAGAATGGAAAAAGAGGTGAAAGGCTGGCAGGTCTCTCACTCTCAATATTTCATAGTTGGAGGCTGAAGATCCCGGCACGCTTTCTGTCTTCACCTGAGCTTCACGAAGGGCCTCTACTTGTGTTGTCTCCTTGTTAAGACATCAGAAACTAGTTTTACAAGACATTTAGAAAGATAAAACACACAGCCTCAGTTATTCTCTTGTTCGCTTTAATTCAGGAAGCCATTAAAAAGCCTTAGAGTATTGAAACTGCAGCATTCAACCTGATGATAGAAGTGCTTCGTCAATTTTTGAACAGAGTAGAATTAAGAGGTCTGTGCCACATCCCACTGGGTTTCTTTGGCATGAGTTAAATTTTCTTCAAGCAAGATTCATCATAACTGATTCTACTCTAATGAGGATTCCACCCCCACCCCCTACAGTGCTGAGTGCTTCACCAGAGTCAGCAATGAGCTTAATGCAATTAAGGCCGCAGCCGTCTCACAGAGCTCCTTCTACTTTGTGGGAGACTGTTTGCCCAGCTTCTTAAATGTGGACAAACCCATATTTGGTTTGTTTAACTTGCCGTCAACTTTGTTTATGCGGCTGAATTTAAAGATTATTGGTGAGGTGTGGACTTGTAGATTTAGCACTATTATCATCTCCTTAAATAATGACAAATGTGTTTGTTTCCTTGCTTTTGCAAAGTCAAGACAGAAAAACAATGACAACACAGCTGAGAGTTTGCATGCAAAGTGTTGCACGTAGCTGCAGTGATGCTGGAGTGTGTTCTCGGCCTGTGTGTATCTGTATGTGTGTGTGTGTGTGGGCGAAAGAGACACTGGGAGAGAACTGTCAGCTTAAGAAAAATAAGCATGATGCAACATTTCATTTGATTTACAATGCCGTATCTGTGTGTGCATATGCATAGGCTTGATTTTATGGGAAGTAACATATATGCGACAGAGACATGTAGGGCTGTTATCTGCATTGTGATGCTGCATTGTGATTCACCATAAACCCTGACAGTGGCTCTGTTTGTTGCCACATCTCTGGCAGTGTTCCCACCTTCCTGGCAGAAGTCCTTCCCAGTCACACACATGCTCCATTTGGCAGCTCAACATTGCCACCAAGTGGTAAGAAACAGCCATGGCCCTGCCTTGGCATGAGGTTAACAGATGCTCGCAGTCAGTACACCACAAGGGGACGGCACTGCAAATGCGGGCATCACGGTGGGTTCAACAAGATGACCAGACGTCAAATCATTGCAGAGCTTGGCTGTGGTCCCGGTTTTTGATGAGCGTACATCAAATCAATAATCTGTTCATTAGTCTTACAAGAGGAAATCTAAGAGTGATCTGCTGCTCAAACAAATCAATGCTACTTGTGGTTATTCATTGTGCCAAATCCTTTTCTCCATCGATGATAACCTTTTATGTGTATCAATAGTTGCTAAAATGCCTACCTGCCAATATCTCCGGCACAAATAGCCTCCTCTGCACTCTATCAGGATGCTGTGCGTTGCAATCTCCTTCTAATTGCCCTGTAACCATTTGTTGAAGGGGTAAATGACATCTTATCTAGAATGCATTTCAATGATCAGGCCTAAAATCTTTCCTTCCCTTGCAATCAAGGTCGCAGTGTTCGAGCGCGAACAATGCGTGAGGTGATTTTCCTCCTGCCTTCATTACTATGTAATTAGCTGCGGTGCTATTCAATTTCCCTCATTTCAGACATTCCAGATCAATATCTGGAAGGCTGCTGGCTAAATGGCTGTGCTACTAGGAGGGATTTTCTATAGGTGAAGAGGCGGTATCAATCACTGGACTAAAAAGAGACGTTCAGTGCTGTTGTAGACAATGACCTCCTACAGTTTAAGGCGCAATTGCACAGGGGAACAGTGGTGGTGGAGAGATGTGGACAGTGTGTGATATTTCACACAGGACAT
Organism: Ctenopoma kingsleyae; assembly: GCA_032353495.1. Lineage (NCBI taxonomy): Eukaryota > Metazoa > Chordata > Actinopteri > Anabantiformes > Anabantidae > Ctenopoma > Ctenopoma kingsleyae. Next base: position 13,871,963 of record JAUBNQ010000010.1, on the reverse strand, counting down.
TACATTAGAGTGTCAGCTTTATAACATGGCTCCTGCTTCTTGAAGTCTGACTTCAAGAGACTAGATATCAGCCACTATTAAAGAAAAGACAAATGTGGACATCTCACAATTTCATTGCTTGTATGGACACTGCCTAACATATCACAGAACCCACAAGAAGAAGCTTCTTTGTTATCTTCCAGGCTCTGATCATTCAGTGTGGACTCTTCAGTTGTATTTCCTTCCCTAAAGATGAGCTTAGTGTTTTCTTGCTGCTGCAGTAGGCAGTCACACAAATGAATGAATGACAGATGCATAATTATGTGGTTAACGCTGAATGCATCTATGTGTGTGAGGTCGATAGGCTAAGTTATGAACACATCACCTCAGCAGTTCATGAAGCTCATTGTTAGCCAACATAGGCCCACATGAGATCATTTAGCAGTATCATAGCACAGGATGAGATATGAGCCAAGTCAAAGACTGGATATAGCCGGATCAATGTCCTCCCTCTGAACAGAACATGCAGACTGAGAGCCGGGCGAATATAAGCCCAGACTGACTTCATCTCTGAGAATAATTAGATGTGGCATTGACCCCGAGGCTCATTGGAGGCTGGTTATTAATGTCTATAATAGACACTCAGAAGACACTGGATCACGGTCACTTGAAGGACAGCATGAGCGTGCAGTGGCAGTGGAAGAATCGATTTCTGTTTTGGGGAGTGGATGTGGTTCAAATGTTTTACATTTTCTGAGTTGTGTTGCAATTGCTGTGAAACTGTTTTCTCCTGGAAAGGGTGGAGCTCGGGCATTATGAAAAATTAGTTGCGTCATCGAGCTACATTGTGCAGTGGGCTATTCCAGTATTCTGGTGGAATATTTCGTATGAAATGTGTAAAAGCTTTACCTCAGGGTTGGCATATTGGGCCTCATGTTACATTCAATTCAACTATTTCTACTTTTGCTTTCAAATAAGGAACAGATTCATGCTGTACAACAATTACCTTATTGCAAAATGTCACCTCTGGAACTGAGGAAAATAGCTTTCCCTTTTGACAGCTGCAATTTGCAAAATGTGAGATTTCCCAACTGAGAGTAAGTTATTCTTACATGTTAATTCTTCAAGTTAAACATGAAAATGACTCAGATTACTAGATTTCACCTTGGATCTCTGTTATTAAGGGTAATGGATGTAAACTGTGAAGTAAAACAGACCATACTTTTAGATAAAAGCAGCAACACCTCTGTGAATACACCTCTGAATCATGAAAACATTTCATAAAGACAAGACAAAGCCTTATTTTTTTTTTCAGTATCACTCTTATTATTCACAGAAATTCTTAACCACAACACATATTAGAAAGATGCTTGCTGCATTTAATACTGCCACAAGGAACATGACATCAGTCTGAAAGATTCATTCACGGAATAACAACAAACATCCTTCGTCAGGCAAGGAGTGACACAGAAAGACCGGCAGCTATTTAGCAATTTATACAGAAAAATAAATACCAGCAAAGTGAGAAGTCTCATTCGATAACAAAGCAGCAGTTAACAATATGGCACTCGAAGTCTGAATTCATCTCTCCACAGGCACAAAGCGACAGAAACATTTCCTCAGCCTGGAATTTCAAGACTTTATGTTTCCTAAATAAATGATAACTTGCCGTGCTACATTAAAAAAAAAAAATCCTCAGCAAGACGGAGACGTCTGGCCAGAGAATAGAGCTGTGTATGGAGAAGCATGCAGGATAAAAGCAGCAAAATACAAATAGCATCTAAACAGATTCTCAAGGAAATGTTTTTATGAGCTGCTGTCAAATGAAAAGCCTCATTACTCCAGTTTTCATGTCAGTCTTTCCATGATTTTGTTTTAACTGACAGTTTAAGAATTGAGGAGATCATTCGCAAAACTAATAGAGAAATCAGGGGGACGGTAGCCAGCTTCCTGCTCTCTGCTGTCAATATTTTTATTGGGGGGGAAAAAAAGGAGTTCTTCATTTGATAGCAGCGTTTCATTTTCTGCTACATTCACAGGAGGAAAGATCATCTATCAGAGCACTGGTACAAGACAGCATAGTATAGCGAAAACAACAACACACCAATAACTATAGGACAGTTACTGATTTTGAAGAGAACATGACAGAAATATTACATGTTTTAAAGTCCATGATAGCTATAAATGTCCACACAGCCGTTTCAGCTGTTTCAGCTGCAAATGGTAAAATGGCAAAATGGTTGCTTTTGACATCACACTAAAACACCATCAACAATATGACATCAAAAAATGTCCAATTATTGGTCCACTGAAATAAAGACAACAGTAGCTTAGTCTGGGTGGCAGGTTTACATTCTTGGCAATAACAGCACCTCTATTATGTTTTAAAGAAAAAGTAGACCAATCTGCAGCAAAGTGCACTCAAATGATCAACTCCACTGACTTTAACATTCTACCAAGAAAATACAATTTTGTGGATTTTATTTTGAAACATATAGTAAATTTTACAGTAATGCTCTTGGCCGACACGGGATCAACATGCTGAGATTTTCCATAGAAATGATACAAAGACATTCCCATTCACATTGGTCGTCACATTCATGTGAGTTAGGTGGAGCAGAGTTGCTGTTGCAGTATGTGTCCACTGTGTGGCAGCATGTAGGTATCCTGTTTTGTGTTCAGTGCAATTTCTCCTCAGTGTAGAGGGCTGTAAAACTGGCATACTGTAGCACATTCTGTGTCTGGCTCCCCACAGTCACTGTTTTGGCTTCTCGCGCACCAACCGTAGGAGGGTTTCTAAAATTGAGAGCTGGAGACTGTCACTGGCCCTGTTCATCAAAAACCACACTTCAGTTCAAGGTTCCTGCAATGATAGTGATACAATGACTCAGAGCTTCAGTTCCAGTGGAAATGCACACTGTAAAAACTGCAAGTTATACTTTTTGGCATGAATAAGAGTTACACTTGAATTATCAGCAAATTAAAGTAAAAATGGAAGTTGTGCCAACAACTTGAGCTCGCCTCCTACTTCAACAAACGTGGGGCCTGATAAATCAGAATCTTATTCACTATATTCACTTCACACATTACTTAGGGAGCACAGGAAAACTAATTTTACAGTGTTTATCTTATCATAATAAAGTAAAAAATAAGATCTTACAATATCAAAATACAATATGTCCAATCTCTGGATAGTGGATGTATGTAATCCAGTTTTGAGATACAGTAGATGTATGTTAATAATTTGTCCAAATAGCATTGCTTGGTTTTGTGACTTAATTAGAGCCCCTTCTCAGTGTCTTTCTCCTTCATCATCTCTTCCCTTAGCCATGACATCTGAAAGATTAAAGCAACTTTTTAGCCAAACAAGACAAAATGACTAAATGTTTATGGATCATATCAGTGAAGACAGTGCTAGTGAGACAGTGATCACGATGACCCAACTTATGAGTTAGATTCTCACAAATGTGAATAAAATAACAGAACTAAGAATTCTGAATTGAAACAACTCAAAGTCTAAACTTAAGGTGAAGATTATTATCTCGGGGCACGATATTTCCTTGTAATATACTGATTCTACAGGAATCTAAAAATTATTTAAATAAAACAATCTGGGAAGAAAAAATAGTTCTTTGGTCACCTGCTGCTTCCAGCTGCATATTTTAACTGCAGACATGTGAAGCTCCTTCAGGTCATGCAGCTTTATGAAAATGATTATGGATGGTAGCTATTATAATAACGTACAATCCACTGTTAAGTGCTCAAGCGTCTCACAAAAGGCTACAGTGTGTGATGAACGTCGAGTTCTTTTAGAGTCAAACCTTTGTAGGACATCAGGCGTCATTCTGGGTAAAATAGGAAATGATTCATTTAAGTAAATATTGATTTGTGCCATTGAAGACGAGTGGATAAAGCACAAATGCTGATATCAATCCTAGCTCAAACACTGTGAATAGTGTGGGAATAAGTGACAGGAGCAGTTTTCTTCTTCAGCTAAAAAAATTAAATCACTCTCACCTGGTTATAGGTGGACATCAAACACTCCTTCCTCCACTCTCTCTAAATCCTCTTCAGCAATTACTGGTAGAAATCGAAAAAAGGCCGGGGTAAAGAAATGAGAAATAGACTGGTTAAACAAATGCAAACCACTGCCTAAAGCTAATGAGATGTGTGGCCTCTGTCTGTTTACCATGTCAGTTCATTTATCTTGCAGCATTGTCTAGTCCATTGATCACACTGGTATAAAACAGAGGCAGGCAGGGCACCACTTTTGCTAATGTCTGATGAAAACACTGCAGCTATGAGTCACTGGCCTCTCTGTGGTGGCCCAATCACATTTCCAATGCAAATTACACTCTATTATTTGAGAATATTCCAAATGTCAGTGTGCCATATGCTTGGAGGGAGACAAAAGCACCCTTCAAAAAGTGGAGGTGTTGCAGTGGTGACACAAAGTGCTGAAATCTAAGCTATACTATTCTGAGAGGAGGATAATTATAAGAAAAATAAAGACTGTTTCTTGGGAGCAATTTGCTGTTCACAAAAGCATATATGAACATGTGTGTAACAGACCTCCAACAGAGCTGAAAAATACTTGTGTATTAAGTAGGGGTGTAATGATTCTTGAAATCCATGATACCTCTCACAACAAGAAATATCGGGATAGTGAGTTGCAGGATATTGTATCAAATCTGTGGGTCTCAGGGAGCTGCTATTACTGTGTGAGAGACTCCGCTGTGAGAGAAGTGGGATTTCTGCAACAGGATGGCACTGGGATGGGCAGTGGGGAGGATACATTGCAGTTTAAGTCTCAGTTTCAGAAGAGTTACACCCATACAACAAAGTTAAAAAAAAAAAAAGACCACAAAAGGGCAACAGCATGTCTAATGTTGGCATGTCTAACCAAAGGGCTGAAATGTGTCAGTAGTTTGTGTTGAAGATGTTGGTTTTAGTTTGGTTTTTGTCCTTGCAAAGCACCTCTCACCTGAGTTCTGCAGACTGGGCGGGGTGTTGGCAGGTGGGGGGAAGCTGTAAGATCTGGCCTGGAGAGCCGGCGGAGTCTCGTGGCTGATGCTCTTGGTCCTCTTCCTGCACTCGACAGCCAGGCGGCTTCGGCAGGCTTTGTGGCAGTTCACACCGCAGGCTGCAGCCGGGGTGTTCGTGTGCGTGGGGAAAGACGGCGGCAGGGAGAGGTTTCGGGATAGGAGGAGAGGACGGGGAGTTCGGGGGAGAGGTAGGGAGCGCCGTCGAGAGAAGAGGCGAGATGGGAAGGAGAAAGACAGGGAGTGGGGTGGTGAGAGAAGGTGAGGATCAGACAGAGGAATGGGTGCAAACAGAAACATCGGGGCAAACGGGAGAGCTAGTGACGACTGGCTACTGCTTCTACGCTCTGTGCAGATACATGAACACTGGCACATACATACAGTGAGGTCAACTGTGCCTGACAACAGCTCTGTCAACCGGGGGGAGTCTAAGAGGAGAGGAGAGGAGGGTCACCGAGCAAGGCAGCAAAGAAACGTGAGAGTCAAACAACCTCAACACATTACTGCAATTTTAGAAAACACTGACACTTGATGTTGTTAAAATCAATGTCATTACCTATACTTGGCACTATAAGAGGTGCCGTCTCCTTCACTCATTCCTCTTTTAATGCTCAAGTACTCAACCTAACTCATTCATGATAAACTATGTATCTTGAATTGCTGAGTTAGAGCCACTTACAGTACGAACCTTTCTTTCTTCTAACTGTGTAGCTTTGCTGCACTTTTTCTGTCTGTTTTATTATTTATTTTATTATTACTATGGGTAGGTATTCACCTACTCAATGGCCATATAACACATAATGTCCACAACATGCAGTACATAATAATATAAAGCTACAGTCAGCTACGTCAGGAGCTGATCAAAACCTGTTGCTGTAATATCACAGCAGCATCACAAGACACTGAGATGCCTCACATACCTGAATTTCTCATTTCTACTTACAATAAAACACACATCCAGCTACACACATGCAGAGCTCTCAACACACCCCGCTCCTGCACTGCGGTAGGTGATTCATTTCAATTATGTCTCTGCCACTCTCGCTACCTCCCTGAGTACGGGCTAACAATGGTAATGGGAATGAATAGCTGTGGGGCTCTCTCATTGACTTCCTCTGGACTCATTAATGCACTGGAACAAGCCAGAACACTCACACACTTCCAGTCCGACAAGCAGACGTACACTCCTCCAGAGTGGAGAGGAGATGGGAGAGTGTCGGGCTCCAGGGTATGAGTGGATTGTGTGTGTGTGTGTGTGTGTGTATGAATCTGTTTTTGTGTGTTTCTTTTATCACCTCCCTACCATTTTTCACTCCTTTTGCTAGCAGCAATCATTTTTGCCATGTTTGTCTTTTAATAACTCAGACATGTATAGAAAAGTTCCCATTTATAATATTTTACTTTATAACAAAAAGAAATGATGCTTGCTTAAAATAGAAAATGCCTTGCTAATTAAGAAATTAGGCGGCGATCACACAGGCGTCTTTTCTCTTCTCCTAAACACAAGATGCAGGATGCTGTGAATGTTGGCAATAACAGACGACGGGACCTCAAAGGCCCCGAAGAGCATTAATTACTCTAGTTGCTATGCAACTCAAATGTTTGATGATAACTTGCAAGCTGTTTAATAAGCGTTAGTTAGCCAACCTGAGATTGAGTAAGTGATCTCAGTGAATGAATGAGTAAGCAGTTAATGTGGAGTGCATCACATCCTCTAACACACAAAGACTATTTGTCACACTTAAATAATTCAGATCATCAAACTAATGTTAATATTACACAGAGATAACCAGATAGAAAGATAAATACAAAATGCAGTTTTTAAATGATGATTTTATTTATTAAGGTGAAGGAAATCTGTCCAAACCTGCCTGGTTCATGCTCCAAAATTTCCCCACTGTGGCTGAATTAAAACAGTTCCTCCACAGTGATGTGAAAGTTTCATTGTCAGTTAATGCAAATGCTTGATTGCAGTTGTTTCCACCAAGGTTTATTATTAGGTTTAGGGGGCAATTATTTTTTCCACATACAGCCATGTAGGTTTAAACAACTTTTTTTCCCCTTAATAAATGAAATCACTGTTTAAAAACACATTTTGTATCTACCTGGGTTATCTTTGTGTAATATTAAAATGTAATTGATAATCTTAATCATTTAAGTTTGACAAACATGCAAAAAAAAAATCAGGAAGTGAAAAAATCTTTTTTAAAGTACAGTATGTTCTATTTCTCAGGCTTATGATTAAAATCCAAAGAAGGAGAAACTAAATCACTGGTTCAGGGGCATTCATTCATTCATTCATTCATTCATTCATTCATTCATTCATTCATTCATTCAGTCTTGTGCTCTAGAAGCAATGGAAACTCATTTGGTGAATTTTTTTAGCAACTGACAGAGTAATGAAATCTCCCATTCATATGGCTGAGCTGTGATTTGTTGTGAGACTCCAGCAGATGGAAACTCATCATTTGTATTTTAGCTTTTTGACATCATATGCAAAGTTGTTTCTTGACATCTGGATGGAAACATATGTAGTCTAAGTTATTTAGGCTGCTAAACATCCGCAGATTATCACTACTTTATTTCTAGCGTCGGCACAGACCTGCCAGCCGTGTACAGCCGTGTGTGTACGTCTGTGTGTGTGTGTCTGTGTGTGACAGAGATGGCTGCAAATCAATGATGTCAAAAAGAATCAGTAATTCTTTGAAGGCTGTACCCTTTTAATGTGCACTACTTCTGTGCAGCAGACGTAGAATAGACAGAACTGCTCTCCTACCTTTACACTTGTAGCCTTGTTTGTAGAAGCCCCATATCTACAAAAAGAAGAGAGAGAAAGAAAAGGACGATGAGGTTTGGTGTTAATTAGGATGAGTTTTCACTTTGTTTCAATCCAGTCCACAGGGATGTAAATAATAAAGGCGATGCAATAGCTGCAGAGCTCTCAGATGATTCAAACAATAGGTCACTTTAAGAACTAAATCACTACAGTATAATTATACCCAGCGTGTGCGCTCGTGTGTTACATACATTTGAGTCACGGAGCTAACTGTCCAGTAAAGTAATGCATAGCAACACTGTGACTAGAATGTATGTAATACATGGGAGGCACAAGCAGTGCTACTTTATAATTAGTTAATGACAATATGTGAAAGTTTTATTTGCACTGTGAATGAATTTTTTAGCAACTGCCTGAATGCAAATCTGCACAGCGATAGAGATTATATAATTATTGGGAAGCCAGCAACTAAATAAAAGATAAGAACTAAACACAAAATAAAGCTTTCCTGTTGTTTCTGGTATCTTTTTTGTTTTCTGTGTACAATGTTACAAGAAATGATTCTTTTAAAAAACTACTATACTACTATAGAAAAATGTAATTTAGTGTAAACACAAATCTGTTTTTTGTAGTTAACCGCAACTGGAATTCTATTAATAGAATTATGCTGAATTAACATAAATGACATGTTGCAAATATGTTGAGACTTATCACATGCTGTATAGCAATTAAATATTCCCAGATGTCTGCTGAAACATCACCTCTCACTGTACAACATGCAGTTTGTCTTATTAGACTTTTTATGATTATGTTTAGTCACAGTCATTTCTTAGAAAAAGATCTAAATCAAACACAAAGTGTTTATTAAATAGAGCCACAGTCTTTCTCTGTTCTTAATCAAAGGGTTTTTGTTCTAAACTTAACCACAGAACCACACTGTCGTGATGTCACGGTTGTTAATGTTGTCCACCCGCTCTTACCCATGATGAATGTAGCGCTTCATTCATTCCTGGAAACCACATGGCCACATGTTGCACAGGAACACAATCCATCCAGTAATTACATTAACACACCACACCACAAAAAACTGCATTTGAAGTTTAGTCGTATAAGAACATATTTTTTAATTGTATTTTAAATTAATTACATTCCTTGTGGACAAGCAAGACTCAACTCAACACATGTGTAATAAATATTTCCTCTAACTAAGTTTAGAGAGTAGAATACTGACCATAAATGCAACACAATCAAGTAGACTCCCCTTCAACGACTGTACTGGCTTTTTCAAATATCACATCATTGCCAACTATTAAACCTACCGTAAAATGCAGGATTCATTTCTCATCATTGTCATTTTCGGATAATGATCACACTTTCCTATTATTAATCAAATATCTGTGATTGATTTGAGCCAGCAGCCAGGAGAGTCTTCAACACTTGTAAATCTATGTAATGTATTACCTGTCCAAGTCAGGTTTTAAGGCTTTTTGACTTGTAATGAAGTGTGAACTGAGATGAAGGCAAACTAACAACTGTCTAAAAAGGTGGGAAATTAATCTAAAACCATATGTTGTGGGAAATGGTTGGCAGTAAAGAGAAAATACACATAATTAGCAGTTAATGGGCTAAAACATGTTAAAACACCCATATTTCACATTTTACAAACCCCGTTGGTAGTAAGGGAGGCAGGAAACAAGCGTATGAAGAGAGGAGCAGAGAGATGGAGGGAAAAGACAAGAGGAGAGAGAGCAAGGGGAAGGGAGAGGAGGTTGGCGGGACAGATGGGGGGCGGAGGAGGACCAAGATCAAGCAGGACGCGGGGAGCACACAGACAGTGGGGGAACAATGACATGAAAGAGCCGAGCTGGAGATCACACACTGCACTGGCACATCTGAGGAGGCACAAAATACCCTGACCTCTTCACACACACACATGCACACACACACACACAGAAACCACAGATACACACAAACCAGCATGCATGCATGCAAACACTCACACAAACACACACACACCTGAAGTAGCACATACACACAGTTGGAAACTGTGAGCACAGCCAGAGGCTCTACAACAAAGAGAAGTCAGTTTGGGCTGAACATCTAAACACAACATCATCATCACAACTGCCTACACTGACTGACCTTTACTGCCTTCATAGACTGTAAAACACAATTCCCCACAAACAAGTGCTGAAACCACATTGACCTGTTACTTTTCTTCGTGGGTTTACAGCAGGCTTGTAGAGAACTACTACTACTGCTGCCAGGAGCTACACCTTTAACATATTACTCAGCAGGATGTGTATGTTTATATATTTGGAATCCATTGCAGAGTCATTTTATATGCTTACTAGCTTGTGAATCAGCACGCTGCGCAAGACCAAGCATGAAACTCGAGCTGACATGTTAGATGTTGATTCAGTTAAAAGTGAAATCTGATCAGGCGTTTCTGCAGGTTTCCATCATTCCTCACCATCTGATATTATGGCCTGTGCAGACAGATAGAAGCAGTGACTTCAAGTCACAGCACATTTTCTACATACTGGGATTCAAACAAGAATCTCCTCTAGCTTTTTCATTGTTTAATTGCATTTCCACATAAATGTGCCATATAACGTTTTACTAACTACTGTGAAGCTATTATAATTGCACCGTCAAAGAAATATATATGTTGGGAAGTATTCCTCACCACTGAAACACTGAAAAAAATAGAATTATGAGGGTTGCATCTTGTATGAATATGCGTAGTGTTTATTTCCACTACCTATGCACCAAATCAACGAAGGCTACGCAGGGAGCCATGCCATGACAGGAATATTTACAGCAAATATTAAAAAGCATTTTAGCTTGAAATGCTTATGACTATTTTGATCTACGACTTTAAACAGTCATAGAGAGCAGAACTGTTTGTATTAGTGAGATATCTAAATCTGTCTCTTCACACTTCAAATACAAGAACACCACTAAATTATCTTCACTTAGTGCAAACACATCTATAAAACTTGTGAGAAGACAGTTCAGCACTCTTACAACCCCATGTGAAAACATTCACTCTGCTCCAGTTGCAACATGTTTTTGCACATAAGAGCAGGCTGAAAGGCGTTGAGGCTTTGTTTAACTTATGTATTTATGTTTTTCTTTTTACTTTCAAGGTTTGAGGTTTGACACAGTTTGTTTTTTTATTACAGTACAAAACATATTTCCAGAAAAGTTGGGACTTTTTCTAAAATGACACAAAACTAAAATCTATGATTCGTCAGTTTGCTTGAATCTTTACTTATAAAGTAAAAGGAAAATATACAGTATTTTATATAACTACTTGTAGAACTAATAGTATTTTGTATCTGCAAATAAACACATAAGAAACTGGGAAAGTAAATAAAACAGCAAATGTACTGTGGCCAAACTTCATGAGATTTGTCAGTCAGTCTGCATCACCACTGAAAGACAGTGGAAATGTTTTTTTTATGGTAAGACCAGTCCACATCTGGGTTCTCCAGCCCAAAAACTAAAAAGACAGACTATTATCAGCAGAGGTTCTAAAAGTCAGCATGTGTGGGGGCACAATGCAAATGTGTGAAGTTACAGGCACCGAGTGTGTGTGCTTAACTGGCCTGTGTGCATATGGTTATTTAAATCAACAGTATGTAAATATGTTGAATGTAAACGAATCAAACATGCATTAAATGACATAAAGTCAACATTTTAGACATGATTATTTTTTGAGTATAGGCCATTTTACAGCTGTTACGACTGATAATCTCACCAGTTTGTGATCTGAAGGAAAAACTGTTGCAAAGAGAGAACATCATGTTTAGCTGAAGTTACAGGGAGGGGAAACAGATTTGTCTGAGCACACCACACTCCACTGCCAAAATCTACAACCTGGCAGGTCACCCAAACATGTCAGTGAGAGGTTTATTCACACGAGCTGGTTTGCAGAGACAAACTAAATGCACCAAATCCAGAAAAGAAGTGGACTGGAGCTAAGAGGCCGACTGGTTCGTGATC
>JAUBNQ010000010.1:13727076-13745935 GCA_032353495.1 Ctenopoma kingsleyae | reverse complement strand
ACACACACACACACACACAAAGTGGTTGTGGGTTGTCCAAAGTTGTGCATTTTGGATTGTGTTATGTCTGTTACAGATATAAGCACACACACACACACACACACACTCACACACACACACACACTCACACACACACTCACACCACATTAACGATAAAACATTTCCAGAGAGCAACTTCTCTAATCGCAGTCAGACTAAATGGGGAAACGCAACATATTTCAACAGAATCTCCAGCACCGCTCAGTCCATTTACTGCACACTCTCGTACCTTTGAGCCCCCTGTAGAAGGTGTTCCTGACCAGTCTGTCACTCTGTGTCCCATTAAACAAGATCTTGATTTCTTGGTTGCAGGCTACCTGAAGATTACACCCAGTCCTTTTGTCATTAGTGAAACTGTACGATGGGCACTCTTGTAAGGTCAAAGAATCATTGTTGTTATCATTGGGGCCCACGATCACTAATCTTTAAGAGAAAACAGAGAAAAGGGTGATTTACTAATTGGAGTTATGAAATACTTATCTACTGTAATACTGATAATCTGATAAGAAAACTGACAATGCTGTAAACCAGTCTCTTAAATATAAAGCAACAATGAGCAGGTGACTAATTTAGCTTAGCAACATGGTGAATCAGCACATACCAGCGTCTTTAATTGTAAAAGCATCTACACCACCATTCAAAAGTTTGAAGTGACTGAGAAGGAACACTATCACTGTTTCACTGAAAACTGTATTCTGAGGGCCGCGCTCGGCTGGAGCCAGTTCTGTCCAACAACAGGACAATGACCCAAGGCACAAATCCAAAGTATGCAATAATTAATTAGGGAAGATAAAACAGTCAGTTTTGTAATCTGACTGTAATGTTCAGCACAGTCACCAGAAAGCAAATGAAGGACACAGTTAGTATTTCAACTAAAAATCATTATTTCTAACTTTGCCAATGATTACTGTATATTTCCTGTTCATCTTGCTACAGTAAATTTCTTATTCCGTGACCCCAAACTTTTGAACAGTAGTGTATGTTTGGCAGAAATGTAAACACGTTAGATATGAAATCTCTGTTTTTATTACAGTAAATCAGCTGTGTTTCTTAGCAGCTTATATGGTGTCTAACTTCTTCTAAATACACAAAACTGAAACCAGCTTCCTTACAGTAGGCAGCATTTGCTGAGTGACTGCCCAGCACTGCTGTGTGGAGTTCCTTTGAATCACCAGTGTTGGGTAAGATTAACTGCGTCGTGTCCAGTTTCACTTCAGTCCAGCTGAAACCATCCGTGCTCATTTTTGACGTAGCAGTGAGGTCAAACTAAAACTAAGGAAATCCTTGTTTGACTGTACTAGAGTAAATTCTATTGGGGGTTATTTTCAAAAGCAGATTAAAGCACATTTGATGCTGCGGTTAGAATTTGCAGCACCAGGGGAGGGTATGCAGAACTAAACCACAATGGAGCTCTTTGGTACAAATGAATAAGATATAATCAAGTTTTGCATACACAGAAGACAGTTGATGCAAATGGTTGTTTGATTATAGTTAGAAAGCAACAGTCGAGCATAGCATATAAAACCTAAACCCAAACTGACATTGGTCTGAGACCTGGACAAATACAGTAACAAGCAGAGTCATTAAAAAATGATGGATTTTGTCTTATTGAATAGTTCACTTTTTTTGTGTGGCTCTTATGTGACAAAACAAATGTTAACCACTGTCTAGCAGGAAATATTGCAAGACAGCAATGTCACATGTCACATTTACTGTGTAATCATTGAGTTTCAGTTTACTCGTTGTACTGAGAAAACCTCGAATCTACATCAGTGCTTCCCAGTATCATTTTCTTGCACAATATGTTAAAAGAAAAACGTAACACATACCGATAGTAAAACCTGAGGTCTGGAACGTGAGTGCCTGGCTGCCAGGAGCAGTGAGTGCGTTCGAGGGAATGGATGGCGCACTCCAAATTCTGCACCAGTTCTGCGTGGAACAGGGACATGTACAAACATGTTAATAAACAATCAAATAAGTTCAGTCCATAAATGCGTCAAAAAGCTTTATCTATTCCTCACCAGGTGAGCAAAATGACTCACTGTACCTGGGTATGTGACTTTAATGTCGGCAGGTTCACTGACGTTGCCACTGCAATTAGCTTCAACAGACAATAGGATATTTCCTCCCTCCATCACAATGTCTGTAGTCCACGGAGATGTTTGGTTTGTCTGTATCCACCAACAGGGAAAATTTAAACTTCATAGAACCTTTCTTGAACATTGTGCACAGCTGTAAAGCATAATAACATCTTAAGTAGAGAAATGTATGTACACTTACATCCCTTTTCCTGCTGGCTGGCCCTGTGGTTTCTGTAGACACGTTATATTGACAACTTGTCATTGAAGGCTGTGGCGGTTGCCAGGTCAGTTCTGGTTCGAAGTCATTAAGCCATGTTAGGGTCAAATTTTGTGGCTTTACGATTTTGCCTTTGGTGATGAAAAAGAAAAAAAGAAACAGAAATTTGATAACACAGATTTTCATTGTGTTTTTAATTATCTTACTGATGTTTCCTCTAAAAATCCCCCCCCCCGAGGCAAACGGATGGAAAAGATCTACTTTGAGCGTTGGCAGCAGTGAACTAGGATTAGTTGTACACTTAAAGACTCAGCTTCAGGAAAAAGGGAACACATAAGAAGTTTGACATGACACAACAAACAAACTGCCAGCAAACATGTCCTGTTTGTAGAATATGATCGTTATTTTATTTCATGACTGAAAAAAGGAAGCAAAGAGAAGAAAGGAAAAAAATGACAGCTGTGCTGACAGTAACCTGCTAGTTATATTGTTTTAGTTCCAGCTCTGAGACACGGAAATCCGTTACTTGATCCCTTCCTAAACAGTTCCCTATCCCAGAGGAAGAGGCCTGTTTAGTAGCGCTTAACAGTTGAGCAGCAAAGTGGTCTTTGGGATTTGGTGACCCAGCCTGAACCCCCTATTGCCCAGAACAATACCCCCGTGGTGACCCCTTTGATCAGTACACCTCAGGAACCAGAGACAGGGCAGGACATGACTAGCAGGGCCTCTCATACATAAGTACATAAATAAATACATATCATACTTATCTATATACATATATACAACAATACTTATATTGTGATAGCTATAGTAGTATAGTATAGGATCTAGTTTGTAATACTTGGTTGTTGGTTGGTTGTGGCTATCAGGTGTGGTATATATTACATATTATATATTAAACAACTTAAAGTTGTCATACTGATATATGAAAATAATAGCAGTAACAACAATAATAAAAATGATGATGTTACCAGTAATCACTCACTGTTACAGCCGTCCACCCTACAGTCACGTATTTCCTTTAAACGTCACCTCTCTATCATATCATCAGTATTTCTGTTTCTCTAATTACATCCTGGAGGTTGAATATGCCCATTACATTTTTACTAACAAATCTTCGTCCAAGTCGTAGATAACGTTTGTATTTTTTTTTTCCTTTTTTCCTGGCTGTTATTCCAGCACATTTCGAGCTTCTGTTCAGCTACTTTTAGTAACTGAGTGTGTTTGTAGACGTTTCAGCGTCTTGCTCAACAGCGAGCACCACGCGTGACGTCACGACTGGGAAAATAGCAAAGTTGGAAAATTCGTTCAAAGTCGTGATTCATAAAAGGTCGTCGGTAAAACGTTAACACGACTATTTCTTTAAATCAGCCACCGACATAACTGTTCAGGTATACGTTATGAAGAGTCTGTCTTACCTATTTGGGACTGAACCGTTAGAAAAAGGCAGCTTAAAACGAACAACTTCACGCTTTGAAACATCCTGCTCATCCTTCATCTCCCGCAGCCGTCGTCGATGTGAAAGGGAAAGCTTTTCATATCATTGTCGTCGCAAATGAAGGCGGTGGTCAAAGTTTAGGTGTCAAACGAAAAGAAAGAAAGCAAAAACGTTCGGCTTTTAAATCCACTTTCGCTTCCACCTCCTTTCTTCGAAGGAAGCCACGAAAAGAGCTGGAGCTGAGCTCACTGCTTCCTCCTTTTCATAGGGAAGCGCCGGAAGACGCGCACGCGCGCTCACGTACGCGCAGACACGCGAGTCAAAAAAACAGCCCCCTTCCACAGAATAATGTCTAATCTGAAAGATCCCGTTTAATTAGAGATCAAGTCAAAGTAAGTGGACGTCACACACACACACGCTGTCGATATTTGAAGTATCTGTCAGAATATGAAACTTCTTCCAGTAGTGTAACATCCCTCCTGACTGATTAACCATTTGGACCAGTATAAACACCAATCAGCTACAACATTAATACTACCTAGGCTAGGATAATAGATGCATGGAGGGACTGACAGATTTGTGCAGCATAACACAAACATTGTGGTGGTTCAACCATTCACTTTACTTGTCAGCGTTCCAGACCTTACACTGACTCAAAGGGAGAGTCTGGGAATGCCTCTGGATCCCCCATAAGGAGATGGAAAATGGTCGTGGAGACAGATCTGTAGATTACCTCGTTGAACCTCCTGTCACCACAACCCGACGTTATGCAGCAGTAAATAGATAAGAAGTTTTTATCCAGATGTTGTGTAGCACTTTTTTTTTTGTTTGTTTTACAACAATAAAATCCAGTTGCCATCACTTAAACCCACCTGGATGATTTCGTTCCAAGCAGTGACTTGGGTGAAAATGTGCTGTCAGCTGAAACCAAGACTATAAAAACAAAGTTGAATGGCCACACCCACAGAAACCACAAAATTTTTTCTCTCTACCTCTTTTATCTTACTGTCTACTAAAATGCCAAAAGTCTTGATCAAGCACTGAACACTTGTCAAGACACAGTAAAAAGTGCCAAAAACGGATCAGACCATGCTGTCAAAATAACCTGCCTTCAGTAGGCTTGAATTACATAACCGTTACCTGACCTAACAGTCTTTAGAGGTGCTTTTAACTCCTATTGTCTCCCAAACAAGGAGTAAGGACAACAAAGGGTGCTGATAAATCTGAGAAAGAACAGTTTAAGGAAGGAATGATAAGTGCTAAATGAGACAATAAGAGTTCCCAAAATCAACAGACTGACAAGCGTCGCCAAGTTATACGTTTAATGTATCCTCAAAAGTTCCAAAAATGTGTACAATGTGTAGAAAGGTGGAAAAGGCTTCTTAACACCACAGGGGATATTTCAACAAGACTTATGCGACTGACTCTTGTACAAAGGTTATTTCCATCCAAAACATGAAAGACATTTGGTGTCCAGAAGCTGAATCCAGACATCGTCATCGCCTGCCAGCGACGCTCATGCAGGTCACTTCCTGACTCACAACAAAGCATATTTCCTTTTGACATGCACTAATAATGTGTTAACAGAGGGAAAGAAGTCAAAGTGAAGATTTTTTTCCCCAAAGATTATATATTTCAAATCCTGCTTCTTCATTAAATGTCATGTAGTAGATGAAACGTCTTTAACTTTCTTTCTGATGTGTTGGAAGGCATTCCAGCAGTAGCACAAGAGCACTCGTCCTCTCAGTTCCTTATAAGACAATGTTTGTAGTCACAACAAGAAAACAAGCTTTTTTTTCCCTCATTTGGGGTTTGAAGCATGTGTGGAGGTCAGGGGGAGCCACAGCAGCCCTTGATTTCCTGTCCTTCCTGTGTTTCAGTGGGAAGAAGTGGGCGCCTTGCTACCACTTATGTTATTGCTTCTCGTCATACTGGCATTTGGCTGTCAGTCCTAGAAGCACCACTCACGCTGCACCAAGAGAAGAAGTATCCTTTGATTTTTTTTTCACTCTTCCTGTAGTCATTCCCCTGTGATAATTTAATCTGTGCAGCAGCTGCCCAGGAAAAAATCTGATCCTTTTACTGGCAGGGCAATAAACAGCAAATGCAGCTTTTGCTGTCCCACTTGTACTCCTCCATGAGACCAAGCAAACCCCCCCGCCTTTGTTCTCGTCCTCCGTACTCAACAGGAGGATATCAGCAGAGTGCACGCCTGTTTGCATTTCCAGGTCCATAGCCGGGCAGCTTTTCAAGGTACTGCCGATTCAGAGCATTTCCTCATCCTGTCCATGACACACCTTGGGAGCATATGTCTGCACTAACTCGAGTGGGCAACTTAAGTGGAGCCAAAAAAAAGGTTTTTGCTGACATCTAGTGGTTGAAATTTTAACTTGGGTGCAATGATTCAAAGCTGCACTCAGGTCAGTACAGTACAGATGCAACAGCGCACACTCCTGACAGAGGTCAGAGGTCAGATGCGCAACGGGCATAAAACATTCAACCAGAAGAGATCAGGGAAACAAAGCTTTTCAGTCTGTAGTTACTCTATATGTTCCTGATGAAATCACTTCCACAGTGAAAGCCGCACTGCAGCAAAACTCGTTGCTACTGGCATGTCAGAGGTTTTGCTGTGAGACACTGTTTTCCTTTACAAGGGCTATTCTGCAGGATTCAGTGGGTTCTGGCACCGGTGTGTACAGATTCCCTGTTGAGGGCTGAAAAATAGAAACGTGTCAGAGGGTTTTTGGAGACAGAGAAAGCAGATGAGTGGTTCATACATTTTTTTTCCCTAAAACATACCTTAAATTCTCTGTTTCCATTCATCAACATTTCCTTGAATATTGCTGACGGATCTGGTATGTTTGGACAAATAATGGCTTTGTGCCTACAAGCAGACAAAGCACAACAAGCATGTCAGTGACAGGAAGCAACAGACAGAAAATTAATATCTACCAAGGCCTGTCAAGGCCCTCACATAGCTGTTGTTTTTTTCATGTTAGAGGATATTTGTGCATAACATTTGTGTTCATCAGTGACAAAAAAGCACAAAAATCGACTTTTATTCAAGGTTTAAGTGTTGAAATCATCTCAGTGACATTTTCATTGTTTACCGATCTCAGACAGTTTCCCAAAAGCAGGTTTCACAACTCAACATCAACTCTTGAAATTGATGTTTGCAAAATTTGGTTTGTAGAAATTTGGATACCCATAGATTAGCTAGCAGGTATTTTGTTCTTTTTTCTTTTCTTTTTTTAACTTAACATACTTCCTGAAGCAGTAGCAGGACAGGGTCACGCAGACAGACAGAATGATAGGGATGATGATGGCAACCACTGTCAACATCTCATCCTGATTAGCATCTGTGGGGGCAAACAGATGAGTGTTAAACTCCAGTCCACTCAGTCACATCATGCACTGTCAGTCACTCTGCTTGTTTCCCTTTTCATAAGGTAGCTGTTGCAACATACAAGTAGGTGTTGAAACTCTGCTGCAGGCTCCCAGCAACAGTTGCAAAATCTAAATCTGCATTTTGTTTTTATAAAAGCATCATTTAATCATTTTAAGAATTATTCTTATTGAATGTTGATGTTATTTTCACATTAATATCAGCTAATTAATTGGCTGGTGATAATGATCGTCCTACATTACCATTCAAACGTTTGAAAAGAAAAGGTGATTTTTCTGTCCAACCTATTGAAGAACTCTAATCTGTAAAGTTGTGCAATACTCCTCTAAAATGTCATTTCAAACACAGGGACTTTTGTGTTTACTTCTGTCTACAGAAAAACCACCAAACATGACTAATAAAATATGAAAAGCAAACAACACCTGTAAGCCTGAAGCCTTGCTGGAAAAATGTAAATAGAAATACTCTAAGACATATGTAAATAATGTGGAAAGAAAAAATTTTAAAATAGTAAAATTGATTGGACAGTTACCATAAGTCACATCTTCACCAAAGTCGCTAGATAATTGTATGCAACGTTCGTCCGTCCTGAATCTGGATCGGTACTGACAGTAACTTTCATTGTAGAGTATTTGTGCTTCATACACCTCGTTCTCTCCGCGGATCTCTGAGCATGCACTGAAATTCTGAACAATAAGAACATAAAAGCACACTGTGTTAGGTACAGAGAAACTATACAACTAATGAAAAAAAGATGCAGTGCAAGCGTTTGTAGAAAATAGACATACAAAACAATTCGTACAGCTCAAATACTACTTACACTGCCATTTGTGGTATTTGCAGCAACAAATGCAAAGCTAACAGACATAAAGGAGGAAGGATCTTAAAATGTTAGGATCAACAGTTAAATGTGACAACTCACTTCATTTTTATCACACTGTCGTGAGCAGAGATCTATTATCCAGGCACAACCTGTTCTAAGCTCCGGAGGTGTCCAACTCAGGTAAAGGAACTCCTTCTTTCGTTTGATGGTCATCTTCGGTGAATGTATGACTGAGGAGACATAGAAACGAACATAAACTAAATCTAGGGTCAAGATTCTATCACTGGTTATAAAAGTATTTTAACAGCACAGGTGAAGATACACCTTTAAATTTGTTAAACACAGATTTCACAATTGTTAATGACATCAACAAATTACTGTTAGAGGTGACACCAACCCAGTGATGGTTTGAAGGTCATTGATTCAGACGCAGTGCCAGCATTAATGCAGATGTTAGTTTCATTACCGACTCTGAGGTAACAACCATCCCTCTCTCCAGCTGTGTAATATCTATCACAGTCTTTTGAACTATTTTGAAGCGCCTTGTTAGCATGTCCACACGGCCTGGAACAACAAAATGGGTAGGTGGTAAGGAACACGGCTAAAACGTATTGCATCAGAATGAAACCAACACACACCCGACTGGTTTTACTCTTGTTTGGAAGGTGACTGAGGAGGCTGTAATGCCTTCAGTCACCACTAGATGTTCTCACAGATTAATATGCGGTGGACTGCAGGATGAGCCCAGATTAATGCAACATACTACATCACCAGCCCTGAATGAACACGAGACCTGCATGATGAGCCGATTTGATCCATTGTAGGACTTGATGGATCTAACAACTGATACATTTACCATAATCAAAACTAACGTTCCATGAAATCCACCACTAACATTACTTATGATCATTTCTATGGTTAAGTTAAAAGCTGATAGACTTTGGATGATAAATTCGAAGGACACATACTATAACATGTATAAAGCACCTCAGATGGAATTTAACTTCACAGCACCAATGTGGAAACATACTGCAACTCGTCCACATTGGCTGTTGCGGTAATTCTCACCTGTAGGAGATTGTCAGGTTGAGAGAACGAGTTACTGGGATCCAGGAACAGTTCATTCCATGCTGGCCCAGGAAACATTTGAAGTCCTCAACCACTTTAGCTGCATAGCGCAAAAGCAAAGACGTCACATACAACAACATCTTGCTTCATACATGTAGACTCATGTTGGATATGACATCAGAACTGCAACTTGTCACTTCCTGTTTCTTACCTCGCGGCTTTGGGGTACGAATGGCTGCATTCACATATGTGCTGTCCTTCCAACCGTCACAGCTTGAAGTAGCATGAATGTTGTAACTGCAGTGACTGGAAGTTGCTTCTTCTGTGAGACAGCTGTCTGTGAAATATTTATGTACAGTGCGTCTAGCCTCACCCATCTAAAAAAACAAAACAAACAAGGGCTTTAATGACGACTAGTATGTACGAATATTTACACATCCTAAACAAAGTTGCTTTCATTTTTAAGTATTAAAATCAATTAGAGGACACCAGATTAGCTTGAAACTGATAATGGATTACAGCAGAACTGCGCAGTCATGGAGCTACATGCAGACACTACTTTGATAATGTAAGAAATGTTTCTGTCTTCTGGGCTTCAAATAACATAAATGAGTTGAGTCACTAAAGTTAGTGAAGGATCCAGTCCAGCTGTGACTTTCTACACGTGAGAACCTCTTAATTTTTACATGTCAGCTGCTCTGACTCTCTTGGTTACCAGAGACGAGGTTCCAAAATAGCTGCTCAGTCAATTAATGTATTAATAAAAAGATGAATGAAAGAAAAAAATGATTAGATACTTTTTAAAAAAAAATAAAAGCACTAAAGGGGTAATCAAGCAATACAGTATTTGTGATTTTTAGAGTTCAAAACATCAGATGCTACAACTCTGATCATGCAACTGTCATTTGAAAGCTCCTCGTAGGTACCTCTCCTTCCAGTTTGTATTCAAACTTGACTGTACAGTTCTCTGGCAGATTACTGGGCTTCTTCCAGGACCAGGACACGTTCACGGTAAACGGGTCGAGCCAGTTATATGTCAGCCTTGTTGGTGGAGGAAGAATATCTGTAGGACGAGAAAATAGTGAATAATAAAAAGGAATAAATTACCGTCTCCTTTCTTAGAACTACTGAAATAATCTCAATGGACTACAATAGACCCAGTAATTACAAGATTCGTTTTACTCAACTATTAGGGCATTTGATATCTCAGTCTTACAAACCACACGTCAGGTGATTTCCTCGAAGTCAAGGTAAAACCTGGAAATCCTTGGCCAGCACCGCGCTGCTGCTTTTAAGTAGCAGATTTACAGTAAGAGCTCAGACGCTCATTTTTCACCCAGGGCCCCTTGTGAGAGTAACTGCACCATGAGTAGCCACTCATTACCAAAATTATAAAAAGCAGCATTTTCATGTTGTTCCTTTTTGACTATATGTATAAGACCATTGAGCAAAGTTCAAACGGCGCGTTGCGGCCGTCGTAACCTGCCGCAGTTTATAATTTTTGTTGCGCGTCTCTTCTGCAATCACGGTCAAGTAAGAGCAGCCACATCGGAAGGTCAACATCTTCTAAACAACTGTTTACTTAAAGAGCTATTAGATTATTATCATTTATCATTATCATTTATTATACATATTACGACAGTAAGACACAGAGTGACAGAAACAAATTGTTCTTTATATTCAGATTTTTTTTTATGTTATTGACTATTTGAATATTATTATTATTATCAATATTGCGCAGCAAATAATAAACGAATAATTTTAACTTAGATATATCTCAACAAATATATTTTAAATAGTGTTTGTGAAATAGGCTACATTTTTAGAATTGACGCAACCTTTACGAAAAAAAAAAAACTCGTCAAAGTATAAATACTTAAATGTACAAATTAGTTAAAGTCGTTAAAGTGAGCTATTTTTCATGGTCGACATTCGTGTTTCATGCCTCAGGTGGACATGTGAAAATAAAATCCTAATTTCTACAATAACAATCTCTGTGACATTTTCCACGAGGGGTGAAAAGTGCGTCATGTCTACCTTCTAGCTGAACTTTGGTGTCATTAGCTAGCAGCTGCTACTGCTGCTGCTGCTGCTGCTGCTGGCGCCAACATGTTTCAAGACATAATGTAACAATTAGGCTCTCAGTCATATGTGCAGCAGTAGGAGCATTGAATGAGGTTTTACCTGCGTTACAGTGGAGCACCACTGTCGTGGCGGCGAACAAGGTTAAAAGCCAAGTAAAAGTCATTTTGTCCTTAAACGTGTCGGCGTTAATTCCCACTGGAAGCGAGTCAACTCCTTCAAGTGCTCTTATAATCCGAGTTAAAACAAAAAAACAAAACCAAAAATAAAAAATACCACCCACACACCGCAACAGTAAATGTTACTGTATACAGCAGAGGTGACCGACTGTCAGTGAAACATATGAAAAAGTAATAATAAGACGGGAATACACGGAAAATAGAAAGTAACCTCCGTCGCTACAAGCACCTTACAAGTGTCGGTGAGTCCGTGCCGCACACTCAGCCTGCCGGGAACTCAGGGGCGGAGCCGCTGTTCGAGTGGGAGGAAAGCTGTGATGACAGCACGGGAATAATGAGAGTAACTTAGTGGGAATGTCAGAGTTGTTATTTACATGTGTCTCAACATGAACGGATCCAGCCGACCGCCAAGCTAGCGAGTGTTAGAGATAAAGGTTAAAAAAAAAAAAAACCCGTCCGAGCATCTCCTTCTAATTATGGAGCGCGCATGCGTGCGAAGCGACGTCCACAGATTCTTAAGTGTCCACTCAGTCCTCCAGGAAGTCGTCAGAGGCTGAATGAGTCTGTGAATCATCAAGCTGATTATCTGTGTGGTAATAGCTTTATGCGGCAACAAACAAGCGGAGAGTGGACAAACTGATGGTGCGAGGCAAGGGAAAGGCCAGGAAAACATACAGATAAGACATAATGTATGTTTCAGCAAGCTCCCTGACTGGCATCACCACCATGACTCCAGTGTGGGATGTCAGTGGTGGATCTTTATTGCTACAGCATACAGTGTGGTTTCAGACAACAGTGAGTGCGCTGCCCTGTTTAAACATGACAATGGCACAATATAGAAAACCATGAAGTCCATAATGTCATACTGACCTGACTGACACACAGCCACAAAAGTCTGCTGTGGAAGGACTTGGCTGGCGTGCACGGAGCACTGATCTCAGCTCACATCCAACACCAGATGAATACAGGCTGAACTAAAACCTGCACCTGTTCTGGAGCTTTCGATCGTGTCACAGAGTTGTCAGATTTGTCATGGAAATGTGCGCTTTGTGCACATATATTCGACCCCATGGTTATATTGGCTTAAAAGTTGATGAGTCCAAGACAGCTTTTGCAGAGGAAGGTCTTATCCAAGCTCCAGAACAGCATAATGGACTTTGTGGTCAAATTGTTTTATCATTTACCGTCAAGAGTAGTTTGTTTTTCCAGGTTTTATTGAAAAAAAGGCTGTACAAAGTAAGTTTGACAAGCAGCTGCATCTTCAATACAATGCAATAAAAATGAAGAAAAAAAAAAATTCTCTCTCTGCCAGGACAGGTTGTTGACCAAATTGTTACAAATATAAATACATACATACAGTTCATACAAACATACATGGATAGAATTTACAGCATGAGGACAAATTATGTACATCTGCTTAAATATTATTCATCTATCTGCTAATTTCAGTGTAGCACTTGTGAAATACTGTGAATACCCAGCAGGTGATGGTTCTTATTACTTGAAATAAGGTAAAGTTTTCAGAAGGCGCATCGCAAAGGCACTGGACCTAAACCCAGCTGAGAGGAACTCTTCGTTTACAGCCTGTACTGAAGTAACATCTTGTCGTCACATCACTGGGATTAGTCTTTCCTGTCCTCGAACACTGTTTCTGACTTTAAATGTCTACGAGCCGTAAAGGGAGTCGACAGAGAATACTGTTTCAGTGATTGTTACAAAGCTCTGATAGAATTCTTAATCATAAAAGTTCTTTCCTGGTTTTACATTATTCATTACTTTTGCAATCTAGGATTGGTCTTTACCAACAGATCTGATTTTATAAATACAATGTAAATGAGCTACTTTTAAAATCTGCCACCGTTTCCTAACAAGTCACTTACCCGATTTTCATCTTGCTTCCTGTGGTTCTCGTTATGAATAGTTTTAAACTTCACTCTTTCTTGCCTATAATTAAAAAGCTTTTCTTCTTACAACTGAAAAACTCCCCCGGATGACATCATCAGGAGGAGCATGTTGAACGGGACTATAGCTTCTGTACTACAATCAACCACATGGCTTCCTTAACTGAAAACTTTCACAATCAGAAACTAGAATCAGGGACGTTTTGCTACAGATTAGGTAGAGGGAAGTTCAACACAGTTCATGCACTGCGCAAACTAGAACCACAGCGAAGAACAAAGCAAGATGAAAATCAGTGAAGTTGCCCTTTAAGAGCAGCTTTAATACAACCCTGACGTCTGTGTTAACTTTGGGACAGACTGAACAGGCTTTTACATTTGTAATTAAACACACAAGGAAGTAACTTTTGACCTGCTCTTATCTGCTGATTTATCTAGCTGTCACAATGTGCCTACCTGTAAGGAATGTGTTGCTGGCCTATAAAAATCTTCCTTGCCTTGCTTTTAAGTTGGGTACCTGTTACAACAGAACCGGTTGAGTCGCGATATTACTCACGCTCCTACAAACAAACAACACACTGAGGTACAGTGAAAGGATGTTACAGGATGTCTTGCTTCTATAGACTCGAGTGGTAGAAATTCGTGCCGGGGTCACTTATTTTAGCACAGCATCTCCTTCTAAAGTAACCACCAGTCAAACCAAGGCAGGAAAAAAAGTGCAATGCAACCTAGCAAGATTCAGCGTAACGCCTAAACTGGACATGCTGACATTTAGTTGGTGCTGATGTGATACATTCTTAAAAATACTGATATGCAACTGCTCTGACAATCAGCACATCCTGCAGAGATCCTGAAGACAGCCACAAGGCTTCTTCAACATTGGGGTGTTCTGGCAAAGCGTAGCTGGGCGGAAAATGACACTGAGAGTTGTCCTGAAGCCTTCGAGTTCAGGTCTTTTCGGGAGCAGTGAGAGGATTTACATGAGGGCATGTAGCAGAGGTGGAGGGAGGCCAGCGGAACATGCATCAGCCCAGGTCAGTGGACGTCCCGCTGATGGCACGAAACACATGGAGGGAGTTTTGTAAGAGCGAGCGCATCATATCTTCCTGGTAGATCTGGGATCAAAACAAAACACAGACCGAATGAGTCAGTTCTAAAATAAAAGCAGCAACCACAGACACACACATGTTAATACTCAAATGCTGAGTGCACCAGATGTAACACACAAGAGATGACATTTAATACATATTAACTCAATTCACAGGAAATGAGAAAGATTTAAACTGTGCTGTTTGTACAGCATGAAGCAAGAAAAGTATCAAGTCTAACATTTGCATTGCAATAAACAAAACATTCCTGTGTACACACAGTCTTCCTGGGTGCTATTGATAGTGCTATTTCGTTTTCTTTTCACTATTTCTTTGATGTCTAATTATTGTTTTGCTTTGCACAAGACTCGTTCTATACATGTTCAACCTGTGTATCAGTCTGATAACAAATTTTTCCATTTCACTTATTCCTTTTGATTGTTGTTCCATTTAAATAGCTGCACAAATCTGAGTTCTGGGTGGTGATTCAGAGACCTGGAAGCAGGCTTCAGATGCTGTGTTTAGACTAACACTTAACAAACATTTATGGTATGCCAACAAAACAGCTGTTGCTGCAGCGTACAACCTAAAGTGTGCACGCAGGACGCAGGATACATTTTTATTATTTATTACTCAGGGTAGAAACGTTCTTCTAGGTTAGAAAGCTGATTTCAAACTGGGTTGTGTGTTGTGTAGCAAATTATGTTACACAATGCATAACGTGATTTAATGACAAAAGATCTAGTTTTCAGTCAGGCAGCTGAAGAGTGAGATTTTAACAGTTTTCACTGACCAACGTATTTGTATTTTGCAAATATAAGCAAATTTCAAGTTTGCTTCCTGCTACACACTCACAGATCACTTGGGATGCACACATGTTTACAACTGTGTTACAAAATGTGTCTTGTTAATTATACTTTTTGTTTGGGAACTGAGGAGACTAATTGTTACAGTTTTCAGTTTTCAGCTTCAGCAACAGTCTCCTCTCGTCGCTGTCTGGTTTTTCTCTTCGTGATGTGCCATACATGAGGACGGGTCAGTCGTACACACGTGTGCTCTGTGTCAACGAAGCCACACTGTTGCAGCACGTACACAATGAGTCCTGGCATTGTCCTGCTGAGATAAGCACTGACTTCCCAGGAAAAGGTGTTGCCTTGATGGTAGCATATGTTTCTCTATAATCCCAATATACAGTACACTTACATGTTTTCACACATATGCAAGCGACCCATGCCAGCGGCAGTGATGCACACAAGTCCCCAAATCGTATTAGTATTATAGTATTTTATATATATTATTATTATTAATATTATTATTATAGTAGTATTAGTATTATTAGTATGAGTGTGTTGCAGGCATTAAACTTTACTTATATACATATGTTCAAGCAAATTGACAAATGACTGACTAAAGTTATTATTGCATTTTTATTGTTATTTATCATTAAAAAGATCCAAATATCGTGGTCCAATAAAGTGGTCCAAATATTGGCCATGTCCATTATGGAGTCTTAGGGGGTTGTTATCTATTTACTACAATGCACTCAGTTTATATATTTGTAGCTGTTTGAAGTAAAAGGAATTTTTTATAGGTTTTGTATTTATTAGAAGAATAAAAATTGCTCAAGTGTTGCAGTAATTTTAACCCTACAAGACACTATTTAAGATTTTAAATAGACTACAATCATCCATCAATTACCATCTTAACTTAGCACCTAATGACAGCAATCATTAAGCATTTATATGAAGCCCTGTATCCCAGCTGACTCTTAAATAGGATAAGTGTCCGTCAAATAGATTCACTACTTATTTTTTTCATTTCCTGATTTATTATTTATTCTTCAAATTGCCTATTTTCCTTTTCTTCCCCAGAGGTTTTACTACAACAACCACAACCTGAGAGTTATAGTTATATATAAGTTATACCCATTTACAAAACAGGAGATAAGCATCACTTTAGGCCAGTGTCAATACTTTCCCAGTTCTCTAAAATATTAGAAAAACTATTTATAAAATGACAGTTTTGTTAAGAAGCATGAGTTACTGTTAGATAGTCAGTATGGATTCAGAAATAATACATCGACAACCTTGACATTGATTGACTTAATAAAATTTTTTTTAAAAATAATAAAAAATAACAGGATGTATTGATAATAAGTATGCACTTGGAGTGTGTTTAGATCTAAAGAAAGCATCTGACACTGTCAACCATGGAATATTAATAAGGAAATTGGAGAAGTACGGTTTCAGAGGTTTGGTTTTAGACTGGATAAAAAGCTATATAATGAACATTTGTACAAATAAACCAGTATAAATCTAGATTGATGAATATTGTGTGTGGGGTAACTCAAGGTTCAGTATTAGGGCCAAAAATGTTTATTATGTATATAAATAACAGCAGAGTATCAAAGATATTCAAATTTGTATTATTTACAGGTAATTCAAATATTTGTTGTTCTGATGTGGAATTGCGGTTTTGGAGGTGATCACAAAGGAGTTAAATCTAAAATAAAGTGGTTTGATGTAAATAAATTGTGATTACATTTAGATAAAACAACAGAAATCTAGAAGTAAAAATATGTATCGATAACGTGTATATAGAAAGAGTAAATGAAATAAAATTTCTTGGTGTGATCTTGGACCACAAAATCTGTTGGAAACCACACATTAAATTTGTTAGGGGGAAGTTGGCACGGGGCATTGCCGTCCTGGGGAACACAAGGCATATCTTCAATCAGAAAGCACTTTATACATTATACTGTACATTACTATTACCATATCTGAGTTATTGTGTAGAGGTGTGGGGAAACACATACAAACAGTATTATACAAACAATAATATACAGTATAATATAATGTAGAAAAGGGCCATTAGATTGATAAATAACCCAGGTTATAAGGTTTAAAGTTTAAAACAGCGCAAATAATATATAAAGTGAGAAATAACTTACTTCCAAATGAATACAGAAATTGTTTAACGAGAAGGTTATAATTTAAGAGGAAAATTTAATTTAAAATTGCATAGTGTTAGAACTTTAAAAAGTATGTGTATCTAAATAGCAGGGGTTAAATTATGGACCAGCCTAACAGAAGAATTAAAAGGAAGTAAAAACATAAATCAGTTTCAAATAAGATATAGTAAACAAATTTTAAATAAATATAAGGATGCAGGACACCGCCTTAACCCAGGGCGGAAATTGAAGCAGGAAATAGATGTGCCATTTTGTTTTGTTTCATTATTTGAAAATTGGTGTCATTTTGTATATTCTATTTTCTTTATAAGAAAGAGATCATGTTGGTTTGTTTGTTCTGGGTTTTTTTCATTAATTGAAAGAAATTGTTTATTTAGAGTAAGTGATGTATAATATGAATGGTGTAGGGCCAAATAAGTTTATACTTCTGCCTACTCCTTTTCAAACAGATGAAAGGAATTGTTTTATGTAGACATGGGGAATGTGCACGTTTGAAATAAACTAAACTTAACTAAACTAACAATTGACTGATGGAGAGAAGTTGGATGACACGTTTGTTTGTTTTTTGCTAGTACCCTGGTTTGTTTTGGTTATGCTGTAGCAGTAATCGTGCTGTGCTGCCAGGACGTAGTTTTCACATGTGAGAACATGCAAATGTTCGGTGCCTAACAGGAAACAAGCCTGCACGTAAACTTGATTTGATTAGTGTCATCTCTCATTTGCATTGCTTTCAGCACCATCTATGGTGCCAGTGTTGCCCTTGCTCTTCAGTATAAAGAACTTTTTATGACTAGAAGTGATGTGACAAGTCATATCCAAAGAGGATATGTAAGCCAAATGTATGTCACGTCTTTCACCTCTGATTGCCTCATAAAGATCTCACCTTTTGGCACTAAACTACTGCTTTTGCCTGATTCGTTCTCTTTTGATCTCATATGTATAGTGAAAACCAGACACACATAATTAAACACCCATCACATTTAAAGTGTGTCCATGCTGACTTGCTTGCGAGATGAAAAGATTTAGATTTCACCACAACATGTCTGAAATAAATGAACTAGAAAGGCACAGATTTATTTTAAATGTGTATCAAAAGAACAAAAGACAAAATGAGCTTTAATGCACTTAGTGATTACCTGTGTTTCCTCAAAGCTAAGGCCAGCACATTGGAGAGAAAAAGGCAGAGGAGTTAGTTTGGTAAAATATGAGTAGCTGAAGTTACAACAGTGACAGCAGGCGCTCACACACACAACTAGACAAAACCACCAGAACCTGTAATAGCTGTGCTGCAATAAAGCTCTTACGCA
The DNA here is from genome assembly GCA_032353495.1 of Ctenopoma kingsleyae. Lineage (NCBI taxonomy): Eukaryota > Metazoa > Chordata > Actinopteri > Anabantiformes > Anabantidae > Ctenopoma > Ctenopoma kingsleyae. The sequence goes on along the minus strand of JAUBNQ010000010.1, from coordinate 13,727,338 downwards.
CAACACACTGATGGGAAAAAGTCTTAAATAACAGTGAAGATGGGTGGCCTTCATTAATACAAAGGTATTGCAACAGCATATGAGGGATTCAAATACTGACAAGTTCCAGGAACCAAAGCTGGCAGCAAGCAGCTTGTCATACAGTGCTGTCGTGGATCACAAAGGATTTTTAGAAGGGGGGTAAATGAGTGTGTGCAAGCTTTCTTTTGTGACACTGGTAATTAGTCTTGTATGGGAAATGTTCAAGAGGAAATTCAGTTTT
>JAUBNQ010000010.1:13655330-13712234 GCA_032353495.1 Ctenopoma kingsleyae | reverse complement strand
GTGGTATCACTTCTCAGGCAAGCTGGGTAACAGGTCTGTTTTTCAAACCTCTAAGTATGACTATACAAACAGGAAAATGGTAGAAAGATATACAGTGACTTCAATACGTGCTTTAATCCTCTGTTTTAAATGCAGAGATCTACAGTCTGGGCTTGTCCTTAAGATAATAAATGTAATCAGGATACTCGAACGCCTGAGGCTTATTGACTGGATTGACTTGTTGTAGGTTTATTTACTCAAGGTAATACAGTAGTTCATCGCGTGTGTGACAGCCTTTGTTTTCTATAGACGTGGCAACGTGAGAGTAACTTTGCATTAGCGACTGCGGCAGTCTCCCCACTTAAGCTCTCTAAACCCAGCTGCCAAGATCAAACCTCACTGTATGTTTAAATAAGCCCTTCTTTCCTGACCAAGAGGAGACTTATGTTTGTTCCAAGACAAAGTATTAGATTTATTGATTTTCAAAGTGGTTTGAAAACTTGTTGCTCTGCCATAAAGTTAATATTTTCTTATGATCTTTGACTGTATGTTTACTGGAAGAAGCTTTACCAATGGATTTGTTTATGTAAAGACAATTGTAATCTGACACTAAGTGACAACATTTGTCCTTCATGGAGGTTGCAGTTTCAGTTCTTTTCTTAGAAATTCATAGATAATTGCGTTTACCTATATTGAGAGTGAGGGAAGCCTCCATGGTGCTGAACTGGTGGATCTTAGTTTGCATGAGGCTGGCTCGGTTGCAGCGCATGGCTGGCATCGTCTGAGACTTCCTGTCTGAGGAAAACAGCTTCGACACACAAACAAACACCTCTGGACTCCTGCGTGGATAAGAGACAAGAGTGCATTTATTTGTTGGAAAGACAGAAGAGAGAGAAGAGAGACTTGAGACCCTGCTGAAACCTCCTAAGTAATCTGCAGATATCCAACCTGCTGTATTATAGTAATGATTAACACTAAGTAGAGTAAATGCTCATACAGTAAGACATGCAGCGTACATTAGAAACAAAGCAATAATGGCTAATGATTAACCAAACAATAATATTTCTATGAAATCTATCAAGACCAAGAACTTGGAATAATAATCGTTTCAAATTTCACATTTGATAGATGAGACAATACTGTTGATTTTCCAGCCTTACCGGCCAATATTCCTCTTTCCGATGTAACGAAACTGAAGCAGACAGACCCTGCAGGGAGAGGGAAAACAGCTGAATCTACAGTGAGCCCCTTCTCAGTCCTAGTAGTTTTTTGTTTTTTTAAGAACTCATTCTGCTTGGGTTAGCGAGCGATGCTGTGTCTGATAAAAAACATTTGTTATATATTAATACATACATGTACAGTGTGTTGTGTGTAGTTGCTAAGTTCATGAGCTGTGTCTCAACACTCACATACACACAATAAAAAGAAATTTTTATTTTTTAATGATTTAATACTGGGTGACTTGTTTATTTTCCATTTTCCATGCTGCCTTTTGCATTCAGTATCATGTCAACAGCATAAAACAACATTTGTCAAACAACTGCTGACTGATGGCTTTCTGCATGGAGGAAATACAACTGCAACATAAAACTGTTGACTTTGACACTACACAACTATGTTTCACGTCGTATTTACCATTTCTCATTGTCACTGCAGTACAGCATGCTCTTATGTGACAAACAGTTTATTTTACTCACTCTAGCAAACTGAGGAAGTTCATGATGTCTTGAGGGCTCACTTTGTTCCAGTAGGCCATCAGAGTGTCTGTGGACAAAAAAGAAAAGATAATCGCTGATGATTTTTACCATCAAAATTTATGACAGTGCAGTGTGGGTATGTCGTTTTTCACTGACCCTCTGATAAGGTTTTGACAATGTGCAGGAAGGACAGCAGGAGGCCTTTGATCTCATACTGTCCCAGTCTGCCGACGGAGGGCAGGGGGCTGCTGCTCATAGTGGAGCTACGTCTCTGCAGCTGGAACAAAAACTCTCAATCAGTGGTGAGTCTCTAAAATTCATAGTGTGGAACTGCTGATGCAGCCAAACAAAATCATATGCATTTGTCAAATATTCATCCATCCATCCACACACAGATACAGTTTTTAGTGAACCAGTGATTATTTAGGCACAAGATAACTGTGGTAAGTAATGTTATAACTGTACGCGTTGTATATGTTTAATTTTCCATATAAATGTTGTCCAAGTCTCTCTGTGCAGAAAACCATGCAGCACCATCCTTCTGATTGGACCATCAGTTAATGGACTCCTTCATTCAGGCTGCTGCTGATGTGACTGTGTATATGAATTTTTTTGATTTCTGTTGTCTGCTGCGTTTTTCACTGCTTTTTTGAAGATTTTTTTGAAGAAGCTTTATTAAGTGTTAGGGAAGAAGTTTTTGACTCCACAGCACCACAGTGGCTCTTTGAGTCTTTTATTATTTGCAGCCTCCTATGTATTTTGGGTTTGTTCGATAAGCATACATCAGCGAGTTTTGTTGGGAAGCTGATTTTTTTTGAGTAGAGTAAACTTCCTGTTGTACGTTTTTCCTGGTAGCAGGTGTACTATCACATTGGATGTAACGTGTTTAAAAAAATAAAAAAACAAACAAAAAAGCAAAAGAAAAGAGCAGCATTTCAACTAGCTAGTGTGACCACAAAGTAACCTAAAGTTGCATTATTGAGAGCGTGAACAGCAGTGAGCTATGCTAATCCTTAAAAGCTACTTATTTATACTGATGATAATAATCCAGCCTCCAGTCCGTCTACATTCAGCATCTGACTGCATGATCAGAATGTGGATGCACACTCAGCTCTGGCATCAGACCAGGGGTCATGAATAAACTCACACGAAGCCGTGTATTTGCCAGTAAGACGTGCTGTGTTGACATGTCTCCCACAGAAAATAATACGGTGTCACCCAGGGCAGGGGGTCCACATCAAAAGAACGATAACATTAAAATAGTAGTAGTGTTTGGCGTGTGTTAAATGAAGATTAATGCAATGCAGCTCATATTTAAATTCCATCTGATTTAATGGGCCATGGATGCATGGCAGGAACAGCAAGGGGTTTGCTGCATTGGCTCTGCGTCCAGAGACAGAAGGCGCCTCACGCTGAGACAACACAAGAACACTGGTCAAAAGCAACAATGAGACAGTGTTTCCTACCATTACTTGTACAGCGGAGACTTCACATTTGAATCCAAAACAATGCATGCACTTGGCATGTGCCTTAGCAGCCTGTTTATTATAAGAATCATACAAAACTCCTACAAGGTGACTGACAGAACAGATTGTATCATTTCTTTCTAAACTTTTTTATGTGTCTGGTGAAATGTCCTCACCTCAAGGCTATCTGGTGTTCCTGGGTCCATAAACAGAGAGCCTCTGGAGTCCTCCCTTCTCACAACATGCCCATTCTGAGCTGGCAGACCTGGAACCAACACAGTGACGCACTGTTAATGTCAACTGAGATCAGCACACTAAAGTATACTCACTGACTCAGTTCTTACAAGCTCAGTGGCAGCAACGTTAGAACATATAGGGGAGAAACTGATAATCTCTTAACACAATCTCGACTTTATGCATTAGACAAGAACTCTGCCGGTCACCATGATCAGCTGAACCTATGAAAGCAGAGGAAGTAAGACTTTCCTCAGAAGAAGCTTTGGGAAGTCTGAGAACTATAACCCCAGCTATGTCACCAGGGAGAGTAAGCTACTGAATTAAAGTATGGGAAGAGCATGCGGGGTCAGTGTATCTCAGACTCCTCTGCTTCGATTTTCGGCTAATGTTTATTTTAAATCCATCTCCTGTGAACCCGACTTTATTAAAATGCAAGAATAAATAAGTGGAAGACACGAACATCCTTTAAGGATTGCGTTATTCTTTGTATCAACATTGAATAAAAAACTAAAGAAGCATGAGAGTGAAATGTGAAACATTAACCTATTACAATACCTGAACTAACTGTATTTTTTTCTAACTTGCTTTGTTAGCTTTTGTTATTGCTGAGCAATCACTGTCCTTTCTTGTGTGCTGCTTTCATCTTAACAACATCAGCTCCTTCCATCTTAATGACATCATTACAGAAAAAAAAAAACAAAAAAAACAACTCGGGTAAGTGCTGTGGTGCATATGCAGCCGAGAACAAACAAATAACAACATACAGCATACTCTTAGTGGCACATGTCTAGCACACAGCTGCTGCTTTCAGACAGAGTGCTGCTAATGGATCAAGTTGTGTGTTACATAAAACTGCTCTGTACCCATGGTGCCGGGGGAATGTGCGGTGATGATAATGGAGGATTGATGAGCAGGAAGAGGCCATAGATACTGTACAGTATTTGTGGTTCTGAACTCACCGTGGTCTTTCTCGATTGCGGTGCTGATTCTCCTGCTGTCTGTGGAACTGTTTGATATCAGGTCATCTCTGGAGCCCTGGACAACCACAAGATGGAAGGAATGAAAAGGATGTGTAAACTGTTACATATTATATATTATTATGTATATTACATAACAAGACAAAAACATAGACAGTAAATCAAAATGAAAGACAAAGAGTGTAGTAACAACATATGCATTGATGCATTGTATGGTGCTGTGCAATCTGTGCACTAACTAACTCACACTGTAGTGCAGTGCAGAGTGAGGTAGTAAAATTGAGACATGCGTTAACTGTTAACATATAAAATAAAATATAAAATTATATGCAGCATCAGCAAAAAATGTATAGCAGCAGGTATCAGTAGTACAGTACACTGCAAAGGAATTTCCCATGAATTCTTGGGTACAGAGGGAGCTTCCTCTAAATCCATCTGTGCCTGACAAAGTGCTTATACTTCTCTTAATCTCACAACAGGAAAACAGTTTGCGAGGGGACTCACGTTGAGGCCGAGTCCAGGGCTGGACGTGTGTGGTTTGGCCGACAGCTGCTTCAAATTCTGGTAGAGCAGCTCAAGGAGAGGCAAGTAAAGTAAACAGATCCTGGCCTGCTGGTTCTGAAACATGAATATAACTAGATGAGCACTTATATGGTGAGTTATAATGCAGACAACATAACTGCACATGTGCCAGAAGGCTATTGTAGGCTCAGGTTAAGTACACTGTCACTCTCAAAAGCCATCTGTCCACATCGGGTATCAGTGACGCCTGCACTCAAACACTGGCTTGTTTGCATAACAGACGTTGTCTTGTTTGGGGTGAGCACAGTGTTAAATTACAGTTTAGTGCATTTGTAGGGTGTTACCTGTGCCAAACCTGTGCCTCATCAAACATTAATATTGTACATGCGAACCATAAAGTACTAATACAATACAAACATGTTGCACTGTGGGGAGTGGGCAATGTATGCATCTATCATACTTCACTGGTTTCAAATAAGGCAGTGGATTTTTAAAGTGTACTGAGAAATACAGATGAAGTTATGGCACAGACCAAACATGTACATATAACTTTTATAAGTTTGATGTGCCAGGTGCAGAGGAGGCTTGATTTACTATACTACTGAGCAAAGTGGCATTTGGATTCTTCCTGCACAAATGTTTAATTGATCTTGTTAAAATCTGACTGAGATTGGTGGAGAATAAACAAAAGAAATAGGACTTGAAACAAGAACATTTAACTTTAACAAACAAGTTTTAATAATAGGCAGAATTGTTTTTATAGGTGATGAGATCATAAGATTCAGTATAGTCCCTCACCTTGTACGCTGTATAGCGGTCATCTAAGGCGTGTTTAATAAGAAGATTCTTGAGTACGCTCACAGCCAGCTGTCTGACGTCTGGCCCTTGTTGCAAGGCCTCAGCCACTTCTCTCAGCAGCAGCCCCACCAGGAAGTGGTTACGGCAGTAATCCTCTGTCAAGCTGAACTCCAGACTCTGCTCTGTGGTTGGGCCACACAGGAAGTGTCAGTAGATTGATATGGGCTGAATTCATGCTGATAACAAGATGGTTTATTGTGGAACTCTCGCAGACTAAGATTAAGGAACTTACAGAGAGACAATTTTCTGATAATCTGATAATCAGTCTTGTGAAATGTGTTTTCGGATACATTTGTCAGAGTCATAGATAGTTAGTGTCTACTTCTTGCACAGAAGATTTAAAACAACTAAAAGATGAGTTAAAGGAATGATTACTGCTGGTCTTGCGTGTATAATTGAGTGAATCTCAGCAAAACCATGGAGCACATTCAGTCAGACATTCAAATAATGGACTTAAGATAATTCAGTACTTGATGCCTACATTAGGAAATGTACAGTATAATACTGTTTCATTCTGTGTGTTGAGAAAAGATCAATACACCAACAGGAAACAAAGAGAAGTGCTGCTGGACATGAAAGGTTATTGGCTTCAACACAGATGCATACAGTTTCACAAAAATGCAGTGTTAATGTTAGAAGACGCAATGTAGCCTGGGAGCTGAAGAACCATCAGCAATCATCTTCTCTAATGACACAGACAAACGGGCAGACTGAGAGAGAAAGAGCGACGAAGGGAGGACAGACATAAACAGCCAGAGGAAGAAGGGTAACTTTATGAGGGATGTTTCTATCCAGTGTTTACAAGTTTAGTATCAAGTCAATTAAGCATTAAGAAAAGAGGGTCAGTTGATTCCCACAAGCTTCTCTCATCTACAACACACAGGCTCAGGCCCTTCTATGTTGTACATCATACCCTGGCAGGCAGATGACGGCGTGAGTCTTGCACTGGCGTTTTGCTGAGTGAGTGGGAATGAGTGGCTGATCCGGCGCTGAGAGGACAGTGAGTTAGTGCGGGTCAGAGCAATGCTCAGTCATGTGCAAGGTGTTTGCAATACGGCAGCAAACGCTGATGTACGGCATGGTGCGGTGAGCATCACCTACCTACAGGGCCAAAAAGCTCCGTCGCATATGGAATAAAATCTGACCACAAGCAAAACAGAAAAAAAAGAAAAAAAAGAGAGGGGAAGTAAAAACAAAGTAATCGGGGGTAAAACTTTAAACAATCCATGCAGCAATTGCCTTTCACTTATTGTTGTGCAAAACATGTGAAGTGAAGTGAACAAGTGCTGGATAAACTTGTTAAGCAGGTACGGTACTGGCAGGCAGGTGTGGTTTGTCACCTGCTTCACAGTAGCCTGCATATGTCCCTACAAACAGGCAGGTTAATAGAAGGGATCAGTGTGGTGGATGCAAGACAGTATGAGGTCAGTTGGGGTGGTTGGGGAGGGCTCATGTGAGAGCTAGTAAGTGGTTACATGTGTAGGAAGCATGATGCGTTGAATAGAAGGCAGGAACTAACGTCTGAGTCTCACCTTGCACCCTCTGCAGCTTCGTGCGCCCAAAAGCCATGGGCAGGTTAAGAGGAATGAAGTGCTCGTGGTTACACACGGCCATCAGGAATTCAAATTTCATTTCAGTCAGCACCTGTAGCAAAAAAAAAAGAAAAAAAAAAAACATGTCTGTGTGCACTACACACACACACACACACACACACACCCATTTCTGTTAACTGTCCCAATGGATAAATATAATTCTCATTGTTCAAATATAATCCTGAAGGCGTCTGACAAAGCTGATCAAACAACGTGCGTCTGAGGACGGTGTTGGTTTAATTTGACAGTCAAATGTGCTGATACAGACAACGGATATGGCAGGAGGAACTGTACCTTTTTTTTTTTTGTTATGTCTGGGTTAAATACGCAACTTTGCCTATAGCATCTGATTAGTCCCTCCTGCACTCCTACATTTCAAAGACCTCACATCTTCACACATTCCAACAGTTGTCTTCTATTCTTCCTCCACATTTTCTTACTGAATTTCACTTTTTTTTGTGTTGGCCCCAATGAGTTTGAACACGTACCTTGGGATCTTTGAGACCGAAATGACACATGTAGTGATTGACCAGACCGAAGGCAAAACCCCTGTTCATGAACGTCAGGCACCTCTGAGGAGAGAAGAAGATTGGTTACGCACATGCCGAGGAATTTGCAGTATGTGTGATCACAGACGAAACAGGTATTAAGTTGACAACTTAAATGTGCTTGGTTTCATGTTTTGAACGTGAGATTCAGACCTTGATGAAATTGGCCAGGCTCAGGTTGATGCAGCGAGCTTCCTCTGGAATTTCCATGTGGCGGATGGTGATGTGCGGCATAATAGACAACACCAGGGACTGAAGCGCCTGGTGGAAACTGTCAGGGAAGCGCTGAGGCCGCGGCATCTATAGAGATGAACAGCACAATATGCAGCACGTAGACAATTTAGACCGCTTAAATTGCAGGCATTAAAATGCCATAATGTCAAGCAGCTGGAAACATGAAGACGGATTATCAGTATACAGAAAATCTTGGATATAAACATTTTATCTAAACAGATCGTAGATCAACATCAACGGCAAGTACAAGTGGAGCCGTCTCTTTGCTCGCTGCTGAACGTCTGGCTTTGTTGTTTAAAATGCAGACAATATGCAGACCCACGGCATAAGAATGTGAAATCTACACACAGCTTTATCATTTACTCAGTGAGTGTCCTGTTCTTTCTTTGAGCGCGTGTGGGGTTTGTTTGTTTGTAAATGTGTCGACAAGATTAGCAGTGCCACACGTGGGAGAAATTGGTTTGTGAGATCCACTTTGGTAGCATCACAAGCAAAAACTGCTGCTAAATACGCAGACGTGAAAAACATGACAACATAATACCAACCTTTATGCGGTTGCCTTCTTGCAGATACTGGGCCATGGATTTAGCCATGGTTTCAAAGAAGAACCAGGAGTACTATACAAGGTGAAGAAAGATCAGGGTTAGACTGTGTATTTCTCAACAAACAGACTTCCTAGGAAACAATAAGGAAAAATGTTATGTACACAACAATGGCAAACATGAGACACACAGTACAAGCTGCTACATGCTTAACAGATGTCTTTACACAGGAATCACAATAATCGGCTGTGAAGGCCGGAAGGGCTCGTTTTATAAGCAAGTGTGCTACTTGCTGTTCATTTGTGGTACTACAACTAACAGGATGAGTTAGAAAAGTGATCCGCACCTTGAGCAGTTTATTGCTGGTGTTGAAGTCGGCGGTTTGCTTGAGGACGGCTGTGACAGCAGTGGCCAGCACCTCGTGAGTGGTCGCTGAGTTTCCCGATGCGGGATTGTTGGTCACAAACACATACTGGGGAGACAAAAAAAAAACTAAAATAAAACACTGTGCTGATCTTTCTAAGGAACTGTCTCTTTGTGCCATGTGCACAAGAACAAGAAATGTGGGGATTATTTTTGCTTATAGCACTACAGCTGCTTCTGTATTAGTCGGTTACCTTAACAAAAGAGCGCAGGTACTGGTCCAGTCCTTCCTCGTGACATCTGGAAACTATATGTATAATCACTCTGAAAGTGTAAAGCAGGGAAATCATACAATTTAAGCATTTTGATCAGTATTAATAAAATGAAATCACATTTTATACAAACGAAACACTGACCGCAGGGAGTTGACAGCAATCTCGTGGGCTTCTTTGGTGGCCGCCGTGAGCACCTCAAACAGTTGCCTCAGCACTGTTGGCAGGAAGTTGATGATGACATGAGTCTCCATGGCATGTAGGCACTGTGGAAAAGAAACGACATGAGCAAGAAATACGTGAAAATAAAAAAACTACAGCACAGACATTGCGTTATTCGGAGAAACTTTTGTGACATGAAGATGTAGCTCAAAACTGAACCAGTGATCAGACACTCAACTCACTGAGATTTTTCTGTAGCAATGGACATTACTGTTTATGAGTAGAAAATATTAATTAATAATAATAATAATAATTTAATAATTATTTATCTTAATTCAGAGACTTTCTGTTAAACCCAGAAACTGCATGCTCTAGGTGAGATAAGAGGTCTGTTATGGCCTTGCAAAAATCTACTGTATCTGTAAATGGATCCCTGCTGTGATGACTGACTGTGCGTCACCTCACAGTATCTCACCTTCAGGTATTTGATAAGTTCTGCTGGGTTGCCCTCTGATGTCGTCCTCATCAGCTGGCAGTGCTGGAAGAATTTGTGTAGGTGCAGGTCCTGTGAAGGTAACAGCACAGTATCAGTATCTCTCTGTAGTTTTTTTATGCATACTTTGAATGCATATCAGTATGCAAAGAACTGAGGAAGAAGTTGTACCTGAGCATATATTGTTGATGCTACATGGATCCTCACTTTAAACAGTGTTTTGGCATTTTCCACCCACTTGATATCTGGCTGGGACTGTTCAAATGAGACATAATAGACAAACACTCTATTTGCTGTAGTGCTTTTTCAGAAAAAGAAATCACTACTACTCAACAACACAGTTCCACATGTGGACATTTTCCACTGGCATCAGTGTTGGAGTTTTGCATGTGGCTCTACCTTCCTGGTGTCCTGACACAGGTATCCAGTAGGCAGGGTGGCAGCTACAGGTAGCTGGACTTCTACTGACTGCATCCTGCCGTCTTTTAGCAAAGGCATCCAGGAGTAGCCCACTGGAACACATTAAAGTAGCAAGACACATAATAAGAAGACACAATAATTCACCTGCAACTTGACCATTTTATTTACTTGACACATCTTTTTTCAATAATGCCGTGTGCAAGGACACAAATATAGACGCAGAAAGAAACAACTGGACTCACCCAGTGACTCTACTCCCTCTCTCTTCTTGCTGCTGGCCTTGCTACTGGACTCACAGCTGATGTGGTAAAAGGTGAAGAGGATGTGGTGTTTTTCATGCACGTGGACCGGCAGCTCAATCTTTACCTGCATGCAGCGGAGCGGTGCACAGTTGTAAGCTTAATGTATCAACATTTGATTCGACATTCAATAAAAAACAACATCCAAAGCGCCACACTTTTAATGTGGCTGATAAGTGTACTGATAGCACTAATGGCTTACATACAGTCATGAGATTTGGATAAATCCACCAGGGGGCAGCAACAGCAAGGAAATATATTTTCATACTACATCCACATACTGATCTTCTCACAGGATGTGACACATAACTAAAACAAATTCAAATCTAGTTCCCATCGGCTTAATAATGTAATGAACAAATATGACTGACTCTACAACTACAAATATGTGTCATTCAGTAAGTCAACATTTCTCTCATGACATGAGTAAGTCATAAAACATATGAGTGAAATCCATAAGCTTGTGACAAATCCTTGACACATGAATAAAATCACTGTTGTCCTGATTAAACAGAAATGATTCATGATGTGTTGTAAAGCTACAGCATGTAGAAGTAATGAAGGTGTGTACTCATGCATGCATTGCACTTGTATGTGGGGACTTTTAAGATCCTAATCCGTTTGCTATCTGGGCCATATGGGCCCCTCTGCTCTACCTCTCTTACAGTATCTTGACTGTACCTCTTTCACTGAGCTTCTGGATTCATGTGTGCGTAGCGTGTCTGTTTAACCAGTGTGAGATCACAGCTCTACCCTGAGACAGATTTATAGGATTATCTCAGTGCTGGCTGAGGGTTTTGAGGACCAAACACAGCTATTGCCACGGAAAACGAAAATCTGAGGTTCTTTTTAATATTCAGCATCAATACTCTCACATTTTATCTAACAGATAATGTACAAACCTGTACGACTGCAGATAACTGATACTGCATTTGAACGGGGTCAAGCTTACAATAAAGTCAGCTCACCTCATCATAGAACTCCGGGTTTTGGTTGTGGTGCAGGACGGCTGCATAGGTGCTGCTGGTGAAGAGTGAGTCTCCTGGCTTGCCGTAGATGCACTGAAAGGCAAGCAAACATATCAGTCATCCAACTCTGGCACTTTGATGTTGGGGCATAGCAGTGAGTAAGTGCTCAGAAATCTGTGGTTACTGACAATATTTAGAGAATAGAGGGGGCGAGTGTGCAAGCTCAACATCATATGAGTGTTTGAAGCACCAAGAGATTCAACAAACACTGGAGAAACAAGAAAGGAGAACCTGAAATTATCAAAAGCATAGGTTTTGACTAGACAAGAGGGGCCTCATCAAAAAAAATTACATAGATTTTGAGGCCTAGGTTAACTAAGCAGCAGTAACCTCTCTCTGTTGTATGCTGATGAGAGAAAACCAACAAATTAGAGCACTTGGGGTGGGGTGACATAAATAATCATTTTTCCATCTTTCCAAAGGGCAAATAGAGCCAGTAGCAGATGTAAATGTGGGATCTTTCATTAATACACTCTCAAACTCTTGGGAAAAAAACTGTAGAGCCAAAGCTCTGTTTTGTATCAGAGGAGCAACCTCTCCAAGAAGAAGCTCTGTGGGAAAAAAAAAGACTTTGCAGCCAGGTCAAGCTAAACCAGGGCAGGATCTTTCTAATGAGGAACGACAAAGAGGAAGAACAAAATTCAGACCTGTTCTGATGGCTGGTTTGATTCTCTAATTAGGATGCTAACAACTGTAGTCATCTCTAATGAACACTAATGAGTAGAGCTGGCTAGAGGACAGAGTTCTGGAGCCAACTGATTGAAATGGAGACTGATGAGAGCCTGGATCAGAAAAAAAACAGCTGCAGGATGACTAAAGGATGGGAGCAGCGGCTTCGAGAGACAGGACAGGGTTCTCTGCTTAGTGTGGGAAAAAGCTGAAGGTGCTGGAGGTAGGGTAGGGCGGTGAGCACATCACAGGAAAGATCTGTTATTTCAGATCACAATGTACAGAGAGTCAGCAGGAGGGGCTCGGTTTGTGTACCAATGTGGGAAACAGGGGCCCCCCCTGCTGTAGCAGCAAGTGGAGGACTGATAGAAGCCCTGACTACCTGACTCAGGATGGGGGTTGAGGAAGCTGGAGAAGGTGGTTGGAATCTTATCTGTCAGAGATGCTGTCATGTTCATACATGTAGCATACAACACAGGGCTGTACCAAACCTTTCTGCTGCTCGCAGTGGTAGAGCTAGGAATTTTTTTTTACCCTTTAAAACTACAACTTCATGTAGAAAGCGTACAAAAAAAAACAAAACAAACCTGAGCACATGAGAGTTCTCAGAAGTCTCATCTTCTTCAACTCTCACGTCCCTGAATTTCCTCTCAGTCAGTTTGTGTCTTATGTAAAACCTCCCTGAGCTTCTGCTGCCTGATTAAATCTCCTGAGAGGTGAACTACCGGCTCCTGCATGTTGTTAGTAAGCAACTTTCAGCCTCACTGTACTTCCAGCATTGTTTGAGACCCGCCTGTGTGTGAGTGTGCACATTCAATCTGAGATACAACACGCGTGACTGCAAGCTGATCTGACCGTCTGTACTGGATTAATCAAGAGCATCAAGTGTAAATGTTTTGACGGTTGTAGTGAAAGAATATCTGCTTTCCTTCCTCTTTCTGGAAAAGTGAAAAGAAAAACAATCCATCATGCTTTGATGACTGTTTCCACCCACAAATATCTGACATGTGTGGCCAGAGAGGAAGAGAAGAGAGGAAAAATAGTGACCATTCATTATCTTCTCCTGCCAGCTATAATAAGCAGCTTCAGTGAGCTTTTCCTTTCTCCTCTTCTGGCCTCTCTGCTGCTCTCAGACTTCCACTTTGTGTAAAGCAATAAAAAGGAAAGTTCATCATGTTGAGGCTTCTGCTGTTCATCCAATCTCACTAACCAGAATCCACAAGTGTTCATGACAGGATTATAGTTTCATTTCAGACATTTACACCAAGCTCCTGCTAATCTGTGGAAAACAGGGACGTGCAGAGAGTTTCTCAGGGAGAGGGGCCCATATTTTTGAAAAATTCATTTTGTGAAATACATGTGAAATTTAAATTGAGTGCCATTATATTACGAACTACATTGAAGGGGTGTTGGGTATCCGCCTACTTGAACCTTAAAACGAGACTGTGAATGTTTCCGAGTTGTTACACCTATAAATAAGAATCTATAGAATGTCCATAGACAAACTACTGCACACACAGAACTATGACAGTAATCGAATGTGGTGCCACATTGTGTTTACGTACTGTAAAACCCACAATTTGGAAAGAATATGGAGAGTTTTTCGATGTAATATAGTCTTTTAAGGAGTTGTTTTTTTTACTCTGGTTTAAATATGTATAGACATAACAAATACAACTTGATCTCAATTGATTAGATATGCAAACACTGGATCTAATATTTGAGTAAGTGCCTAATTTTCATCAATCTTTCTGGCACTGTGGAGCGTTAGGGTGGTCTTCAGCAAACTTCACTACGTATGGCATAAAAAGAGTACCGCAAAACAACATGAAAACATCAACAACTCACCTTTAGAGGAGCTGCACCTTCTTCATCTGAATCTTTGAACTGCATGTACACGGCAATGTTTCTTGCCTGTTGTGGAGAAAATCTTATCTCAGTCAATCAATGCACATGGCAGCGCAAGTAATAAGTGAGAGTGACCCACACAATCCAATTGGTCATATGTGCTTCGTTCTCTTTAGGCAGGAATAATACAGAAGGCTGTCTCTGCTGAAACACTCATCACTCACTCCCAGCATCACCACCCTCATCTGTTTGTTGTTTGTCCAGCTTCACATGGAGGTACACACCTTGGTGAAGGTCTTCTGGTTATCGTATTTGAGCTGCAGGGGGTAGATGTACAGTTGATTCTTGTATGTGGTGAAGGGGTAGTTGTACTTGGCCTCATCTGGGAGGAACTCCTCAATCTCCACCGACACCTGCTCGCAGCCGTCCTCAAAGGGCTTGACGGGAACGTAAGAGGAAGTCACAGTATCTGGGAGACACATAGCAGCACAGCTGAGCTGAGTGCAAAACAAACATCCAATCTGCTTGTTGGTTCACATATTGATTAGAAAAGCAGCCACGCATGTGAAACGTAGAATGCTTTAGGCTGCACAAAAAGCTACTGCTGCATTTTAATTAGTTATTCTTATAATAATTCTAATCCTATCCTAATAAGTATCTTAATTAGCTTCTGCCAAGGACTCTGAGTACGTTGCTCAACTGCTGCAACTGATGCAAGATGCTACACTTTGTGTTTTATTATGCCTCTGAAAAATGTTTTCTCTTTGACTTAGTCCTCGTGTCGTTTGACCCCTGAAACTGACTTTATAACTCATCTCATTTTGTCTACCGTCAGTTTCCTGTTTCTTTCTTCTTTTCACGTACCTCTCTGTTGTATTGTCGGCTTTCTAGAAACAGGAATAACATGTCTGTAAGAGACTTACTGATTTTACACCTGTTACTGTTGTTTGATCTTTAATCTTGGTGAAAACAGGCTTATTGTGCTTTTGTTCTGATGCAGAATACTTACAGATAACATCAGCAGCAGTTAAATGTCTGTAGATGCAAAATATGTCACAGGAAGGCGGTATACTTCTAAGTTAGTACTGAATAACATATTTGTCACTAGGTCTTCGTGATGAACTACAAAAGGCTCATAAAGCTATTTACTGCATCTAATTGCATCTAAATGTATTACTTCTCGATTCATTCTTCCCTATTGCACAGTGTGACAACTGTTACAGACAGAGAAACAGAGTGTTTCCCAAACTCTGTCCTCTGGACCTGGATCAAACGAGTTCAGTCAATCTGAAGCTGGAAGATTCCATGTAAGAAGAGTGTGGAGGATGGGAAAATAAAGTGAATTGGTATTTTCCAGCTTCTGAGTGAGCAGTAGGTAGAGTAGGGATAGTTGTAAATCAAGAAAGGCGGGGGGGCTGATGACTGAGTTTGGGAACCACTGAATCAGCATAACCGGCGTATAAGGAAATGGAAACATACTTGAGAAGTCAGGTGGAACACACTCAATGGTGACGTTCAGCTGTCCAGGTATGATCTGAAGCTTGCTCTTCTCAGGTCTGTCAAGGAAATAGAGTGTTATTTATTTGTGTTCATGTGCAGTTGCACAACAATGCACAGCACTGTCACCTGGGCGATAGCATTTGACACACAGATGTGAGAAGGCATAAATGTGCAGGCATGAGTGTTTTGTAAGACAGTAACTTAGCACTTAGCTTAAAATAGCAGAGGAGCAGTGATGACTTACTTCCTGATGTCAGCCAGCAGCTTGATGATGTCATCAGTGGAGATTTTGCTGCTGTCCTGGCGATAGAGAGGAGAAAACTTCCCGTCCATGTCCAGGCTGCCCTGGGCGTCTTTGAACACCTGCCTGAAAACATGTGACACATGAACCTTTCAACGCTGCTGCCCTGGCAAGCCTGAATTAACCATCTTTTATTCACTCAACAAGGTCTCCTGGCTGTTACAAAACCCTTTCCAGGGGATCTTTACTCCATTACCCTCTAAATATTTAAAAATTTTGAATGGAAATGATTGAACTGGAACTGAAGACTTATCAGCTCAGTATTAATGTCTTCATCTAATGGGAATGTATTGAAGCATTTAGAGGATGTATAACATGTATCCCTTTACACATTACAACAGTCTATTAGGTTTTAAAATTCAGTGCATTATCATATTATGTTGATATCTTCAAATGCATTTGTGTCAAGCCGCTCCAAAGATGAAGCCAAACAGATTTATTACAGGGTAATATTTTAACTCATGAACTATTTCTGTCTTACTTGGCGGCCCAGGCAAACGGCATCCTGTACTGGCCCAAGCGTTGGCACGTCTGCTTGGCAGCTTTGAGTACCTTCTGAGCAGTCTGTGGAGACACGGGAGCAAACAACGGGAGAACACAACATCAACATGGAATGGAAAGAACCAATAAAGTGGAAAGCTTAACGCTGCTTTTGAAGTGTGAGGTGAAAAGCAAAGGCAGCAGACCTTGTTGATGTCTGATGACTTGATATATGGCTCAGCACAGTGGGTGATACCATTCTGCAACACCTTCTCCACACGCACCACCAGGAAAATATCAGCATGAGGGTTGGTTACTGAAAAGACACCCTGAAGGAGAAAGGGACAAACTGAGTATGGGGGAGATACGAAGAGGAGAGATGATACATTGATCTGACTAGAAACCACTTCATTTTAGCTTCTGGCTACTCAAATAATTATGCAGTTCAAACTTGAAATGTCATTTCACTCTTAAATTCATCTACCGCTTCACAATAAGTGAAGCTAAGTGCAGGGGAAGTGGCTGCTGTTAGCTGAAGTTATACAGGAAAACCACATGGGGCTCAGCCCCTATTTTTGGTCTGGTGAAATGGGCCTTTTTTTTAACATGTAGTGTCAGTTCATGCAAACGTTCTTGAGGCGACGGAAATTACATTCAGACAAGGCCACACTGCTCATATTAATATACACACAAGCAAACAACAAAAAAACTCCATGAAACACAACTCTAGACAGAAGCTGCAGGATGTAACTCTGGAAATCATAAACATCACAGTGTAAGACGTGACACTGAGTGACAAGCAAGCAGATGCACCATCTTTAAATCAAATCAATCAAAGATGCAGAGATCATAAACTGCACATTAGTATTGTACATCTTAGAAGAGACGGGGGTGGTGCCAGTCACACAGAGATACACAGTCTGGTCACACTCCAAGACGTAATCCCGCCCTCGTTCACTGACAAGTTCAACACAACCACACACAGCTGCTTCTGGTTTCATCCTCTGACGTTATAATTTGTTGCTTACTACTCCATATATCACCATATATTTTGCACATTGTTTCAACATTTGACTTCCCTGACTATCTCTGGCTGCTTTCTGTAAACTCCTTAATACTTCTACAAATGTATTCAATTTAGGAATTATGTAATGACCTGGAACAGAGGCTGTGGCTTCCAGAGAGCTGCTGATGTAGCAGAGAGATTTAAGAAGAGAAGGCACTGTCCTTGGACCACACCCAGTGCACCTAAATTAAACTGTGGTCTGCTGGGCTATAATAGCACACTAATCACAGAGGTAGAGCCTACTATGTTTGTATGCATGTGTTTGTATATGTGTTGTTGCTGGTGAAGCACTTTCACAGCTGGCAATTAGCCAAGTATGACATTAAGTTCATGAATTAGACACATAGGAGCTTTGAACTGTGACATGCTACAGGTTTCTGCGCTCACTGTTACAAATACAGTGTTTTTCTGCGATTCGTCTTCTCATCTTTAAGTTGTTTCTGTTTCCAATCTGTTGCCATTATCGCCCAGTCATGTCTCATGTCATGGAAATGAAAAGCGCACAAGCAAGTGAATTTTATAACCTAACTGCTGCTAGTTTAGAGCAGGCACCAGTATCGCTGAGCGACCTGATCGAATAAACAGCCAAAGCAGCTGAAGCCGTGTGTGTCTGCAGGAGTTTGCACAAGGCCTGAGCCAACAGTAACAATCACATGTGCTCCTTATTCTTTCCTAAATAAACTCTACGACTTAAACACAGCAAAGATAACATATGAAGCTTACAGCCCTGCTCACACGTTCCGAAATCATTAGCTAATGCTAGCTGAATGAGCTAAACGGAGAATTTGTGGTACTTGTCAAAGTTGTAAAAGACTGGGCTCGGACCAACCAGTGTCTGGGGACAACATGTGGAAATAATTCATGGCAGGCATGAAAATGGAAAGTGTGCAAGTCTGATAAGAAGAGAGAAATCCTTATGAAAAACATGAGAATCATGTACAGTATTTGGGTGAAAAGCTCCATTATGTCAGCAGACATAAGAACAAAAGAAGAGAGAAACCATTAACTGCTGATTTCTCCCTCGTCCCTCCCAGACAAGCTGCAGTCAGTGTGGGAATGCTGAGCGATGCTACAGGAAGAAATGACAGCTCAGCAGTCTGCCACCTCCCTGAGCTGTGTATGGACGTATGACTGGAAAGTATGGGGTGTCAACAATGTTCCACTGATGATGGGACAATTCTGATGCTTTTCAGTGTATTTATTGTAACCTGAAGTATTAACAGACTGCATTTACATGTCATTTGCATTACGTTTTATAGTTCTGCTTCAACAAGGTTATTTCCTGTGTGTCAAGTTTACAGTTTATAGGTGTCTTAGGGTTCACACAGAGATATAGGTGAATATGAATTTTACAGTTTGCTTCTATTATTTCTGTTTTGTATGTGTTTACCTGTAACTGTAACCAAAACAGCATTACGTATGAGAACTGTGTTAGTGTTAAAACTAGAGTAAAGAGTGTTTTGTAGATCTGTATGAATAACACAACAGTGATTCACACCCAGACGTGAACAGCAGCTGTTCAGTACATCAGGTGAAGTAATTTCCTCAATCAGACAGATGAATAATTACAATCAAGTTTCTACCTGTGTGGGGAAGCGCAGCAGAGCTTCGGACACCCTCTGGAGAACAGGCAGGCCGTTCCCTTTGCCCAAATCTCCATTCACCATGACTCCGCCTCCCACTCCTCTTTCCCTCGCTGCTCCCCCTCCGCTTCCTTCCGTGTCCGACGACGGCGACAGCTGGCCCGAGGCGTCGGTCAGCATCTCCCTGACGCAGGGCGGGTTGAGGTCAACGTGGAAGTCAGCCGAGATCTTGCAGCTCTTGGAGACGTCGAAGAGAGCGACGCTGATGAAGAAAGGTTCCACCTGAGGTTTCAGCAGGGAAATGGTTGCTTTATTATGAAGTTTATTATGTACATTATATGTATGTGACAGAACAGGAGCCATAGGGCACACAATCTCAGTGTTGCCCATCTTCAATGTGGCACGTCATTGTAAGTCTCAAACCACATAGCTACACATGACTACAAGCAAGTCTTCAAAGATATTGAGTCTGTACCACTTAAAAATGTATTTCAGTAAATTTAACTATGTTGATCCCTGAGTTTTGAAGCATGTATGCTAGGATGGATGGTTCCTGCATGACGAGCTTCAGCCAGTCAAGTAAACACTAAACCTACAGTTACTGTGGAAATACATGAGGCATCGAAGAAGGGGAGGGAAAGAGAGCGTGTGCTGCTCCCAAACCACAAGCATGAGTCAATATAATTTCTACAACAGCCTCTCTAATGCACCAGCAAACAGGAGGAGGAGGTCTAATTCAATGTTTTATGGCTGTAGCCATCCCCTCTGAGAAAGGCAGAGCTCACATGTGCTATAAACTGCTGCCGCATGCTACCTGGGGCTCACACTTTTTCAAGGCATTTCCACGTTAATCAGACTGAATCCTTGTTAAGTCTTAGCTTGTTTGGAGAGACAAAGCTTAAAGCCCTGGCTTATGAAGGTAAAATATCAATGTAGCAACATCAGTGTGTGGATTTGCTTGAGGCTTCACTGTTAAACTGATTTTATCATCAACAAAATGAGTTGTGATTTCCTCTTCATGTCTGGCTACTTCCATTGCTTCCAGACAGGCCAACATGAATTATGAAGGTATATTATCTGGGGCAGAACAGCAGAGGGCGAGGACAGAAGAGTAAAGAAGTAAAGCTGTAAAAGCATGTGTTGTGGAAGTAAGAGAATGACATACATTGGTGAGGACGCTGTCACCCTTCTCGCTGATGCAGCCCTGGAGACTGAAGGTCAGGTCATGGCAACTGACCACTATGCGACGACCAAATCGCTCCTCGAACGGCTTCACGTCTGGCTCGATGCCTGAAAAGTCCAGCCTCTGGACATCAGACAGGAGGGTAGGAGGAGATAAAACAAGAAGAAGAGAAAGATTGATCCAGTGGAGAGGGCAGAGGATAAAGGAGGAGATGTGTGTAGAAGAAGGAAGTAGAGCATAAGGGAGAAGGGAGAGTGGAAAGAGTAGGAAGGGGAGGAGAGATCAAATAGTTTGAATCAATACTGAAATAAATAAATCATGAAACAAACAAGTGGAGAAAGAGGCGTCTTCTATACCTGTGTCTCAGGGTCCAAAGAGAAAAGCTTTTGTCTGCCATCATTCCTGCTCATCTTATTGAGCTGGTCTGTCTCTCTGGCGTACTGCAGACACACACAAAGTGCAGAAACGTAAGAGAAATAAAATGTATCGTCGGTAAAATGTATTGGATATTTTTTTTTGCAATTTGTTTTAACAGTCGCCTCAATCTATAGTATTTTCCCTTCGTTCTGCAAAGCTGTGATGTCCTTTAGTTTTAAATCATGATTCTTACATAGAGCCCCATTATTTCTTTTCCATGGATCGATTTGTTACTCTCATCCAGACAATAACAATGTATGTATATGTGACTGTATTGTGTCTGTTTGATCAGTTGCCTGCGAATATTGTATCTGCTAGTAAACTAACACAAACACCAACACTGTGTGAGACAGACAAGAAGAAAAGCAATGAACAGAACCAGACAGAAGGAGACAGAAGGGCATCTTACAGAGACAAACAAATCAAACCCTCAGGACACCATAACAACCCTAATCCATCTCCTTCCCCACTCCTCTTCCTTTTGTTTGTGCTCTCACTGTGTCCAGCCTGCAGACAAACTCAAGTGATGCACAGAGGGAGAAAAGCTGTGCTGGAGCGGCCCAGAGCAAACACAGTGAAGCAACAGCACAGAGGCCTTTGTTGTCTGTGTGTGTATCTCTGGGTTTATAGGCACATTAAAGCAGCGCAGTCTCTGTGGAGTGAGTACTGCTGTTCTCGGGCTTAGAAAACTGACTCAAATACAGTGAGTCCAACAAAAGAGCTGCCCTTTTAGGGCTCGTCCACCATGTAGACATTTATAAATACAGTACTATAGAGTAATATTACAGCACAATTTTCACTTCACTAAAACAACATGCATTAAACTTAAATTTCATACCTTCATAAGTTCAGGGTGTAAGTTCCTCCCCTGGCTCTCCAGTAAGCCCTCACCTTTCCCTTGGCTGGTAGTGTCGTCATCTGATTAAACAGGACAGTGATCACACGTGAAGAAATAAAATTAGAATGCACACAATCTCAGTCTCACAGCAAAGCATGCTATATCAGGTCTAATAAAGCTCTGATCACCTCAGGGTTTTCCTAATGGCTTCCTCTGTGTTCATTGTCTTTCCAAACTAACATTTTCAGTCTAATACTCAAATTGAAAACTTTTGAAAAATTTTTGTAACTTTTCAACCAGACTGTCAATAGGTTTAGAGGATGATGATGGGTACTGACGTGGGTGGTACTGTACAACTCACCCAGGGCACAGTCCAGAGACTCTGCACCATTCCTCCTGTCCTGGCCGGCCTCAGTGCTGCTCTGCAGAGCCTGTTTCAGCGTGGCCACCCACTCCTCCATCTCTGCTTCGCTGTCTGCAGCCAGGAAGTGACTGTAGCGGTCTTGCATCTTCAGCTCGAAGCCATTACGTCGCATCTTAGGACTCTGGCAAAGGAGTCATTTATTTCAGATTATTTTCATCTTTATTTTGAGGAAAAACAGCAATTAAATTATGTAAAAATCACATTTTGCAAAAATGAAATATCAAAACACTACAGTCAGTAAAAAACAATTCTATAATGAGGCAGATTGAGATGTGTCAGTGTAGATCAAAGAGTTAAAAAAGAAATGTAACAAATGTAAAGAGGAAGCTAGACATTTAGGGGTTTAAAAGTAAATGGATTCTGTAATAAACAAGGAGCCAGCTTATTTCAATCAGCACTGGACAGGTGTAAAATGTGGTTGACATGTCAAAAACAGAAGAATAAGTCCCTCACTGTGCCTATTAGTCAAGTGTTTTCATCAAACTGAAAGCCTCCTGGCAGCATATCCAGTCAGTAGACGCAGACCTGAGTGAGGTACCAGCCTGTGCCATGAGCCAGCCGCAGCAGCAGCTCCCTCATAATCTGCTAGAACCGGACTTTTCTGCCCAAGTCAGTGGAATGCGGTAAATTTATCCAATCAAAGTGGCTAAATGCCTTGAAGCGTGGTGAGACCAGGAAACAGACTGACTTTCACGAGGATGAGAGCTCAGGCCAACAATTGAAAACACTCCCAGGGAGCCCAGAGGAAAGCATGCCAAACAGAGTTCAATTAAACAAGCAGCAGGGTATGCTGAAAGCTTAGGAGATGCAGCTGACACCATAACTGCAGCATAATCAACTGCATGTTTGATCATTCACAGCACTGCATACCTGAACGACATCTATACAGGAGTCCAGGTAGATGGACCCTTTGGTTTCCTTGCAGTTCTTTTCATCCTTGTAGGAGTTGAGGATGTAGGAGCCGTCGGGAAGCTGAGACAAGTAGAAGTACCTCCTTTTGAACACCTGCAATTCAGAGATTCACATTTTAACAGCTCACAACAACTCACTACAGAGAAATGTAGTTTGAGATGTGGTTACTAAACCACTTTAAACATATCTGTTATTTCCTATATGTATGTTGCTCTGCTGGCATGATTTAATTTCCTGATATTGTGTATTCAGCAACCACTGTTTTATCTAGCAGTCATTTCTTATCATTTACACTATGGTTATGTGCTGTAGCAGTGTTCTATTATCATAATTTACAGATGTAAATGCTGTTAACGCAGCTGTCGACACTGATGTAAACATTCTTGATAATAATACACAGTATACTGGGACAAAACAGCAGTAGACGCAGGAAAACTGCGCAGTAGTAATAGCTACATAAGCCTATGCATTGTTGCTGTTATGTTGTATGAATAACAGACAGAAGGTCTGGTGGTGACTCACCCTCATGGAGACAGATAAGCTGCTGTTAATGTTGGCTTTGTGTAGCCAGCCCTGCTTCATGATGCCTCCCCTCTGAGAGCACAGCGACGACGAGTCCTGAAACACACAAACACTGGAAATCAGTCAAGACACACTAATGCAGGTTAATTAAGCTTTTTACACGATATTCACCATAGATATAGACAATACACAGTCTCACACGCTTCAAGTTGTTGACTCTTGACTGATAATAGAACCACATCTGTATCTGCTTTCTGAGAAGTTGGACAATTAACTTGTTGCAATCCAATTCTCACTGATTCCAGTTACAGTATATTAACATGCATGGTTTCCCATAAAGTTGTCATCATAACACATCTTAAGTCCTGTCAGTGCACACTTGCAATCTCATAAGTATCATGAGACCATTCACCACCACCACAGAAAACATTCATCACAAGGGAGCAATCTCTCTCTCTCTCACACACACACACACCCTTGAGGGTAATGCAACCGGCCACTTCAAGGAATTCACAGCACAAGAGGGTTTAATTAATTTAATGTACCCCTGGAACATGACACACATATCATGACACTGAGTGAAAGGAGTTGAGCTGTGTAGAAGGGTTTGTGTGTGTGTGTGTGTGTGTGTGTGTGTGTGTGTGTGTGTGTGTGTGTGTGTGTGTGTGTGTGTGTAACTGGCACTTTGTCCTGTGTGCGTCACACCACCCTCTCTCTCTCTCCCAGCTTCATCTTCTAATCTAATTGGCTGCTGATTCTCCTCATGCTCCAGTATAGTGACTGACAGTGTCCAACCACCCCGCACACACACCTCTCGACATCCTGTCCAATATGTATTAAACAGTGTCCCTAATGTTCCTGCACTATGTGTTGTTATGACACTGCACAGGGAATAAAGGCAGATACTATGTAAGTTAAAGATGTAAGACACAGTGTGTGCTATTGGATTGGCCATCACAGACAGAAATGATCCTGCAGAGCAAATGGAACTGCAACATGAACCATTATGAGAAGTAATTGATCCATTTCCTCCCTGCCCTCCCCATCCTGCCAACACGGGAGCATTTATTTTCCTTCAGTTTCTCTAAGTTTATCTGCATCCAGCCTAAGGATTGAAGGAGGACGATCAATAAGAGCTATTTATAGGGTGTATATGTATATATGGCTTCTGGTTTCATGCCCTGTGCACAGGGGTCACACTGCTGCCTGGACAAAAAAAAATACAACAGACCACAAGTCACTTAACTGAACCCACATTTGTGTCATATCTCCATGACAATTCAAGGAATTATGTTAATTTGTAATAATGGTTTATAGAACATCAGTAAAAGCTGTGTCTCCGTGCATGGTCCAGTCTCCCCATAAAGGGCCCAGAGACTCAACCACAGACCACTCATCTTCCCTCTGCAGTCTAACAGTGCTCGGGCCCCCTCTACTCACCTCATCTTTGGCGTCTTCATCAATCTCAAACACGTGTCCTGGCAGCTTTTCTGTCTTCAGGGTTTTGCTTTGAAAAGACAGAAAGAAAGTGTCAATGGTCTTCAATAAATCATTGCCCTCCTTGTTGTACTTCACTGCAGTGAGGTCAACTATCTCTCACACACATTACCACCTGATTTACACAGTGATCTTGCACTGTCTCCTTTGCTACATACAGTTTGTCCTCTGTTGCTCATTAACTCTTGTTCCACCGTTATTGCTTTAGTCTTCTAAGCAATGATGTTCCATGAGTCTCTTTCGCTGTAATTTACGATTCAACTGCAGGTTGTGCTCATAAAAGCTATTTCCTTGGGAAGCTTCATCAGAATTGAAATAGCGTATGTATTCAAAACATCTGGCTTGCACCTGTTGGCTGAACTCTGTGAATGTGTATGCAATATGTTCTCTATTCTGCTGAGCCATCACGGCTGCATTAATATCCAGAAACAGTGATTTGGTGCATGGTGCATGTTTTGTACATGTTACACATTTGGTAGTAATGAACTAATTTCTATTTTATTTGTACTAGTATTTTTTTCCTGATCTTCCTTACCTTGACAACATGCGGAAGTCTCCGGAGTAAGCCTCATATTTGTAGTTGATAACATGCCAGTCAGTGTTGTACATCTTGATACACTGTCAAACAGGTCAACACAGAGAGTTAGATTATGAGCATTAGACATATTCAAATACAGCGTGCATGTTATGACACAAAGTGATGCAACTGAGCACATGGTTCTTTCCTGCTAATGTGACTCACAGGGAAGGACACAGTCCTCAGTTCCCTATTCTGGGAAAAATAACTCTCGATAATGCTCAAAATGATTAATTTATGAACTCAAAAAAGTCTGCAAAGTAGCTGCTGTGTCTACTTCCTATTGAGTGTGAAACTGCAAGAAGAAATTCTCAGTTGTGTCAAGTGAATGGATCTTTGTTCAATAGATGCAGAGTAAGCCTGAGCCTGTTTTAACAATCCCGGTGATGGTTGTTTTTATGTGATATCACGGCCATGAGAGCCTGGCTGAAAAGCAGAGTAAATCCACATCAGACCAGAAGAGTCTGGTTTTCAGCTAATACATTAAATCATCCGTGTTTACTACAGCTCTGTGTGCTCTGCATTTTCTTTATGAGATTCCAGTGACCGCTTTGACCTGAAAGTCATGTGTGAAGTCATCACCAAAACATCTTTTATTCAGGTTAGAGGTTTTACCTCCTGCATTTAATATCTGCTGGAATTAATAAAAGTCAGTAAAAGTCATCTTATTGAGAGTTGATGCCTGTGAAAAACTAACCTTTAATAATTCTGTTTTTTTATTAATATATTGGACCAGACTCTGTTGCTACAAATGTGTTGTTTGGCACCAAGTGCAGCCAAGCAATACACACAGGACTGTTGGATTATAGTACCTCTTTTGCAAACAGACTCCTGGCCTCCCGCTCGGCATTCTGGGGCACAGAGGGAACAAAAGTCCTCCTCTGCCGGGAGATTCGCGACTCCTGTGAAGCATAAACACACAGACAAACAGTGAGACGCACGTGAGCGCCGTGAAGGGTCTTTATCTTCTCATCAAATGGTAGCACAGCAGAAAACCCAAACAACAAGCAAAGAGATAGTGAGATAGAGAAAACAAGAGGCAGAGATGAAGAAGAAACAGATGAGTGTACAGAGAATTTCTCAGGATGGGGAAAAAACTAGACTTGGAGTGTGACACACTTAAACATAAGCACATGTTTCTGAAGTAAATGCAGAGCAGAGGCACCTGACTGGAATGTACTGCTGACCCGCAGATAAGTGTGGTGTTATTTCCCATAATTAAGTGATTTTGTTTCTGCTCCTGTTTGACAGTTTTAGAAGAGAAAAAGGCTGCAGGTCTCTGCACGTGTGTTTTGAGTATCTTAAAATGTGTATTTAGAGGAAATAACATACATAGTTTCATTACATTAACGTGAATCCAACACTGATTCATAGTCCTAATAAGCCATTTTAAAAAATTACAAGTGAGAACAGAACATTTTAACTGCATACAGATACAATATAGATGATCTATCATTATTATTATTATTGGTTCACTGCAGACAATATCTGTGAATATGTCAGTCTAGTGAGTAGGAGGAAATTGTGGTTCAGGACAAGAGGTAATGTAGAAATTGTTTTTTACCAAGGAGAGCAGTGACAAGTTGTGTTTTTACCCTGTACAAATGTGTTATGCAATTATCTTAACAAAAAATTAAAAAAAAAGAGCAGGCAATGTGCACAGAGGGCACAACCTCACCGAGACATCATCAACAGGGCAAAGCAGCAGGTCTCGATGGGGGTCACTGTGGATCTGGGCTTTTCTCTGAAACACCACGGCCTCATAATCCAGTGGCTCAATGATCTTTGGCTGTTCCTGAGAGGGTAAGAAACACAAAATACAAATTAAAAAATCTTTTTTTTGAAATTCTGTCTTTCCTGTAGCTCTGGTAAGCTCCACACACCCTATTTGAAAGATGTTAACAAGGGCTCACACCCCAGAACGTTTCACCACCCAATGCATCAGAAGAGCCACAAAAGAGTTCAGAGAGAAACCCCCAAAGTTCAAAGAGATGTCACAGTGAAGAGAAAGAGTTGCTCAGAGAATTGTGGGTGGAAGAAAAAACGCAAAAGACGACAAAAGGAAAACAACTCAGAGCAAATATGTGAACAAAGACAGATTCAAATCAAAGTTTAATGTGCTTGACAGAGACATATGCAATATTGAAACAAAAGACAAGATATGTCATATGCCACATAGTTCTAACTAAACATAATAACTTCCTGTTTTGAGTTTCACAGAGAAGTGGAAGATATGAAATCAGCCCTCTGCTTCTGTCTTAAAGAGGCCTGTAGGCTACAAGCAAACATTCCAAAAGTAGGTCAGGATGTGATCACAAGTATAAACCTAAACCACTTGGAAAGACTCAGAATTAATTCCTAGTGCCACTTTAAGCTTGAGCTAAGCAGAGATGATGGTGATGAAAAGCTTAGCCAATAAACCTTGACTGTGCAACAACAAGCCGTTTGGACCCTGGAGGGACTGAGATTGTATGGATTTAATCGCTTCCTGAGTCACTGCGGCTGAGTCTATGGGTAATATATGCAGAGCAGCCAACACACTGCTTACTGAATGAGCACAGTCGGTGGGAGGACTCTAAAAACATGACTCTGCCGCGCAGCTGGAGGAGCATGAGTGAGTGATTTTCCACGTGCTGCTTGTGTTGTGTTTCCATTCAAGTGCCGTGCAGCAACTGAGGTGCAAAGCTTTGTTTTCCTACTGTCAGAGTGGGCAAAGGGAGAAAGTCGCTCATCCCTTGAAATTAAAGCTACTTTAAACCTAGCTTTAAAGATGCACACATAATTTTAGTTCACACATATACAGAGGCCAGAAAAAGAAGCTGGACTATTTGGAAGTTTTCCGCATGGTCATGAAATGTGGTCTCATCTTCACCAAAGTCACAAATATGAACAAACACAATATTTCTAAGCTTGAAATATGATTTAAAACACAAACATGTCAACAGTACTGTCCTGTAAATAATATGTTTATTCTATCTTTTTCATGTCCCTGTATTTCTTATCAGCTTGTTCCAGTTCCTCATTGAAGCACTATGATGTTCACACTGCATTCAGACTCCAGACTCCATGTTGTTATCTCTGCACCATTCAAACACAAATATGCAAACTGTCCTGTGCATCATTTTAAACGCTCCTCCTCCAATTTCTGCCTCACGTTTGGTCTCTGTGGAAACTTTGGGATCAACTCTGGAATATAAAATTTAAGTTCTGTGGGTTTGAAAAATGTTTGGCTACGCAGGATGAGTTCCAGGACGTTTAACGGGTTAAAATCTCCTTCTTGAATAGCAGGGTATTTGCACACAAGCCAGTAAACGAAGAAAGTTAGCCCTTTTCCATGTTCTCTAACCATCAATTTGGAAATGAGATGGTTACATGTACATGTTCTCGGCACATTTTTCCACCGTACTTTATTAGATGTCCACATAAGTCCCAGCTCTCACATTTTTATGACCTACTAATTTAAATAAAAACATCCTATTGCTAATGCTAATTATGCATTACAATAGATATCAACTCCTAAGCAGACAACTGGCAGCCTGAACAGCAGCAGCAAAGCACAACACCTACGTGAAAGTCTGTTGAAAGCATTACATATGGCCGTGACGCCCCTGCACCCAGAGCAGCTGCTCTACTTCCTATCATGTGCAACAAGCTGAACCGCAGCACTACAAGTCAGAGGCAACGGCTCAGCAACGCACAGTGGCAGAACTGCAACGCCGATCATGTTACAGAGAGAGAGAGAGACGGGGAAGCAACTAAGTGAGAAGGAAACACAGAAGAGAAAGACTTCTGCTTTCACAGTGGAGGAAAGAATGACAAGCAGGCAGCTGTGTAACCACAGTGCCCCTGGTTGAGAAAGAGTACTGAAAATGCTACAAAGACATGTCTTAACACTTGGGTGTAACTGTACGGGGCATGCAATAAAGAAAGGTTCCAATCTTGTCTATATAACAATCTCCTGTTGACTATCTCTTCTCGATTCTAATTGCAGTAGAGCCTCCAACCAATCACTGTCTAACAAAGCACAGGTCGGTTGCCTCAAAGGGACGACGATGATGTCTATGTCCCATTACAGTTGAGAAGACATAAGGCACTCAGGACTCCAGCACAACCAGGTGGATTTTATCACATTGGCGAGGGAAGCTTACACATATACAGAATGGCTGAGCTCACACTCACACTGACATGGAAATCACATGAAGCATGATGTAGCGTCACTGTCCCACAGCTGACCCCATTAAGCGCTCCAGTCCGTGTGTATGTGAGCTGCACAGAAACACAGCAGTTCGTTTGAGGGAGGAAAAGGAGTCGAACTGGCCTCATTGACCCTTATATAATACAATGTGACCTGCTTGTTTGGTGACTTTTATCTGTTCTTTCTCTTGTTTTTATTCATCTCAAATTGATCTTTTTCACAGCAGATACAAAACGGCGTCCTTACCACAGCCTGCTGGTCAAACAGCAAAGCAGCTTTAGTCATAGACTTCACCAATGATGTCTTGGTGACAGTTACCACACTTTCAGGACACTGTCAGAGGACTTCTGGAGTCCAACCAGTGATGGGTCAGAACTGTTTTGGTAATTGGCTGGTCTTATTCCTTATGTGTACTTGGTGGACATGAGATAATCTGAGATCATGACAAAACCCTGAACCAGCAGAAGACTTAAATGTGAAATAACCAGAGTGACACTAGGAAGCTATAATCCACATGCCAGCAGTCATCTATACATATGTGTGAGGTTTAACAAGGTTTCACAGGACATGATCGGGCTAACAATACTGTCCATTGGTTCTCAAAGTTTCTTATGTAACAGACCAGACACAGAGATGAACTATGAAGCTTCTTCACCAGGACATTCTATGAAACACTAGGAGGGATTCACTTGTCAGCTGAGTTCCATGAAGCAACTTAATACTGATTAGCCTAAAGGTTTGGAAAAAGATAACGTCCACGTTATAAATACATAAAACCAGTGTGGTCAATTGGAAATCTGAAAACGAATGAACGCACACATCCACAGAGGAAGTATGGTCACAGCGTGCCTGAGGGAATCCCCATGTGAAAGGAACATAGGCCACGCCGCCTCCACAAAACAGCATTTGTTCTCAGTTACCAAGCCAACTATTTACTCCATAAAATGAGCAGCCAAAACCTGCTATTCTAAACCCAAAGCAGAAAACACATACAGCATGTTACACGTGGCTACAAATAGACACACTCTCCCCTCTGTTGCAGAAATCAGAACCTTATCACAAGATGATTACACTGGAAATCTCTCCGTGTCACATGTCAAACTGATCCCAAGGGAACAAGAGTTTATCTCCCATACAAACGCATCCACCTTCAAACAGTGAATGATGGATGGCTGGTGTCATTGTCATTGTCACACACAGTATGAGGAGGTGTGTGACTTACCACGGGGTTTTAGTGAAAACTGAAAACAAGACATCAGCTGGCAAGTCCAATCAGCGCTGACATCACTGTGGAAGTTTCAAGATTGATTTCACACTTCATGACTTCATACACACACACACACGCACACATAACTGCTGTATCAGCAGGATACTAAATGCTATTCATCTCAAGCCACTGCGTCTAATCCCTCCTCATTATGGCAGCCAGTCCCAGGCTACTGAGCCATCAGCGCTGCTATTCATTCAAAAAAAGGGGAGGAAAAAAGCCCTCCTAAAAATCTTATCAGAAATCAGTAATGAAGACATGCTTGAACTGCCTTCTTTAACACGATGTGGCCGTTGCCAGCAGAAATCAAGAGGCGCACACTGCTGCAAGGCAAGGACAGGGAAGCCATGCTGCAGCTGTCCAACTGGCACTGCTCCTCATCCGCCAGCACACAAAAGGAGCCGCGCAAGACTAAAAAAAAAAAACACAAGCGTGTCTGTCTGAGGACAATGACTTAGTATATTCTAGTGCAATTTACAACCCCGAGTCATCACATGCGAGTTAAATTCACCGTCATGTTACAGCTTCAGAATAACATGTCTACGTTACACACACGTTCACAGACGCACCACAGCTGGACGGTCGATATAATGTGTAAGAAAGACACACGCAGGGGATGAAAACTGTAAAAACAAGAGAAAGAGTATGAAGGAGGAATGTGGGGACAACCCAGAAATGACAGCAGATATGTACCAGGGCTGGAAATATTTTACCGTCCCCAGTGAGGGCAGAGGGGAGCGGAGTTAGCAGGCTAACCAGTTGACGTTAGTTACGTTGCGTGTTAGCTAAAATGACCGCCGCCGGTCCTCACACAGCTCTGCTCACCACAAGGTCCACGGAGCTCCTCACTGCCTCCGACACGCTCTGCCTGACTTCCGCGGCCGTCCCGGGTTTGCTTAATCTCTTTGTGAATTTTCGCACCTCCGACATTGCGCTCCTCGTCTTAGAACCCGCTTCGCGTGTCCCGGTGTGAATATGAACATGCCGCGGTAGCGGACGCAGCGGCGGCACCGTGTGGATGTGTGTGAGTGTGTGTGTGTGTGTGTGGGGGGGGGGTGACAGCCAGATGTGGGGTTCGCGCTGAAGGTGAAACAGACAGCGGTTCGCGTCGCGAGGCGGGGCTCGTGCTGCTGAGGAGAGAGGAGCAGAGAGGGCGTGACACAGCGAGATGCTTCACTCGGAGCTACTTCCGTTCGTCCTCCGTGGAGCGCAATTGCCAAAGATCGTCAATGAGACAGCGGAAAGGGACGTTAACAGTGCTTTTAATGCATTTTTAATGCAGTGTGTTTGCTAGAGTAAAGCGGGGATGCAAGCGTTTAAGAATTTACCACATAGGTGTTTTAACTGAAACTTGTAAAATAACTCATATGAGTATTTCTTTACTGCTCTGTGGTTATGATCGGAGATAAGACCGTTTTCACTGACGCACGTCATTTTGCTGGGTCATTTAAAAAAAAAAATGACGTCAAGGTTGGTGGCCAGACCAAGCTTTATGACATTTCTGGACTGTCTTTCTATTTGTGGCGAAAAGAAGACATTAAGCCTCAAACAAGCAAACACAGTGACATCTGGTGACTTACAAAAAGTAGAGCAGCTCAAAGAACGACAACACCTCAGTGATTTTACTGGTAATACAAAGAAACTTGTGTATTATTAAATACGTAATACTTCAGATGAGCTGCATTAAACGTAGCTGTCACTGTGCAGTGTTACAGAAAAATAATGAATAGGCTTTTCAAAAGTTATGTAAATCATCAAGACTGTTTGTTCGTAATGTAACTATTTAAGAGTACATGACAACATCATTGACTAAATTAAGACCTCTGATTAAACAAACAGCAAGATTTTTATTTCATTACAGTGTTTGTTTGTTTTGTTTTTTTTACTATTTTTAGATGAGTGCTTTAAGTAAATGTAGAAATACCTTGTAGTACTATCAGCAGAATATACATAAACATTAACATTAACATAACATGCTGTGTAGTTTACTACAGTATGTGACTGTGTATCATCATTTACAAGATGAGTATGGATTAAGTATGGATGAATTCAGATTATTTACTTAAGTAAACGCTGAAATACCACAATATAAATATTACATTGTCCTGCTTTTACAAACCCTGTGTGTGTTATAATAATTTTTTTATGTAAAAAAGTGCATCATATTTGTTAGTCTTAGGTGACACGTGCAGCTGTCAACAAAATGTCTGAGGTTGTCTTTGGCCTGACTGCATCAGAGAATCGCACTGATTTCATTTCCATCTGTTTTTTAATATCAACATGCGAAGCTGTGGAGACTCTTGCCAACTTGTGTGAGGCTTTAAAAGGGGAGAACTGAAACAGAACAGGAAACTTAACAAATTCCTCGTCCACAAACACATGCCACTGTTGGACTTCTCCAGTCAAGCCAAATGGCAAAGGACCATGTTGATGTGCAGCTCTCAGAAATCTTTGGATCAAGAAAGCATCACCAATGCATGTTGTTCATCTCAGGATGCCTGTGGATGACAGAGGCCTTCTGATCATTTTCTTTCAGTTTGCCAAGAAAATTCTCAAATGGAAAGATATCTGATCCGAAGTTTCATGCTGCCTGACATCCTCACTGAAATGAACCAACACATGCACAGTACACCAGATATTCTTCTCCGTATATTTAGACAAAATGCGCCAATGTGTGAAAGACACAAGCAAGCTGTTTTCAGTTCAGTTTCATTCATGCAGATACACTTGTCTGGACTTGACAGGATATAAATGTCCACAAAGAGAAGCATGAAATTTCTTTTGAAACTCCTTTCAAGGCTTTTGGCCCTGTGTACAAGAGAAACTGATGGGGTTCAGTTGCTTGTTGTGTAGAGAGAAGTCTCTCTGACATACAAGAGATCTGGTTCTAAGAGAGTCGTCATTGCAGAGGACCACAAGAACCCATCCACAAATCCAAGAGGCACATCGTGACTGGAGATGAAACGCTAAGAACATTTAATATCAATTTTCAGATCAAATGGTTACCGTGGTTAGCCATGAAAGAGGTAACCATTCCATTTCGTCCCTACTGGGACTTCTAAACACACCAAAGAGATTCACTCAGATTGTCAACCCTGTTCCTATGACTCTCACCCTCATCACTGCTGGAATTTTCATCATAGTCATCACAGTTATCTCCTTCATCACTGACCTCCTCCACCGCAGCCCCAAGTTCCTCCACAGTGCCACCTATACCCATTTACAGCGTTATCCTGCACTGGCATACTAGTTTCTTTAGATGCATCAAGGCCAGAATCTTGCAGCATGCTAGTTTCATTTTCCACCTTCTCACTGAATTTGAGATTAATCTTTTTCCCAATATTACTATGTGCACAGTAATTCCAAAGTTGCTCCATATTTAAGTAAAATATTCATTACCTGCTGGTGAAGGTACAGTGGAAGAGAAACTCAGCAGCACTGCCTCCCAATACATTA
This sequence comes from Ctenopoma kingsleyae, assembly GCA_032353495.1. Taxonomy (NCBI): domain Eukaryota; kingdom Metazoa; phylum Chordata; class Actinopteri; order Anabantiformes; family Anabantidae; genus Ctenopoma; species Ctenopoma kingsleyae. The sequence goes on along the minus strand of JAUBNQ010000010.1, from coordinate 13,677,810 downwards.
TATGCAGTTCAAGGCCAATGGAGGTTGTTGGGAAAGGGCAAGACAGAGAATTATTAAAATTATATAGAAAATGTACCTACATGGAGAGAGACTTAGCTGTCTTAGTGCATACAGTCATAGGCAAGGGTGGCATTTCAGACAGAGTAGGTCGGAGTCTAAGACAGAAAAGACACGGCGTCATAGATTTGAAGCTGCTCAGTGTTACAAAGCTGGTACAGTTTGATACAGGCGCCTGCAGTCCTTAACTAGATGGAATGTAGAGGAAAGAAAAGAAGGAAAAACAGTATTAACTGTCAAAAGTAATTATGTGTGGTAAAACACACAGACCATACTATATTATTATTGATCTTTTTAAAAATAAATGTAAGCGTAGAGCCCTGTTAACTAGACAGAGTAACTAGACTTTATGTCGACACCTCAGTATGTGTCCTTAAAAATGTATGTTGTTAATTTTACTAGTTTTGTTAGAATGGCTTCATATGAGAATTCTTGTTTTCCTTGTTTAATTTAAACAGTGTTGGAGGACTTAGAGTGATCATAAACTGTGATATGAATCATCACAGTTTATGATCATACTCCAAATCAAGTCTCTTTTTTTAAAATGTTTTTTTTTTTTAAAGACACAACTTACATCAGCTTCCCAATGGCACATGATTCTCTGAGACAGCCAAAGCTGTTGTTAATCTTGTCTGATATTTGCTCCACAAGTCTCCTTCAGCCAGTCCCGGAAAAACTCATCTTTCTTAAGCACTAGAAACTGCCCATGAAAAAAACCATTTAAAAATACTGGATGGGGACCTTAAATTATAATTCCAATAAGTGGTTGTATTCATGAACAAGAAGTTAGTTCATTTGACAGCTAGAATTATAAATGTTTAGACACTGAAGCATAATACGAATATTAAACATGTTTTACTTTGTCTAACATCAATTTGTTAAAGGTTCACATTGATTTAAAGAAAGAAGAGAAAAGCAAAAGATGATGTCTCAGCATGTCTGGTAAAAGTGGGGAACAACTGAAGACAGGATCATGACATGAAACTAGATGTTGTTTAAAGGTTAAATTGAAACTTTGGTGCCATCTTGTGGACAAAGAAGCATCTTATATTTTACATGGGACATTACATCTGTTGAGACTCCTGGTGATAATTTATTTTGGTTTAATGTTCTCCCAACTTTCTCCTGCAATATATAAAGTAAGGACGGGTGTTATTACACGTTCGTACTGTCAATACGAATATAAAGACTCACTTCTTTAAGTTAACACAAGGCACAATCAAAGTTGACCATACAGCCACATGAAAAACTGATTACCATGGTGGTGCACTGAAAAGGTTTGACTATTGTAAGAAAACTGAACTTATGAAGTGATTATTATGAAGTATTTTTACACACTACATAGTTACTATTGTCCACAGTGTCTGTGTCACATGTCCAAAAGCCAGCACGTCACTATGAACAATGTGTTGTCCCAGCATCAGGTATGATCTTCACTTTTCACTGTACTGGCTGAACTCCTTCAGGGCCCAGTTCTTCATCTCTATCTCCTGCCGTAATCTGCAGTACTCCTCAGCCAGGGCCTCAAACTCTTTGCCCAAGATCTCAAAGGAGGCCAGTTTCAACTCCAGAGACTGCTTTTCCACTTGGCAGGACTTCAGCTCAGACTCTAGCTTCTCTCTGAAATGGAGATGTGGCAGGAAAGTTTAAGACCGGTCGATTGTTTTCAGAAAGCATCAGCGACATTGCAGCACCTGTAAAACGTTTTGTGTGCAGCAACAAAACACATGACAAACACCAGTGAGAAACGGTATGTAGTCCTTCAGCTGTTATCGCTGCTTTGCCCTTTAGAGAACAGTTCAGACCCAACTGGAGAATTATAAATAATAGTGGCATTCCAGTCAGTCAGAACAACAAAGAGCCACTTGCCTTATCTTTCTATGAGCAGATACTGCCTCAGTTGTGTATGTGTTCAACTGAATTTCCACCATCTCAGACCTGCAAAGAAAAAATAAAGATGACGACATAACAATCATTGCTGCATGTATGCTTCATATTTATTCTTGTTGACTTTTAAATGCAAGGGGAGCAATTACATATGTATATTTAGCTGACTTAAGCATTTTCTCCCCATGATATCACTTAACAGAACTTATAAATTGTGGTTTACAATGCTAGAATATGTAACAAAATACAAAATACTCGGTTCTGGCATCAGAATTAATTCATCCTTATTTTACATGGATAAATTGATCTTTAAGTAAATGGAAATGTGTTTTCTTATTGCTATTTGAATAATCCAGTAAATGTCTACTATATAAAATGTGTTGCGTGTACTGTAGGTGAACGACTAAAATCTGCTTACTTTATCTTCTGTAGGACTAATTCGCATTTGCCTTCAAAGTAGTTCAGCTTTTTCCTGTCCAGATCTGTCTGAATCTTCAGTCTGTGGTCCAAGATGAGAGACTGGAGGAGCTGAATACACTTAATCAGCTCCTGGAAAGCAAGAACAAAATGCAACATTATGTGTGGCAACATGCAAAAAAACAGAGATAGGTTCCTTAAGTTAACTAAATCCATTCAGAGAGTACTTACTGAGAGGTATTGTTGAGTCTGTCTTTGCAGGAGAACTGTGTTTTCCCGGCACGTCTGCTTCAGACTCGCTGCCCTTTTCTTCTCTTTGTCCAGTTGAGCTGACAGATGTGACAACTTGCTGCTCTTCAGACCCTCACTCTCATTTTCTACAAGACATAACAAAACAAACATGCTACTCGTCGTCTCGATGCAGAACAATGAAGCAATGAGAGGTGAAATATTGCTACACGGATACATCAGTGTTTAGGTAATATACCCCATTCAGGCTGATAGTACGAGAGGAGGCTCAGGCACTTTTTCTTCAGATGCTTCTCCAGCTCTCTGGGCGCACTCTGTTTCATTCTTTGCACATTCTGTTAAAAGTAAACACAGCATGGACATTTTCCCACTGTAATAGCTTTGTACATCATTTGCTGTGAGACCATACAAATGTGCTCTGCTCTTATGAGTCACCTTCTCTGGAGGCATGAGCTCCATCACCTGTTGGGGCGTCAGGCCCAGAACAGAGGGTTGGTCCTGGTTGGTAGTGCTACTGGGATCTAGCTGTCTGACACACTGAGACACCAGCAGACACTTCTCCATTGTGTCATAGAACTACACACACACACACGCAAAGAAAGCAATACATTAGTTAGTTTTAGATCATTAGGTAAGGATTCTGAGACCATGCCCAACAACAAATGATCAATGATGACCATATGACAGTATGATTATATAGATAGCTTTTGTGGTATTTAAAGTCAAAATGTTTCAAATGGTTACCTTCAACTAGAATTTAGACTTGGCATTGACCAAAATTGCACGTTTGTGTCAGTTATTCAATGCAGGTGTTTTGTAGACAGTGGAACTAAGTAAGACGTACCATGTTCTGGTCAGGGGGGACAGTAGTATGGTGCTTCCTGACACAGTGGTCCTGGATCAACTCCTGCAGCCCTCTGTACAGGCTCTCAGAGCGCAGCCAGTGACGCCTCTGGCTCTGCAGCTTCTGCTCAGCCTGCAAGAGAAAAGCAATCACAGACACATAAAACCTTAGAAACTCAGACCTGTGTAGGAAGAGACAGGTTCCATCTATGTGAATGCAATGATTACTGGTTGCCAGTAGAGGTCAGTAAGCCATAGACTACCTACTCTGTAACTAATATGAATAACTTCATTAATAAAGGGGCAAATTCACCAATATATTTGTTAGCTCTAAGTTTAGCTTGAACTGCATCGTGTAACATTGAATGTATGTTAACAAGCGTGGCAGACCTCATCACAGGAGGTTTTGTGACAGTGTGAAGACAATGCCCGCTGATACCTTCTCCAGCTCTGTTTTCAGAGGGACAGTGAGTCCAGTTTGATCCACATGTTGGGTCAGGGTGGCCAGGAGTTTACAGAACTGTGGGTTCTGGCTTAGATCCTCCTCTGTCATGTCACACAGAGGGAACGATGCGAGAACTGCGTCAAATAAATACAGTTAAAGTATTAAAGATTCACACCGGCAGCAACTTTCACTAAATGCCTTCTTTCGCATACAGTATAATAAATAACAGTCTAATATACCTGTTAACGTAGTAAACATGTTTTCTTACCCTGCTGATGCAAACTGTCACCCTTCACAAGCGACGATACATGCGTGGACTCGGGACCAGTGGACATTGTACAGCTGACTTGTGTTCCTTATCCGACTAACGACTCGTCAGTTTGGGGATTTCTAGAGACTTTTTTTGCGAACACAAAGCAACAAGAACACGACATAAAAATAACTTGTGCACTTCCTGAATCAAGTTGCGCGCGTGTGCTAGAAGCGTTCCTATTGGCTAAAGTGACTCATGTGATCAATACAATTAGACGGCGAGTGCGTGTGACACACGAGAGCGCGCAAAATGAGTCTATAGGACATTATACTGATTTAAACAGATTTTTTCTTTTTTACTTTCATCTGCATTGACGATTGACATCAGTGATGATCACTATTGTGTAGAGTGGATCTGTACCAAATCAAAACATTCATCCGAATAACTAATTAACAGTTATTGACATTATCTATCAATAGGGAGCTAAGTTAAGACAGTTAATATTTTCGTGTTACAATTTTTATTTATGTGTACAAACACCTAATGTAAGATTGTTTTTACAAACTTAACAGCATTAGACAATTAGTTATATGAACTTTTTTCTTAAGAGAAAATTGGCAAGTAGAAGTCATGTTAAATAATGTTCACAACCTGAAGAAATCCACTAAACATGCATCATAAGTCTGCTAAAGCACTGAAAACAGTAATGATAAGTCCCAGTAACACAGACAGCGGCTTCATGGTGGACTGAATAAGCAGTTCTATAAGAAAAGGAACATAGTCTTTCTATCCCACCCTTCAATCTTTGTTTCCCACTAAAGCTTAAAGTCCATGCCAGAACTGATATTTCATGCTAATGTGCATGTTGAGGGCGTCTATCATCATGTTCTGATGCTAGTCATCCTTGTATTCAACATCTTTGCAGACTGAATATTTTCTTGAAACAATTAATGGTCCATCCTTACTTGATTCTTTGAGCTAAACAGCTGTGTCCACACTGACTATGGTTTCACAGTTGAGAGTATTCCTGTACCTTTCCCACATGCCCTCTGACCTCTTATATAGCCATCTCACAGCTGTCTCCTTGCAACAGTCCTTGCTGTGTAACTATAGCTTCCCTTGCCCTACCCCTAACCACACAGTTACACGTCTTTACTCATTTTTCTGCTGTAGTAAGATGGGACAAGACAGTTGTGTCTGTCTACAGAAGATGACAAAACGTGTCAGTAGGCACAGAAAATCCCCGATGCTCTGTGTTTTTCACTTTTCCACACTGCATAGGGTTGTTTCTACGTATTTTTTTTGCTCAGTACATAATAACGTGTAGGCTATAGTAACTCCACTATAGTGCTGTTTACACAATGGCTGGTGGTCCTCGCTCATCAATGAGTGGGCAAAATTAGATATGAGAGCCAGTCAATTTGAGTAACATTTAAATTGACATGGGATACAACCAATCACTTGTGTCAGGATGCGAAGCGCTGCAGTTTATTGGTCACTCTTTTGGACCAACCCTTTTTTACTAAGCCAATTAATGAGAGGTGCAGTTGATTGCCGGCTTCTTTGACGAATGAGAAGCCTGTGTTTCCCAATAGGAGGGTCTTTGTCGTGGAGGGGTGGGGTGTTCGAGGTCATTCAGTCTCTCTGTGATTCACTCTATCGGCGTGTGTTTGAGGGGACGGGTAGTTGGAGTAAGGAGACGCCGGGCTGTTGTGCATTACAAACGGTTTTTGGGAAAGAAACGCCACTGAAAATTACACCGCAGACTGAAGAGTCCAGCCCCGGCGACGACTTCTGTGAAATTAATCAACGCAACGACTGCGCCACACGCACAACCAACAAACGCAGCCAAGCTACCAAATGCTAGCCAACTAGCATCCCTGAAAACTGACTGGATCAAGGTGTTGATAGCTAGCCTCCCAGCTAATTATCCATCAGCTAGCATCCGTCTGCCGTAGCATCATTAACGTTAGCTCGCTTTTCCTCCTCGCGCACGTCGAGACTTGCGAAAGCGGTGCCTTTGAGCTCGCGAGCAACGAAATCCCACGTTCAGACAATAATAGACAACGGAGCTTCCTTACTGTCTGCTGCTGGAGACAGCGCCTGCGTTGATTTAGTTGACACCATCACACCCATCTCCCCAACCCCTTCACCTCTACCCCTCTCCCTCCACCCGAAACACTGGAAATCCACAAGCGGCCGGATAGCGGCGAAGGGCCGGCGAAGCTGGGGGTGGTAACGCTGACGGACTCGCAGGGAGTCGTAGCGGCTACGGACAAGCACAGCCGTGGGGATCTACCGACTAGTATGGACGGACTAGCCGTGGAAGTTCGCGGCTCGAATGGGGCCTTCTACAAGGTAACCTGGTAATAGTCGCAGTTTGAGTCAAAAGTTTTGTTTCTAGTAAAACTGTTAGGTTTCGTTTTACTGAACCAAGCCATAGCTAACTATCACTTGGCTAATGTAAGCTTAGGTCCAGTCCTGACCAACAGGGGTGATTTTACTTCCATTAGGGCTGGCCATTGTGGGATGGGTAGCTAGCTTCAGCTAGCAGATAAGCTACGTACACTTGTCATCACCATATTTTGTCGTTTTTAGCAAAAGTCAACATGATTGCATGCTGTTGACAACAGATTCCCATAATCTTGAAGCCACACAAAGCTTGACGCAATATATGTCTATGAAATGGGATGCAGACATTTATAACAGCAGCGAGCTGCTAATCACACAGCTGTTTGTGCAGTTTCTGCGCACAAGTATGATGAGATGCTACATCAAAGCTCACATACTTCATATTTGTTGTGTAGCCCAACCCACGTCCTAGCTACACTACTGAAGTCTTGTTGCTCTGATAAGGGAGAACTAGAGTGTCAGGTTTCTGTTTCAATTCTGTCTCATTTTCAAAACAAAGTATACTTTCATATCCAAGCACATGACTTGATGTCTTTGTTGTTGCTGTGTCACAGCACCTTAGCTTTGTTTTACATTAAGATGGCTACTCGGTGACTTCAAATTAAATACTAGACTTCCTTAGAAATAAATAAGAGAGCTTAAATATCAGTGTTTGAGTTTATAGCTTTTTATCTCTGGTGACTATTGTAGGTTATGTTGGAATTTCAGATTACAAAAGGTAACCACAACCTTATGGCGAGGGTAGAGAAATAACATTGTTCTGTTATTTAATCCCACCATTGGTGGCATTCCCTGTTTTGTTTTTTTTCCTCTTTTGGTTGAAATACATTGACTTCTCAATGCTCTGCTTCTCTGCTTCTCTCTGTCTGCGAGTGTTCAGCTGGTCAACCGACCACATGGTGACTTAGAGATGAGCCTATATTTACTCTCCTCATGCTGCTTCACCTGTCGTTCTGTTTTACAGGGTGACAGTTTAGCTCTGGCATGAATGAATACTTTCCACTCATCTCTGTTTTGTCAGTTATCTTGCAGCCCTTGTTTTGTGGACGAAATGGACACTTAAGCACTTAACAGTGTTGGTGACATTTTAAATGTCAGAAGTTAATATGCTCTCCTTGTTGGGAGAGTGCCAAAAAAATCTGTGCTACTTTTTCACCTATTGTGATTGACGTGATTGACTTGCAGGGTTAAAGGCTTTTGCTTTTTGAAATCACCTCATTCAGCCTGGTTTCAGATTATCAATACGTTCTTCTTTTTGAAATATAATCAGCAGCAAACACATACCAGGAAAGCTGATAAGACTAAATGAGGATTCAGACAGTTTTTGTGCTGTTATTTATTGAGTGATTTTTTTTCTTTTTTTGTCAGTCTTTCGACATCTTACAGTTTTTACACACTTGTGAGTTAACACAAGGGTATCTGAACCCATTATTATTAACTGTCCCATCTAATCTGACCCCTAATGGACCTGAATGAAGCACGTGGGCCTGTGGCAGGTGGCTTGAGTATAGAGCAACGTCATCACAAAGTTGTCTGTGACCCCCTCTCTGTCCCCACCTTTTCACCATTTATATCAAGCTTAAAGGAGGGCTTGCCTACCCTTTGACCTGGTAGTGCTTGTTGGAAGTAATACTCAGCCTCACATAACATGCACATTCAGCTGTCACCTAATCTGACCTCAGGAAATTGGTAGTTGAGGATGTTTTTAGTTAGACCTGTTGATACTGCTGACTCCTTTTTCTGATGTTAGCCAACTCTTATGGCATGGGGAACCCTAAAGACAATAACTGTACACATACAGAGGCATGTTTTGCGCGTTAACCAGAACCGTCTGAGTGAGAGAGGACAGCTTAAAGGGTGTAAAACACACATTGCTTCTGAAACCCTAACCAGCTCCTCCAAAGGCAGCACCTTTGCAGCAGGTGAATCCATACCCCCACTCCCTACCCCCAGGCGTGCTTGCAATGGACGCCCCTGACCTCTCTGCCCCATATATGGTAGTGTCACACAGAGACACGCTGCACCCACCACTTTCCTCCCATCAGCCCTCAGGGTGTTGGTAAAAGTTTATGGCATGCTGTGGCACATTTATGGATGCATGTGATGGACACTTAACTATGATCTCTCACGTAGTAGTTGTCATTTGACTATTTGTCCATATAGACTAGGCAGAGTGAGTGCCAGCCTTCCCCATGCATGTGCCCTCACAAATATACCTTGTGTAAAACTTTTGTCTCCTCACTTACACACGAGGAGAGCTCATGCATTTTAATTCTGTTTGTGGTTGAGGGATTTTGTGTGTGTGTGTGTGTATATATGTGGGAGAGAGACACAGAGATTTCCAGGCTGTCTGTGCTGTCAGGAGGAGTCAGTGTTCCTCGTCACTTTATCTAGCACAGAATTCACAGCCAGAGAATTGTGTCAGCGATGTGATGTTTTGGCTTCCAAAAAGCCCTAGATGCTCTTTTTCAGCAACAGTCCCAGTATTGGTCCTAGCACGGCTTACGAGCCAGCTGTCTGTGTTGTTTACATGAAAAATCAAATGCTCTCAGCCCCACCCTTTGTCACTCTGTTCGTCTTATGCATTCATGGCAATAAAACTCTTTCTCCCTGTTTGTCTTTTAGGGTTACATCAAAGATGTCCACGAAGACTCGCTCACAATTGTATTTGAAAACAAGTAAGTTTGCTCTTTCTGTATAAAAGAGCAAAGTCACCCTGTATATGTACTTATTATAAATATTCCTCACATAGAGAAATGAAGGTGGAACTGTAATAGAGAGTATATAAGAGTTTGATGACTGCGCCAGGCCGCTGCTTTACCCAGGCAGTGAAAATTGTCCTTTTGAGCACCTGTGCATGGCACGCAGCTGTCTATACACGTCTCTAACAGTTTTTTCCCCATCTTGCTCTGACCCCTTCTCCTGTCATCCTGATAGCATTCTTCCTTTTACTCCCAGCTCCACCTACCATCCCTCTCTGCCACCCCCACCCACCTTCTGGTCTTTCTTTATCTACTTGGCTCAAAGTAGTGTTCATGATGCCCCTAAAATAGTGACCCAAAGTATGCAGAGTGAGAGAGGTGGCAGCATGGTGGCCCGTCTCATTTGGAGGATGGCTCCTCCTCGTCTTACTTTCTCTAAGCACATGGAGGTGTTGGTTGTATAACATAGAAATGAATGAAACACCTTTTATTTTAATTTGTTTTCATTCTCTTTTAAAGAGAAGAGTGTGCTTGAGGGTTTTTATTAGATAGCAGTTGCGAATAAATGTAGAAATGAGTCAGTTTTTATTGTATGTATTAGTAATAATATCAAGTTTCACCTTTGAAAGTCATTTACTGACACGCTATTTTCACTTTATTTTGCAGCGTAAAAGAACATGATACAATGAACGTGGTCCCGACACACTTCCTTGAACTTGCTCATTAAAGCGAATGATCCATTTCAATTTGTATTTTCATTACGTCTGTTAATGTGCTGCACAGCAGTGAGTGTTGTTATGTCACTGCAATCCCAACATGTAATGACTGACACAGAGCTTAGATCTAGACTGCTGAAATTATTACTGGATTGAATTTTGTTAAAATGGGATTGCCGATAAATCGACAAACATCTGTTTTTTATTTTATCTCTCACCACAGCTGGCAGCCAGAGAGACAGTTGCCCTTCAGCGACGTGCGGTTGCCTCCTCCAGCCGAGTACCACAAGGAAATTGGGGAAGGAGAGGAAGTGGAGGTGAGGAGTGGCTTTTTGCATGTCTCTGACTCACCTCATACACCTGACTGTCATTGCCTCATGTGTCAAGATGTTTGTGTCTTTGCACTTAAATTATAGTTGTACAGTTGAAGAATTTAATGTATCCCGTGCGTTTTGTTCCATCAGGATGAAATGTTATCTGTATTGACCGTATACTCTCATATTGTCATTACAATACTCAACATGTTTACTGAACATACTTTACATTGTTTCCATATCACACAGCTCTAGTTATTTATTTACCATATATCCTGTCTGACGTACTAAACACTAGACTGTGGGTTGGCAGAATTTCATTCACACATAGGTCTTCCATTTGCTTGTTGAATATAAATGTAAGTCTATGTTCACAGTTGTTGCTTCCTGCTTTTCACTACAAATGTGAAGCCCAGTTAAAGGGAGCAGTAGTTGTAGTTTTATGTGTCCGACTCATCTGTCATTGACTGTGTGCTTTCTCACAGGTTTACTCCAGGGCCAACGAACAGGAGCCATGCGGCTGGTGGCTAGCACGAGTCCGAATGATGAAGGGAGAGGTAAGTGATACAAAAAGAAGAGAACGTTTATCTACAGATTGTTTCACTGCTGGTACATACTAAAGTTAAATAAAACTGAAATAAAACAAGCACATCCTCTTTACTTTTGCAGATATGTTTTGCCTTTATGATATTTTCAGATCCTCTCTCTGCCTCTGCATGTCTGCATTAATTCTGTTTTGTTGCTCTGTAAAAATACATTTTAAACCACACAGTTTTTGTTTGTTAATCCTGCCTAATTTGCTTAATCTTCAGAGCACCATGTATGCCGAGGAAACACCAGTGTGCTTAAGGAATTGTTACTTCCTGAGTTTTAGTGCACGGCCTGAAATTTCCTAGAGCTACTGTTTAGACAAAGAGGAGTAATATTATTGAGAAGATGACACCTTCATATCAGTGGGATTCAGCTAGGCTAGCTTCCTCTATCTCAGTATTTAATAATCAGTAATAGAGTCTTAGCAATTATCTTTCCCTTTGCCTCAGCGTTCCGTTGTATTGCCAGTAACAGTTTATTGAGCTCTGACTGAGTACTGCAGTATGCTGTATGTAGGGTGAATACAGCATACAGGAAGATAAGTACTGCTGGGTAATGAGCTCAAAGAGTCACTATGTCCTGATGTGGTCTGACAGTGTACCTTCAAATTACATTCCCCACACACTCCATGCTCCTTCTTCACACTGACTTGTTGTGTCTAAGTGGATTTGCACCAGACTCGGTCTAACAGGCACAGTCGGCTTATTTTGAGTTTATATTTCAAATCTTTAGATAATTCAAAGCGTAGTGACGCTTCAGCACAAGCTGGAGGTTGAACAGTGGGTCACTGGGATATGGACAGGCCTGCTTCGCAGGGCTACTGTGCCAAGGGAGTAGCTGTTGGTGTAGTGCTGTTATTTGGAGCAGTCTGATAAGAGCCTGCAGGAATGTCTAGCATTGACTGATGGCTTTTCTGTCCCGAGCGTGGAGTGTGCAGCGTTCACTCTCTCATGGTTCTCCTTTTTGTTTGTCTACATTTTGTTCATTTTTCTCTGCGACTCAGTCTGGCACCACCTCTATGTTTTGAAACCGGGAACAGAGCGTATCTTTATGCATTCATTTATTTTTAACACAGGAGTCAACATTAGTGACATTTAAACCTGACAGCTGATACAGATTTCTTTTGTATGGATGTCACACTTTAAAGCTGATTTTATACTATTCTTCTTCTTCTGTGCTGCTCTCAGTTCTACGTGATTGAATATGCAGCATGTGACGCCACATACAACGAGATTGTCACGTCAGAACGCATCAGGCCCGTCAACCCCAACAGCCCTTCCTCTCGGAACTCCTTCCACAAGGTCCCCATCCCTGTCCCAGAAGACCTAAGGGACATGTGAGTGTCTTTTCATTGTCAGGTTACATACTGTAAAGAGTTCTTTAATTCAAAATAAAATAAAGTCATAGAAGTTTTAAATTGGGGAGTTCTTTGGTACGCAAATTGAAGAGTTTGTTTTATTTGAAAGTTGTCTCAGTGAGCAGTGTTGTTATAATGACCCACTGCTGCCAAATGAATAACCAGGCTGACTCTCCTGTGCATTGTTTTCTTTTTCGACAGCTGCGCAAATGACAACATTCACAAAGACTTCAGGAAAGCTATCGGAGCCAACTGCATCTTCTACAGTGCCCAAACACACGAACTCATTGTGCTGGTTAGTCGTCAGTGACACTTCATGAACAAATTAATGGCCTTGTCACAGATCCACACAGCTGTAATCTTTTTTTGCATCTAATTATGAAAGGTTTAAATGAATCGGTATCCTGAGATACTGAGAGATGTCAAGTTTGTAGATTGGAATCCAGATCATGCTGCATGTCTTACACCCCATTCTTCCTTTTAATACAGCAACTACATTTTAAAGCACATTTTTGAGCCTCTTTGTCAGAGCTCATTAAAGTCTTTATCATATTCGCCAACACTAACTAAACAGTTGTTGACAAAATGAGTGTAATTGTGAAGTTACTTAATCCTCCTTTTTTATTTTCCTCACAGTCTACAAATGAAACCACAGCAAAACGCGCAACTCTTCTGAGTGACATGCATTTCCGCAGCATCCGTACCAAGCTTATGCTCATGTCCCGCAACGAAGAAGCCACCAAACATTTGGAGGTAAACGCATTGTAGCGATACACCCATGCACACTACCTGACAAATGTTGGGATGTGCCAGCCTGTGCTGCCTTTTGTCCATTTTAATTGTAGCCTCGCCAATCTTTTTTTTTTTTTTTTCGTAGTTTACATATTTGGACTCAAACCAACTTTCTGCTTCTACCTTGCAGACAAGTAAGCAGTTAGCGTCAGCATACCAGGAGGAGGTGAGGGTCAGGGAGGACCTGATGGGCCTTGCCATCGGCTCCCACGGTGCCAATATCCAGCAGGCGAGGAAAGTGCCTGGTGTCACAGCCATCGAGCTGGAGGAGGAAAGCTGCACATTCAGGATCTACGGAGAGGTGCGCTGATTAATGAGCTTGTGTCTTACTGTATGCTCATGAATGTACAGTACATAGTTCCGTTTGTGTCCCAATACATGAATGGATATGCTGTAACGTGACCTGATGTAATGTTCTGTTGCAGACCCCAGAAGCAGTGAAGCAGGCTAGAGAGTATCTTGAGTTCAAAGAAGACTACTTTCAGGTACCCAGGAACCTTGTAGGTGAGTGAGCAGTATAAGATTCATGATGGTGCTCTTTTTGTTGGTGACAGCATCTCACTTCATCACTGCACAGACATTCCACTATTATTACATAATTTTTAACATGAATTTTGTTTCTCTTTCTCTCCTGCACAGGCAAAGTTATCGGCAAGAACGGTAAAGTCATCCAGGAGATCGTGGACAAGTCAGGCGTGGTCCGCGTCAGGATTGAGGGAGACAACGACAAAAAACTTCCCCGGGAGGAGGTAGGCAGGCAGGGGGCTGGCAGGGACGACACTGCCAGCAGCAAAGAGGTGAATGGACCGTACGGCTGGTCTCACAGCCCACCCCCACCCCCACACCCACACCCCCTCTGCTCATCCAAAAACCAAAGCTGCTCAACTGCAGCAGTGCGTAGACGTCCCATGTGCTGTCTGCTTTGATGCTGTTCTTTTCTGCTGTTTCGTCTCTCTCGTTTTGTCACTAGTATTTATGTTTTATCGCTTCAAGTACTCGCGGCCCACTGCACCACATATGTCAGTTATGTTGGGCATGTGTGGGCACTTAGCTGTGCGTTGTCTGCAATAGCTTGATACACTATGTTTCTGTGCTTCCTGTGATTTTTTTTTTTTTAAAGTAATTCTATAAAGAGTCTGTAATTCAGCACTTAAAATGTTCTTTTTGAGGAATGTCCAAACTATTTCCACATCACTTGTGATTATCTCCCAGACAATGGCAGACAGTATTTAAAGTGCTGATTATCTGTTTTCCTAAAAAAAACAAAACAAAAACAAAACAGGCACTAAACTCTTTTCCCCGTCTGTCTCCAGGGCATGGTTCCCTTCGTTTTTGTGGGAACTAAAGAGAACATCAGTAACGCTCAGGCTCTGTTGGAATACCATGTGTCCTATCTCCAGGTAAGTCTGTCTTCCCTGTTCACCGGCAGATGGCGGCACTAGTCTTTTCCCTGTTATCTGTCACTTAGGAAACTTCAGATAAAATACATGTGCTAGTCACAGTGTTCCTTCCGTCAGTACGTTGCAGTCATTGTTATTTTGAATGTGAGTCCTGCTCAGAATATCTGGACATGTGGTGGAGAAAGTGTTTCTTAGAAGACCAGTTTCTTTATGTGACAGGGGAAGGGACATGGACGTGTGGGCACATGTGTGTAGGGTCATTTCACACTGGTCACCTGTCTCAGTCCTCCCCAGCGCCACATGGGGAAAGCTGCTGAGAGCACCTCATTTTGTCCTTACCTCATGTGCTTTTATAAATAGCCCGCCTCTCTGGGATGGGGTGAAGGGTACGCTGGAGTTTAGATTACCGGCTATCTGGACCCTCGGCTTCCAAAAATAACACCAGACCCCCTCCCTCCATCCTGCCTTCCACTTCCTTCACACCTCCCTCGAGGTTCAGCTGTCGTTGGTGGAGGCAGCTGTCACGCTGCGAAGACCCCCCCCCCCCACTCCCCCCCCTCAAATCATCCACCACTGAACCACCATAGAAACTGCTGTCAGTGCACTGCTGTCATTAAACGTAAATGCCCCCTCCTCCAGAGCTTTAAAGATGGCTCATGTGGCTCAGCTGAAAAATGAGAAATTGAAAAGATACTTATTTACTAAAAAAATGTCTTAAGTGTAACCAAATATGACTTTATGCTGGTGCTGTGGGTGAGGGCATTGGTTGGTAACATGACTGGTAGGTGGTACAGGGGATCTCCAGAAAAATTGTTACCTCATTTGGAGAATCGTGGGAATGACTGCTGTACATATAATCTCACGTCATTGTCACTTTCCCTTGTATCTGCTTTATCCATTTTAGTGTAGCTGAAGCAGATCTTCTCCCAGTGGGCTGATTGGTCTTATCCGTCTTGCCAGCTATGATTCAAAGGGATTAAGAACATTAAAGCCAACAAAACAAACTATTTAGAGTTGTTTTCTCATACAACACAATGTGCCATTTGTTTTGTCTGTCCAGTACAACTTAAAAGTGAGAGGACAGTTTCCATCTACACTTGTCATTCAAGGCACATATACAAAATTTCAGATAGATTATTTAAAAACATGACACCAACATGTGCTGGATTTGGCCACAGCCCATTCAGTTGGAACTTTACACAATACTGCCACCTAGTGGCGGAGTGATGGGCCCAATAACGTTCCCAAAAAGCTCAGGCTCACGGCAGATGTGTTTTAAGAGCATGGCTCAGTCCCAGCTTAATACAGCACATTTGATGTGTATGTAATGGCAGCACAACACATGGAAAATGTTCAGGTGATAACATGCTCAGATTTTAAAATTTCACTCAAATCTAAATGCAACAGATGTGGATTCAGTGACTCATGAAGAATAAATTATGTGTTTTACTTTGTTCAGAGTTTTTATTATTTCTCAACCACTTGTCTGGAGACATCAAGCTGTATGCATGTTATAAAGTGTAGACTATCTACCAACTGTCCCATAGGAAGTGGAGCAGCTGCGTCTAGAGCGTCTCCAGATAGATGAACAGCTCCGTCAGATCGGTGTGGGGTACCGTGCGCCTCCCAGTCGAACTGCAGGCCCTGGTGCTGAGCGGGAGAAGGGCTACTTGACCGATGAAAGCAGCAACTCGCTTCACACCTCTCGTACCTATGGGGGCCGTGGCAGAGGGCGACGGGCCTCCAACAGTCAGTACTCTGGATATGGTGAGAAAGTTAAACATTGATTTGTTAGTGTTTTTAGTACTGAAATAAAAATAGTTCTGTCATTCAAAACGTTATTTTTGTGAATATTCGTCTTTGCTTGATGCAGGTACAAACTCTGAACTGTCCAATGCTTCTGAGTCGGAGGACGTTATTGAGCGTGACCAGCAGCCCCGTGGCATAGGTGGAGAGGAAAGAGGCTCCCGGCGGGGCGGCAGGGGCAGAGGCTCCAACTCAGGGCGAGGCCGTGGAGGGCCAGCATCCAAACCTTCCAACTCCATCAGTTCAGGTAACTGAAGCAGCTGAATATCTTAAGGTCTAATATTTTACCCTTTTAGCGAGTTTCAAGAACTTTTCCAAGTAGTAATTGCAGCAGTGTGATGATCCACAGAATGAGTTTAGATTCTCCTCAGTCTTTTTATTCTTGCTAGTTGCTAATAATTCTAACTATGGAGACATTGTGCATTGGTGGATACTCAGTTTTGTGTTTTATTGTAGAGCATAGAAATAAATATGAGTGAAGATTACTATTCAACTGTACCTCTCTAATTTTCTGTGCATCTTCAGTGCTGAGGGACCCAGACAGTAACCCATACTCCCTGCTGGAGGGTGAGGGAGAGCTCGCTGACACAGACATCAGTGAAGGCATGGGAGGGGACCGCCGCCGTCGCTCCCGCCGCCGCCGCAACGACCAGGAGCCCAGCGTAATGGACGCTGCTGCAGAGTCTGACAGCCAGGCTGGCCCCAGTGAGAATGGACTGGGTAAGAACTCCAGTTTGTTGCATAATGATTTTGGGAAAACATAAATTGTTGCGATGGCTTCGTCACACACTGAAAGTTAAAACCACAAAACCTGCTGGAGAATTTATAAATCCTGCACTGACACTGTCAGATGCTGTAACGCATATTCTGTCATTCGACTGTTAGACGAAGAAGCCCGACCTCAGCGCCGCAACCGAAGCCGCCGCCGCCGTAACCGTGGCAACCGCCCAGAGGGAGGTTCCACCAGCCGTGATAGACAGCCAGGTGAGAGTTGTGAGTCATTGTGTTTTACTTGTTAGCATTTTCCCCTTCAGAATGAAGAAAATATTGTGTAGAAACATACGCTTGCTTTGGTTGTTATCAGAGTCTTTGTTTTTATTTATTGTTTGGTAGTAATGCCCACAGTGGTGCAGGTAGTCTTTTTTTTTTTTAAATCATTACATTGAATCACATTGAATTTGTGTATGTACGATGTTGTCCCTAGCTAACAGCTTTCAATGTTTCCAGTGACTGTTGCCGACTACATATCCCGTCCAGAGTCCCAGAGCAGACAGAACCTGCCCCAGAAGGAAAACCACGCTGGCTCTGAGCCCAAGGTACAAACCGAAACATACACTGTGACCTCAAAATCAGTTTCATGGCCATAATTTTTATCATCTGACCATTTTTTTTCTACCTTCTGTGTCCACAGGAGAACGGGACTAGCGCCAAGAAGGATGAGCGAACACCCTCCAAGCGTTCTCCCAGCAAAGGCATGACCTCTGCCAGCGAGACCCTGACCTTGGTCAACGGGGTCTCGTAAAGAGGCGGCCCTGCCTCTCGCGAACCTAAGTCTAGAGCAAGACTTCATGGCAAACTCTGTCCCTGCTTGCATTAACTTAAACCTTAAACAGATGAGTGAAAAGTACCTGACAAAAATACCTGAATTCATACTATGAGAGTGAAAAAGTACAAAAAAACGACAAACGCATCTACTTAAAACCACACGTTAACGGTGTATGCTATCCTATCTATCAGTACTTAGTGCTTATTTAAAAAAACAACTAGCTTGCCAAAAAGAAGCTGGTGGATATGACTTGATTTTTAAAAATACTGAAACACAAGAAACAGGACAAGACGTTTTGTTTTTGTTTTGTTTTTGAAACGGTTGTCTTTATTTGTGTCCTTTTTTTTTTTTGGTTCTGTTTATTTTGTCCATTGTTTATCACTGGTTTGGACTTGGCGGTCGCTCTCTCAACCAAAACAGACACGTCTCTTTAACAGTGTGGAAATACAGACGAGAGATTTAAGATTATAGGGAGTGGTGTACGGGCAGACAGTCCAACAGCTTATGTGACGTGAAGTTCGCACACTGAACTTGGAAGTGGAGACAGACAGACAGATTGGAATATTGATAGACATTGTGCCTTGAATTTGAAAAAAAAAAAAAAAATGAAAAAATAAAAAAAACTTAAGTTTTTCCATTAACTTTGTTTTTGTTTCCCACGAGGAAGAAAAGAGGAGAGGAGTTCTTCCATTTTTTTTTTTCCTTTTTTGTTCCTACGAGAGAACGAAGCTGTGAGGGAGTGACGAGTGATGGTGACTGGCCGACGCGAGGAAACAGAAGTCTGGTGCCAAAACGTGAAATTCAAGGCGCTTGTCCTCATTCCGAGTAGAATGGACGGCGTTGGGGACGTGTGTGTGTTTGTGTGTACGCAGTTGAGATTTGGCAACCACAAAAAACTAAACTGGGAGGGGGCGAGAGGTAACGAAACGTAACCCGTGCGTGGGTCACGCGGTGAAGCATCTCTGTTTGATCCACAGGCCTTGGGGAGAGACAGGTGGGGGCGGGGTCAGGTGACGTGTCACTTCCTCCTCTCAACTGTTGTAGGTCTTTCGGTGGTCCAGGGTGGCACCGTACCGCCTCGTAAACAAGACAGGCTGAGACCAGACGTAAGGCAGACTTGAACTATACATTTAGACTCAAAGAGAACTATACCGTGCCTCCTCGTTGTCGTGCGTGTGGAGATGGGTAAGCGGCGGCGCTAGCTTCCAGCCACACAAACCAGTGCAGTGCGCAGCTCCGGATGCGCACGAGAGGCAACCACCTTTCTCTGACAGGCGCTCCTAGTGGGCAGGTGGGAAGGGAGGAAGGGCCTGGACGCCACAGACTTTGGGATTGGGATTGGGATTGGGATTGGGATTGGGACGGGGGGTGGGGGGGCTTCAGATGACATGAGAGCCACATGGACACACAGGTTCCACACTTACAGGTACACACACACACGTGAGGCAAACGCAGCAGCCGCATGCGAGTAGGAGCAGACGCCCACGCGGCGCACAGCAGAGGACCGAGAGAAGTGTAAAGAAGAGAGGTGTCTGTCTCGTACCTGGCAGTTTGGTTTGGCAAACGGAGTAAGAGAGGGAACTCGAAACCTTCAGTGGCCCCTCTGCTCATGTTGTTTCTGTTGTCTTGGTTACCGCTCTCAAGTTTATTTTTTTTGTTGCTATTTCCACATCTTAGAAAATATGAAATAAAAAATTAAAGTGAAATCAACCTCTTCTTTGGAGATGAACTTTGATTTCTCTGTCTTGTGAGTTTGCAGTCTTACTTTTCTAACCTGCATGGCATTTAGTTAACGAGTAGTAGGTGGTGCCTGTCCTGTGCATGAGGAAAAAGGGTGTTATTAATCTGACTTACAAAGCCATTGTTTCATTCACTAGAATTGCTGCTAATGTACACACTGAATGTCCAACTAACGTAGAAACTCTACAGCGAGGAGGGAGAAACTTTATTTGTGACTCAAAACATTTCGCATCTGCCCAGAACATCCCAGTTTCTGTGGGTGGGTGCGAGTCAGGAAGGGATCCGCTGCTCTGCTCGCAGGTTTTCGGAGTCTCACGAAGTATTACAGTAACAATTACAAGGGCAACATTGTGCGTGACAAGCCAGCGTCCACATGTCCAAAGGTTTTGAGAGACAGATGAACGGGAGCGTGGTTTGAAAATCGAGGTGACCCAGATGCTGCTGTTCTACATTTCTGCTCCACCTGTATGTTGTGTTTTTAGAGAATGAACGAGCACTTGAGTATTTGTACCTTCAGTTGCATGAGTGCGAGTGGAGGACGAAGGCCTGTCTGGTATGTTTGTGTTTACCTTGATACCTCATTGTGTGAGTACTGTATTCCCTTTGCGTATCTGTATCCCTCATGTCCTGTTGAAAGACTGCTCCCTGTGTGTGTGTGTGTGTGTGTGTGTGTTGGATGTACAGTCGACTCCTCACTCTGTCAGATTTTGTCTCTGGTTTTCTCACTCATGTTCTGATGGCAATAAAGGACTTTTCATTGTTTGGTATATATTTTCTCCCAAACAGTTTGTTCTTTGTCATATACAGCAGAATTGAACTGCTGGTTCAATAAGTCTTCAGGGTTTATGACTAATTATGTATTTTCAGTAATTTCATGTAATTCAGAATTAATATTTGTACATTATAGAACGCTATTTCAAGCTATGCTCATTTTGCAAAGAAGCATTAGAGAAGCTATTTGCGATTTTTTTTTTCTCATCATATGGTGTCGAGCATGTTTCCTTATTCAACCACAGTCTTGCAACGTCTGCAACTGAGCTGCCCTAAATGATCCATTAGTTACTGTTCCACAGGGAACACTACCCTTCTTTATACAGTAGAGAGACTCAGCAGGACAGTTACATGATTAGTGTGTGTGTGTGTGTGTGGCCCTTGGAGATCGTTCACTGGCTTGTAAGAGGTGGTAATGATGATTACAGACATGTACAGGGACTGATTCAATTTACACTGCTCAGAAAGAATAGAGGGGACATTTAAATCTTTACTAATATAGGCTGTAATTTGTTCAGAGTGAAATGACATAACAGAAGTCCAAAAGGCTTGTCCAAGTTGTGTGGATTTCATCGGATCATCAGTGAGCTCCTGGACAGTGTGGTGCTGCTTGGTGGTGTCTGATGCACCAATAGATAATGTTCATAGGTGCACCGTTGGATTTGGGTCAGGAGCAATGCTGGGGCCAGTCAGTGGCATCAGTGCCTTCATCATCCAGGACCTGCCCACACACACTACTTCAGTGTAAGAGGTCTGAGAAGTGCTCTGAGGATTTTATCCCAGCACCTCACAGCAGTCAGGTTACAGCTGGCTATGACATTGGGGTCTGCGCAGCCCTCTCCACAGACCATTGCTGCTCCATAACTGATCACGTTTGATGATGTTACAGGCAGCACAATGTTCACCACAGTGTCTCCAGACTCTTTCACGTCAGTCATCTGAAGAGAAAAACTATGGCTTTTGTCTCTCCATTGCACCTGCAGAGGCTAAAGCAAACGGACAGATGAATCTCCCTGACGTTTATGCCTCTGTTTTATACTGCGATGATACAAGTACTGAGATCCTTTGCTCAGTCCTTCATTTAAAACTTTACTGAAGTGAAAGTAATCAGTAGAGGCTCAGCATCAGAACATACTTAAACTGCTTTTCAAAATAAAGTCATTTCATTTTAATTCTATATGACTGACCATTTGTACTTATTACAAGGAAGCTGGGGATGAACTTGAAACTGAAATGTTAATATGCTCGTTTCTGAATAATTGAAGAGGATGCTGCAGTGGAAAAATTCCACCATCCCTACAGTCGCGTGTTTGACCTGAGCTCCAACTCGGCCTCTGCCTCCCTCTAGTGGAGATTCACTGGAAATCTCTTATATTCACTTGAGATGAATGAAAACACAGATATATGCTCTCATATAGGCTTTATTCTTTATTTCAGCCACCGAACCTTTATTTGCTTAACATCCATTTAAGGCTTGTTTACTGAGGTCTGTCTGGACATCAAGCCAGAAAGGAATCAAGAAATTGCCTGAATACTTGATATATAATACTGAATAATACTGAATACCACGAACAAGCTGACACTATTTATTCAGTTATTCACTGTTTGAATTTTACATAAAGGTAATTAGATCATATGTGTTTATTTCAATAGAACAGAAATATACAGTAGTGTAGTTCTGCTGTATATTCATGGAATAATATAGGAAGGACCCACATTCTTATCAGCATCTGTCAGACTTTACAGACTTTTTCCTTTTTTATATCTCATTTCCACCAGCTTCACATTTTGTGTACATGTGTCTTTACATTTTGGGTTGCTTTTTGTATATAGATAGCTTGTTTTTTTATATTCCTTTTCTTATAGAGCTCTGCTCTATACATTTCTCATTTGTGGGATAATAAAGGTTATTCTATTGTATTCTATCATCATCAATGATCTGATCATAGCAAGTCTTAATATTAGTAGTCCTAGTATCAATATTAGGCAAACACAACCTCAGATGAACAACAACATATAACTTTTTTCACTGTACCATTATTTATTCTTTTTTTTTTTAGTGTTATCATCTCTTTCTTTCTGCTGACAGACATGACGGATCATGTCCGTGTGCATACGTCTGTAATACTCCTGATCATTTGCACTGTGTAATATTTCCCTGTGTTTGTCTATGCTCATGTTA